>VXBR01005560.1:1257181-1325411 GCA_013400215.1 Cisticola juncidis | reverse complement strand
GGGATTTGGGATTCAGGATTCGGGATTCAGGATTCAGGATCCGGACTCCGGACCCCTCCAGCCTTTTGCGGGGCGGCTCCGGCCGTGTCCTTGTCGCGGGTCCCCCCTTCCTCCTCCTCCTCTTCCTCCTCCTCCTCTTCCTCCTCCTCCTCCTCCTCCCTCCCTGCCAGGCTCCTCGCAGCTGCCTGGCTCGGGAACCACTGTTCCAAGGAGACAGAGATGCTCCCCATCCCCACGCTCCGTGGCGTTGGAAAGCCTCTGACCTGCCCCAGCCCCTGCCTGAGAGGGAGTCTGGAGCCCTGGCAGTGGCAGCAGGGCCAGGCTGGGGCTTCCAGAGGGGTGGGATCCTTTAAAGGATCTGTGATGTTCCTAAATCAAAGTCCCGCTGACAACACAGAGCTCTAAATGCCTGCCTGGGGATCTGCTCCTACAGTCATGTGACGACATCAGAATTTAAGCTTTAATTAAGAAATGAGTGCAGGCAGGGAGGGAAGAGTCTCTAGTCCTTATGGCTACAAAAGAAAGCTTGGAAACACGACCTGAGTTCAACCAACATCTGCTTTAATGTGCAGATGGCTCCCAGCAGAGGGGTGAGCAGCCGGGAGAGGAAGCCGCTCCATCAAATTCTCAATCAGGTCAAGCCAGCTTGTGCTTCTGCTTGCAGTGAAAGAGCTTTTTTGGAGAGAGAGAGTCCAGAAAATGTGCTGTGACTGAATGAAATAGAAATGTGGAATCCTAGAAAGGCTTGGGTTGGAAGGGACCTTAAAGATCATCTAGTGCAGACACCCTGGCATGGGCAGGAATGCCACCCACGGGATCAGGTTGTTCAGGGCTGTCCTGCAGCTTTTCAGGGCCAGGTTCCACACTGACACAGCCCTTGCTCAGGAAAAAAAACATCTGGAGGTGTGAGAGCTGCCTAACTGAGCCTGCCAATGGTGCACAGCACTTTTTAGGCAGCACACAGGAATCCTCTGCTCTGGGATTGAGGCAGGAGGTGCTTTTCCTCCTGGAGTTCCTTAGCCCAGATTGAAGGGTGCCTTTAATGTACCCTTGTACCAACACTGCTGGCCCAAAGCCCCACCCTGTGCTTTCTCCTGCCAGCAGCTTCAGCAAGGGCAGGGAACAACCTGGCATTTTAGAGGCCACTTAAGGAAATCCTCTGGATACTCTCCATCTCCCAGGGATCCACAAGCCTTGTTGAAAGACAGCCCCATTTGATGGCTGTGCTCTGACCAGGGTCTGGAGGCTTCCAAATGCCTGATACTGCAACAACCTCTCATTCCCCTGAGTGGCAGTCATGGAAAAGCCTCTGGAAAAGCTCCCCTGTTCCTTACAGCTGGGACTAAGCTCTGGGCTCTGACTCAGTGAAGCATCCTGACACTTGGAGCTTGTCATTCCTGCAATGAAAGTGCCTTTTGCAGGCTGCAAACACAGGTTCCATGGGCTGGTGGTGACTGGCAGCTCTGCTGGAGCATGGGCTGGGGCTGAGCACTGATTTGAGACCTGAACATCAGGGAGCACTTGGGGCATTCAGCTTGGATGAGGATGCACTGACCAGGGAGGGGCACTTCCACCCCAGCCTGCAGGTGGAGGAAGCTGTGTTGTGTCAGGAGAGCAAAGGTGTTTTATTGCCCGTGCATCCCTGCAAAATTATTTTCATTATCCATGCATTGCTGAAAGGTAAGCACCTTTTTTAAACACCTCATTGTCCATGCACCCCCACGCAACCTCACTTTGCTTTCCCTCCCCTTTCTGATGTTGCCTTAGTTTTTCTGAGATTTTTTTAAAGCCTTCTATTTGCTTATAAGATATTCTATATAAGCAAGTAGAAGGCTTTAAACTCTGTATAAGTTTAGTTACTATACAATATTAAGAGTCAGTTTTTCACTTTCTCACACTTTGGAATTTAAACAACCTTTCTTGTTTCTGTTCACTGTCCTTTGCTTACATATTTCTAGCCTGAAAATAATGTTAGTTAACAGCTGGTCTGACCAGTGGGGTGAAGGGGTAGTAACCCCAGAAGCCAATCCACTACCAGACCCATAAAATTATAAAATGAAAAGAAATAAACAGGCTAAGTCCCTTTTCTGGGGAGCAGCCTTTCACTGCAGACCTCTACCTCTGTGTTGTTGATTTTGCATTCCAAGCAACATTCTCTCATTCTGGTTATTTCCTTTACAGCAAAGGCAAACCTGCCCAGCCAGTATTCACCATTAAATATTTCAGTGTTAGCTTCCAGCTCTCCAGTGAATCCCCCAGAAAGAGCATTACTTTTAACTCCCCTCCAAATATCTGGGGCTGTCCCTGGGGAGTGCAGGTGCACAGCCAGGGTTAGGCTAATCAGAGAGCTTGGTACACAGGGAAAAGCGTGTGTTGCATGGTTAAGAGCAAGCAGGAAATATAGAAACAAGACCAGAAGTTTTTAGCTTTATCTCTGATTAAAGTGGAATGAATAGTCCCACACTCCTTGTTCTCCTTGTTTTCCTTCCCCTGTTTTCCTCCCCTTCTCCCCCATTCATGTGCAGACTGTGAAAGTGTCAGATTCCCCCCTCCCACCCATAAAAGGCTCCTCTCTGTTCCTTGGGAGTATTTGATATTTGGAGTCTGTGCTGTGCTGTTCAGCAGTGAGTGTTGCCAAGTCACATGATGAACTGTATCTCAAGACTATTTAATGTCTCTTCAAAGCCCACACTTTCAGAGTCCTGTGATTATGTAAATGTCTCAACTCAATTTTTAAAGTGAGTTTACGGCCCTCATAATTGCAGAGGAAAACTTGATAATACGACTCCTACATACTCAGAAAGCAGAAGGCAAAAAAAAATAGAAGAAAAAAAACCCTGAAGTTTATCAGATTTTAAAAGTCTCATGAATTTTAAAACCAATCTCTTAATTCTTTTTTTGAGCTTGACTCATGATTTTCAAACTGTCAGCAGTGTGGCTGTAGGGATTGTAAGGCTGGTTTGTTATCTCGTTAGGTAACTTACATAAAATATCCAAGCCCGTGGAGACTCAGGGATGGAGCACTGAATTTCAGTGCTCATCTGGAGACAACGGTGCAGTTGCCATTTCTTCTGAGGAGTTGCTGAAGATCTCCTCTTAATCCAGGTCTCCAGTCACTACTGCAGCATAAATATTTCCCCAAATTCTATTAATGTTAGTCATATGAATGAGAAGAGCCATAATATTGATCTTCATAATACTTAGGTTATTAAATTTGAGTTTGAAGGTAGTTTTGTGGTGGGATTCAGAACAGCAAATCTCCTCAGCATGCATAAGCAGGGAGAGCAGGCCACAGAGCAATAGCACTGCAAACCCAGGGAGAAATATATTCCAGAATCTTCCTTCCTGCCACATGATTGCACAGGGAACAGACACTTGTGGCTAAGTTAGCAGTGCCACAACTGAAGTTTTGCTAATTGTTTGATGATCTCAGGTGAAGTGGATTGATCTGAAAGGAGGAAAAAGCCTTGAAATGTTGAAATGAATAGTTCCAATGTTTCTATGGGTACATACAATACCAAGGACTCTTTATTGATCACAGAATGCTCAGGGTTGGAAGGGATCTTTAAAAAAATAATTTTTCCAACCCCCTGCCATGTGCAGGGAAACCTTCCACTGGACCAGGCTGCTCCAAGCTCCATCCAGCCTGGCCTTGGGCACTGCCAGGCGTGTGGCACCCACAGCCCAATGCTCCTGGAGTGTCTGCAGACACAGAAGCAGGGATGAGATGAGATGAAGAGGGATCACCACTGGTGTTTTCCTTCCCCAGGCAGGTTCACTGAGGCTGTGTCATTTTGTTTGGGACACTGTTGCCATGAGGTTTGTCCTAGCTTTGCTGAGTGTTTCATATTAAGGAGAAGTCTGTACCTTCTCATGCTCTGTTAATGTAAACACCAGCTATGTTTATGGAACAGAGCCATTGTTTTACATTCCATGCTGGGACAAACAAGACTGTGTGACAGTCCCCTTGACCAATGTGGTGGGGAGGTGAGAACTCCATCCTCCAATCCACAGGCTTCATAGCAAATCTATAAAAGTGCAATTTTGTAAATAAAGTGGGTCTTCCTGCCCTGCATGCTCTGTGAACCCAGACCTGTGTCCCAGTCTCATTTCCTGGTAGGCCTCATGGTGACAGGACACACTAAAGGGTGTGGAGGTGACAGAGCAAGGATGGCCCTGCTGGTCACTCAGAAATGTCTCTGTGCCCACAGAACCATCAATGTCTGAGGTGCACACAGCTTTGGGGTGTCTGCAGCCTCTTGCACAGCCTGCAGTGGATTAAATGAAAGCTGAGAATGCTTCCCTGTGAAATGACTCTGTAATAAGGGACAGAAATTACCAGCTCTTCCAGCACGTAAAAAAGAGGAACCAAGACTGTGCAAGAGGCTGAATGCTACTATATAATAAGCTTACAGGATAATTGCCAACTGTACTTGGACTTAATTTTCTCCTGCAGAAGAGTCATAAAAATAAGTTTATTGTTTTCACTCCAGGGAACTGAGATATTTGGATCAGGTCTTTAAAAAAGACTGTATTTATCTCCCCCTTGAACATATCAGCTCTGTTGGTGACCATCTCCTGCACGATTGTGAGTGAGCATCCAAAGGAAAAGATTTTCTATGCACAGTGGCAGTCTGTGAGCTGGCACAGAACTATCTCAGCTCCCTGTCAAGGTCTTGCTGGTGTTTGTAACACCAAAGTAGGATTTCCACTCACAGTGGTGGGGATTGTGCCCTGAAAGAGGAGCAGAACTGATGAAATTCTACGAGAGTGGAAGAAAGCAACAGAATGGAAAAAATTTTGTATCTTAGGTGCAATAAGATTGTTTTGGTGAGGTAGAAAAACATTTTCTCCAGTCAGGTTTTGTCAAAACACTTTATTTTGTTAGCAATGAATTGGGTTCAACATATTTTTGATATCCTAACCTCTCTGCTCACCAGTGACTACAGCGAGAGCAAGAGATCTAAGAAATGAGCTATTTTGACAAAAAATTTGTCCAGTGAAAACATTACAAGCCGTTCCAGATTCTTCCAACGTGGAACAGAGCCAGATTCTGGAAGTAGCTGCTGAAAGGAATCCTCTCCTGGGCAGCTCCAGCCACAGCTGAAGCTGGAGCTCTCCCAAACGTGAGTGATTCAAGCTTTGTCTGGAGACACAGAACTGAGCCCTTCCCAATTACAGATGAGTTATCCTCAGGTGCCACGGGGAGAGTGCACAGGGACTGAGCACTAAAGGATTAGCCAGAGCACACAGAAATATGGAGCAGCTCACTACTACCTCCTATTGTGCTCGTGCCAGTGGAAATCCTTCTCAGAACGGCATGTTTTATTCAATTTTTAAGAGCTCTCAATTTTTCATTTAGGAAGGGAAGCTGGAACAGCCTCTGATCCATAATCAATCAGCCCTCCCTCACAGGAGAGCTCCGAGGAAGAGCTCTTACTCTTTGGTCCTTTATCTTCTCTGAGAACTAACAGAAATTGTATTTCTGAATGGGATTGAGAGCGAGGGAGAGGGAAAGGCACAGCCAGGGAAATCCTCAACTAAATCTCACAGACCTCTGTCCTGTAGTAAATATCCTGTAGTACCTAACCCTAGGGACAGTGTCCCAAACAACATTTCTCCAGTCAGAATGTTTCATATACACTTAGCCCAGACTTAAAACAAAATTTAAGCACACTGTGTGAGTAAATAACTGCCTAAGTACCAAATTCCTGGAGGTTTTAGGGGTTATTGCAAAATCAGGAATTTTTAAACAGGATCTGCTGCAATCTGAAATGAGGCCATAACATAAGCCATGAATTTTTTCTCCCTGGTAATAAATCACTAGAAATACCCAATGATGAAAGGAGGAATAACAGACACGGCTCATCCAGGGATCTCAAAACTCTTTGCAGCCATTAGAGTTCTTTAGGATAGTGGGAGAAAAGGCTGGGCTTTGTTTGTTTGTTTGGAATGAATAAATTAATCATTAGTAAAATATTATGCAGTTCATCAGATATATTATTCACAAGCTATTTGTCAAAATAACAACGCAGTCATATATCATCAGAACTAAACATTTATAATGTGTGTATATCTAGTCCTGAGATGATTTATTCAGTCTTATGGTATTTTAATTATTGACCAGTTAAAGCCCCATTCCCTTGGAAGTGGAAGGTCGGGAGGTCTCAGTGAGCTTGGGCCATCTCTTTTTGCTGTGGTTTTGTTCAGGACCTGACAAAAGCAGAATACTGCATCTGGGTTTCCTTTTGGCACTGCCTCAATAGATCTGATTCTCTCTAGCCAATGTTAGGTCTGCCTCAAGCAGGATAATTCATCCTCTTACTCAAAATCAAACTGTGATCTGAGTTCTCTGCGTTCTTGCAGGACCAGTGTCTGACCCCAACACCAATCCCTTCTGATTAGCTCTGATAAAATAATTGTTTAGTGTCTCCCCTCCCCTCCCAGCTGAGGGCTCCCAGCTCCCTGCTCCGTGTGATAAATCACACAATTTTGGAAATACTGGGGGAGAACAGAGCAGTCTTTTACCACGTCCCTCCCAGCTCCATCTCCTGTGCCAGCGAGCTGGACTCCTTCCAAAAGTGCCTCAGCAGAGCGAAGCTACGTGACTGACACTCCCCAGCTCCTCTTGTCATTCGTGCCCAGCATCCCAGAAGGTTGCAGCTCCTTCCAGGCCTTTATTGGAGTCAAACATCACAGCCTCTCCCCTGGGTTTTATTAGGGAAGCTGGTGCCAAATCACCCAGCTCCCTCCTACTCGATAAAAAATGTTTATAACCCAGTAAATTCTAACATATCAGCAGCTTGTTATGGAGGGAAAAGGTCACTGGGAGAGAAAGGGGAAAAAAAAAAAAAAGTTACCCGTCCTTTGGAAATGCTGGCTGGGTACAGACGAAGGAGTCAGCACCAGGAAAATATCTTTTGATATGATAAAGTCTCATAATAGAAAATGTTGCTGCAATACAGGCCTCGTTTCTTCAGATAAATATTTAATATAGATCACTAAAGATTAATCGAGTACAGAAAAGTGTCTCTCCTATGGTTGGTGTAAAGAAAACATCTTCTCGTTAATTTATTATGGAGCCTGAAATGAGAAAATTCCTATGGAGGGAGATGCAGGGTACGGTTTCCATAGAGAAGCAGAGCACCACACCAGAATTTATTTAGTGTGTGGGCAGAAGACTTCCCAGAGCCAGCTGCAGCGTGGAGTTCATGTGATAAAAATCCCAGTGTAGGAAGGAGCCTCACAGAGACACTCGTTGTGTCTTGGTGCTCTGAACCCTGCACATGCCAGGGGCTCCTGAAACAGAGACCTGGGAGCTGTGGGCATTCCAGAGCCTGGAGAAGGCTGTGAATGGAAGGGTGAAAGGGCACCCAGTGCCTTTGGATCAAGCTCACTGTGAGGAGAGCAGCCCCACATCTGGAGGGTCCTTGCTTGAGCCAGGGTTCCATAACCATGACCCTCAGTGACTCCTGTGGATGCTGACAGCCTGGCCAAGGAGAAATTTTTAGGCATCAGGCAGCAGCAGAGGCTGTGGGAAAGCAAGTCAGAGAGACTTTCCCAGGCATTTGCTCTGGAGGAGCTGGGACAAGACATTCCAAACAATTTCTAACCTTTTCACCTGCTGTTTTTCCATCTTGTTTACTTGCAAAGATGTTTATGAAGAGGTGTTGGTCTGAATGACCAATCGTGTCCAATTGTATGGAACAGTGTATAAAAGGGTTGCCTTTTAATAAATGCTGCTGTATGCCCTCCAAGAAGATTTGGAGTCATATCATTATCTCAGCCATCCCAAATATGATAACAATAGGCTCCAAAGCACTGGGGCATTTCACAGTACTGGGCAGCAAGGAATTCAGGGTGCTGCTGTGGGATTCCCATCTCCCACAGTGCTGGGATGTGCTCAGTCTGTTCCTCTGCGAGGGGTAAAGGACAGGACCCCTCTGCTCTTTCCCACCATCCACAGAAACCATCATCCCAACCATTTTGCAGCATTAAATAGGACAGTGACAGAGAATAAATCATAAATAGCAGCAGATACAGTGTGAGGGGGAAAATAGGAGTCGCAGGCAAGAGGGGAGAGATAAAAGATCCAATTTGAGCTGAGACTGAAATGGAACAAAGAGTCAATGAGATGGAGAGATACACAGGGGTTGTTCCAGATGGCAAACTCCACTGATGGGGAGCCTCTGGCACCACCAGCATCTTGGGATGAACTTGTGACCCCTTGTTTTTAGCTGAAGTGGGCAGGAAAATCCAGCAGACCTGTCCATGCTCAGGAAACAGAGGAGCTCCCTTCCAAAAGCATATTCTAGAGAGCAGAAACAACTCTGGAGAGGAGGCTGGAACATTTTTCCACCTCTCCAAAAAGCCCATCCCTATATACCCAGTTATTTCTCCAGCGGTAAAACTTTCTTTTTCTCTTTGATCTTTCTCTGTGGACACCTTCCCTGTTTAGGGAATATTTTTGCCAATTTATTGGAAAATGTGAGTCTGCATGTTTAGCTCTGCCCAGCAGAGAGGCTGAGGGGAAGAAGGTTGAATGGCACCAGTCACAGCCTCTGTGCATGGCTGGGAGGAGAGCAGGAAATGGAGCTGGGAGGAACATGGCAAAGCCAGGGCTAGGAAGGGTGGTTACCTCCAGTTCTGTGCCATATGCAACTCCAGAGCTGTCTTCTGGCTGAACTCACAGAGCTCCACAAAATCCTAAACCTCTGGGACACTGCTCTCTTTACAGTCTGCATCTCTCAAGTCTTGGCTGCTCCCATAACCCAGGGAACAACCAAAATCCTAAATAATAATTTTCTCTGGTTCTATCACAGGCTGTTGGACTCCATACAGGTGCAAACAAACAGCAGCTCTAAGCTGGGATGTGTTCAGTCTGTTCCTCTGTGATAGGTAAAGGACAGGACCCCTCTGCTCTCTCCCAGAGAGCTCTCCTCTGCTCTCTCTCAGTCCCAGCAGCTCTAAGCTGGGACTATCTAGAAGAAAATCAAGAGATTTTTATCAGCAATGGGGACTGTTGCAGTCATTTAACACGAAACTGTTCTGTGCTTAGAACATTCATTTGTGGCATATGGCATGGATCTGGCCAGGAGGATTGCAACAGCTGATCATGAACAGTTTTCCCACCCATCCCACCCCCAGGATAACCCGTGGCTGCCCAAGGGGCTCTGGTTTTGTCCCCTGGCAGCCCCAGGGCTGCACTGCAGCTCAGTCCCTGTCACCTTGGTCTCTGCTCTGCCTGCCATGCGCCGCGCTCCCGCCGCAGTGAGCCACAGATATAATCTACAGAACACAAATATGATTTTATAATAAGCTTTCTATGCAGGCAGGATAAAATGCCAAACAGAATCAGAAAACAATCAGTCAGTGAAGCTGGGCCCGGCGATGAGTGCGGCGCTGGGCACGGTCCAGTGCCCAGGAAGATTGAGGCTTTAAATACAGGCACCACCTGCCCTTCCAGGGACAGGGAGAGGTGGGCAAGGAGAGGCTGGCAGGGCACTGGGAACACCCAGTGCACCTCCTGTTGGGATAAGTTAAACCAGGAGCAGATCAGAGCTGCACAAAGACCCCTCCCTGTGTGTGGAGATGGGATTGAGCAGCAGCTGGGCTCCGGCAGGGGCAGTGGAAGGAGCAGGGACAGGCAGGGCTGGTGCAGGGACAGATCTCAGTGAGATAAACGTGCACTTGTTGTGGAGGCCTCTGGGTGCTGCTCTTGCACAGAGCCGGATAATTCATTCCTCCCACAGTTTGAGGAGCCTTCCTGCCCTCCACGAGGTTTTCAGGTTGGGATGAGTTTATATTAGGTTCTGTGCCCTGCCAAAGGACGTGGTGTGTCTGTCCTGCTCTGCACACTGCAGGAGATGGGGAGACCAAAATGGAAGGGAAGGCTGGGAATCACGAGGAGGGGAAGGAACTCCACCAAAAAGCAGGAGAAAGGAGAAAGCTGGATGCCTTGGTGTGGAGGGCAGTGAGGAAATGCATCCCACTGGCTGGAGCATCACTCAACTACTCTGGGGATTCATCCTAGTCCAGAAAGGGCAGAGCTGCATCCCAAGGATAATGGGATACATTCCTAGCCCAGGGCAAGGAAGCAGCTTTTCTCCTGTCCCCCTTCCTCCCAGCACTTGCTCAGGCATTGGAGATCCTGAGGTCTCCAGTCAGTAGGAGACAAGATCAGGACCTGCTCTCTACCAGACTGCAAAGATATTGCTTTTTATTTTCTGTTCCTCGGATATTTGTGAGAGTTGGGGGATTCACATTAGCTTTTTTCCTGTCTTCTTTAAGCACTCCAGGCTTGAGTCATATAATTGTATAACTCACAACTTCCATTTAAAAAAATAAGAATGGGCTGTCTTTTAGGATTGCGGAGGAAAGCCAGAAAATACAAGTGTTTAAATCTCAAAACACGGAAGGCAAATAAAAAGCATTGCAGATATTGTTGTTTTGCTCAACAGATAAATATGTACATATTCATGTGCTTCTAAATTCTGGGGTTCAGTTCATTCTTTGGGAGCAGAGGCTCAGATGTGCAATAGCACATAATCCCTAACTCAGGAGTGTGTGTATCTTGAATTGGAATAGGAGCTGATAATTTAACTTTGCCCAGTCCTACCATCCTGAAACAGCCATGAGGGGAGGATTTTCATGGAATGCTGGAATGGTTTGATTGGAAGAGCCCTTAAAGATCACCCAGTTCCAATCCTCTGCCACAGGCAGGGACACCTTGGGGTCTCTCCTCAGCTTCTCTGCAGCATCCGATGCCCCCAGACTGAATCCTCAGAAGGATCCTGTATTTTAATTCAACACAAACCAAAAAATCTGCCATGAAGAGAGCAGCACAGGAGGGAGGGGAAGAACCAACCCTCCAGGAGTTCCCACCTGGATTCAGCAAAGCATTCCCACCCCACTGTGTGGGAGATGACAAATGCCAGGGGTGTGCATCTGATCCCTCTCACTTTTGTCATCATTCAGCTCCCACACCCTCCCTGTGGCCTGACTCCAGCTCACTCCATGCTTGCACATGGCTTTGTGTCCTCCATAAAGGACTTGGAGCTGGGAATTCTTGCAGTGGTGATTTTTAATCCATATTTCTGTCAGGATGTGGGGAAATGGCCTCAGGTTGCACCAGGGGATGGTTTAGGTTTTAGGAACTGTGGAACAGCAGGCATTGGAGGGGCTGCTCAGGAAAGTGCTGGAGTTCCCATCCCTGGAAGGGTTCAAAACTGTGTGGATATGGCACTAAAGGATGTGGTTTAATGGTGAATGTGGCCCCACCACATTATAAACATATCCATGTGAAAAGGTCTGGTTTGTTGGGTGTTTCTTTGTGGATTTATTGGTTTGTTTTTCTTTTTTTTTTTTTTGGTTTTTTTTTTTTTTTTTTTTTTGGTTTTTTTTTTTTTTTTTTTTTTTTTTTNGTTTTTTTTTGTTTTGTTTTGTTTTGTTTTGTTTTGTTTGTTTTGTTTTTGTGGGGTTATTTTTGTGTGTTGTATTGGTTTTGTTGGGTTTGTTTCTTTGCTTTGTTTGGCTTTTTCTTTGTTTCGTTGGCGTTATTTGTAGTTTTTTTGGATGGTCTTGCAGGACTTCACCAAATTTAATGATTGAGTAATTCTGGCCCTGTTTCTGTTCTCTGTGGCTGATGTGGGGCTGTGTTTGCACATCACCAGCACCCTGAGTGAGGTGGGGAGGCAGAGATGAGCTGAGCCCTGGGCAGGCAAAACAGGGCAGCAATCTCAGCCATGACCCCACCACCCACCTCAGTCCTTGCTGGTGAAATATTTTGTCCTGTCTCTACATCTGTGTGGATTTTCCTCATGGTTGTGCTAGATCCTGGATCTCTTCCTTGGGAAAGTTGTTCATCTCCTGCTGCTTTAGCTTCTCCATCTACAGCGACACATTTGTTTAAAGGTGCTTTGAGATCCACATATCAAAGTCACAAATAACAGCTAAAGAAAACATGACTCATGATGGGGAAATTGCCAAGCATGTGCCTAAATAACCAAGTGCCTCAGAGCTTCACAAACAGATCCCAGGAAACACAAGCATTTGCATTCACAAGTCCCTGTTCACTGGCTAGGACAGGACAAAAATAAAGCTTTTTCTTTATGAAGTGTTGCATAAAAAGCATGGTTATCTTTTCATTGCAGGCCACTTTGCAGCATGCAAAGAGATTGCCTTTCTTCATGAGTTTGTGAATTTTTATTTTATTGCAGTCTTTTTATTTCCTCCATCAAAACATGCCTGAGATTGAAATGGCATGACTAGGAATGAAAATTAAATACATCAAAACTGATTTTTGTAGAAATGAGATTTTGGAGCAACCAGGGAATATTCAAGGCTTTCTCACAGCTTGTGTTCAGTTTTTTTGCTAAAGAGGGATGTAGTCTGAGGAAATGGGTCACCTTTTTCCTAGAGAAAATTTCTTCAGTTTTACTGTGATTCTGAAATGTCATAGGCTTTTGGGGACTACTTTTTTTTTCTTTTTAATCTTGAGTAAAGCCCAAATGTCTCTGATTATGTATGACTCGAATTTTGCAGCAGCTACACTCTGCAGCCTAACTTTTTGTAGTCCTTGACCTCTTATCTTATGCTATTTGCTAGAAATTTCAGATCCAGTCACCATCTGAATCCCACACTGAGAGGGGACATCCTCTACATGCAGCCACTGTGGGTATTCCTGCTTGCTGGATGCCACTGCTGGAAAAGCAACCCTTGGTGGCCTGAGTGGAACAGCACAGCTTGGAAACCAAAGAGATGTGGAGCCCCAGCTGAGGGGGAAGGCACAGAACACAGAACTGAGTGTCCTGAGGAGGAACCACTGTTCTCTCCTAAACCAACTCTGAGGAAACAATGTCCCAACACTGGAAATTTGGTGGCTCAAAGTGGGATCAAAGTAGGAGGGAAGTGTGGCTTTTTTTTACTATTTTAGCACGGGTTTTGTTCACTTGCTCTCTCCTACCTCTGCCATGTGCTCCCAGAAGTTTCCTGCCAGACCCCATGGCTGAGCTGATGGAGGCTCTGAGTCCTCACGCCATCCCCTGTGCCATTCTGAGGCTGGTGGCCATCCCTGGACCTGGCTGTGCCCTTGTGAGCAGGCAGTGCTCAGCCTGCCTGTCCTGTGCATCCCTGCAAGCTGCTATCCCTGCAGATCCTCTCTGTGCAGCCTGAGCACTCCCTTCCCTCTGCAGGATGATGGGGAAGGGGCTGGACCCTCCTCACCTCCCCTCATCTGTACAAACCTCCCTGCAGCCCAGGATCCCTGGTGGGAATAGGTGACTTTGCCATCTGCTGCCTTCAGGCATCCCAGCCTCCCACCAGCCCTGCCTTGGGGGCTCCGTGGTGTCTCCATCAGCTGAGGATGACTCAGGGCCCAGGGGTGGGCGACAGGGACATTTTCCCATCTCTGCCTGCTCTGCCCACAAGCCTGGCAGCTGTGCCCAAGTGGCTCTGCCAAGGCCACCTGGACAGCTCAGCTGGGTAGAGGAGGCAGGAACAGCTTTGTATTTAAACATCATTTTTTGTTCCTTTTTTTTCTTTCCCCCACTCTTAAATCAGTGGATTTGGGGCTTTGCCAATTGAGGAGCACAACTGACCGGAGGAGGGGTGATGGCTCCATTTTCTAACAACAGCTCGAGGTTTGAAACATGGTTGCATGCTGTGTTGGGGAAAATTTGGTGCTTTTTTTTTTTGAGAAAAAGGGCAATCAAGGCTAAATTTCTGATATTACTTTCCCAGTACTGACAAATGCTGTGCTTAAGCTGCCGGCGGTGCAGCAGCCAGGTACCCTTGGCTGCCACGTGAGGAATGAAGGTTCAAGGAGACATTTCTCAGTTTTTTCATCTGAGCAAACTGTGAATCATGATAAGTACAGAGCAAAGTTTGGGGCTGCGGTGTCACAGGCTGAGGTTATCATCTTGCTACAGCTAAAATTAGGAAAAAAGCCTGTGGTCTGCACACACCTCTATCTTCAGGAAATGAAGCAAGTGCAATTTAATGCAATGATTTGTTCCAAACTGTGTTCTTGTTCCAGCCTTTGATTGGTGCCATTGTGCTCCTAGGAGCTCTGGCAGGCTCTGAACCCCCAGGGTGAATTTTGGGGCAGGGTGGCACAGCTTGGTGACAGGGTCCTTGGGGAAACCAGGCTCACCAGGACTGAACTTGGGCCAGTCACCCCTGGGGGATTTATTATCTGCTCTGTCAGTTAAACTCTCCCTGCCTTTCTTCCATTGCAAACTTGGTTACCAAAGATTTAAATATTCTCATGTACTACTTAGCTACTAGAGAAGGGACTTTATCAAAGGTGTAATCCTCTAATTTACTAGAGTCCCAAAAAACACATCTATGTGAAAAGGTCTGGTTTGTCAGGCATTTCTTCGTGGATTTATTGTTTGTTTTGGTGTGGGGTTTTTTTGTTTTTTGTTTTTTTTTTTCATGGTTTTTTTGGGGGGGGGTTATTTTTGTGTGTTATTTTTGTGTGTTGTATTTGTTTTGTTGGGTTGGTTGGTTTGTTTTGTTCGGCTTTTTCTTCATTTTGTTGGCATTATTTGTATTTTTTTTCTTGTCTCCCTCCCCAAATCAATTGCTACAGCACAAGACTGCATGGTTTGGGGCATTTTTTCTGTCTGTGCAACATGTTCCTATGATTTGTCTGAGCATCCTGTGTCTTGGCTCCCCTTCCAACCTGTTGTTGGTTGAAGTCTGTCCTCACCCCCCTGAATTAGGATTGAATGCAAAGAAAGGGAATTGAAATAAATGTGGAGAAGAGAACCTACAATCATTCCAGCTATCCCAGCTTTCCTCAGTAATACCTAAAATTCCTGAAACGACTCAGATGTTTCCATCCATTGCTTCAAAAGTGCTGTTCTTTGAAAGCTCCTTCTTGACAGCTCCTTGACATTCCAGGATCAGCTTGATTGTGGATTCTGGGTCAAACTTCTAGAAAGAGAAATCCAGGAGACGCTGCTACGAAAAATAATATCTATGTAATTGTATTGGCAACCAGAGAACTCAAAATGCCTCATCCACAGATGAGTTTCTCCAGGCTGTGTCAGGTATTTTATGGGGAGAGCTCTTCCTGCTGCCTGTCCCTTGATTTTTATCCTAATTCAGAGTGAAGGACTGGGTGTCTCTGCATTGTCCATCCCAGTGTTCAGGGCACAGGACCCTGCAGCCTGCAGGAGCAGCTTCCCCAGTAGCTTCACAAGCTGTGTCCTGTCTGGGTGAGCTTTCAGGGAGAAAACAGCACCAGAGCAGAACCTTTGCTGTTATTAATAATGTTTGTTAAGCTGCTGTGGTGCCAACAGCGCTGGGAGCCCTTGGAGAGGTGTCACTCCTGCTTCCAGCAGCTCCCATCAGCCTGGTGGGAACTGCAGGGGCTCAGAAGTGTCCTCAGCCCAGGGTGGGGACAGCTGAGGTGGTGTCAGCAACACAGGGACCCCTCAGCAGCACTGGGACCCCTCAGCAGCACAGGGACCCCTCAGCAGCTCAGGGACCCCTCAGCAGCACAGGGGGGCAAGGCTGGTAGAGGCTCGTGTTGGGAGGGGTCCATGCAGTGCTGGAGGTGTGGGATTTCTGCAGGAAATCTGCACAAATGACATTGCAGGGAGAGCTGGGGGATAGATGTGCACAAGGGGTTTGCACTGGAGCTGAGGGGTGAGAGGGAGAGGCTTTGCAGCAGCTGGCTCTGCTGGGGTATGGGAACATAGAGGGCTTGAAGAGGTTCAGAAGTTACTGTGTGGTACTAAGGATGCAGAAAAACATGACCTGGAGAGAATCCCAAGCAGGTGAAGGGGTAGAAACCTACTCTGCCATATTTTCATGTGTTTGGATTTGAAGCCAGGGTTAAGAATTACAGACACATCCTGGCCATGATCACACCTAACAATTAAAAATAAAAAAATATATAATAATGATTAAATCTTATGACCCATCTTTTAACTTGTTCTTACCTATGCTGAATCACCGTGCTTTGAGTCTCTAATAATAAATTTATTTCCGCTTTTTTCTAAACAAATGCATCTTTTGGGCACCCAATAATTCCAGGTTGCTTCCTGAAAGACCAAAATACAGTCCTACCCTGAGCACAAGACTTGGAATCATGTTTGTCTGACTGGATTTTAATTCAGTGCTGGAACAACCTGTTTACCAAGGGGCTTTCAAGGTCACATGAAATTCCTCTGACTTTGGAGTAATTTTATTTCATTTTGATTCTTGCAGTTGTCATCTTGTTCTGGGCTTCTTTTTTTACCTCCCTCCCCCCCAAAACAAAGGAAAAAAAAAAAACAAAACAACAAACCTCTCAGAGTTTTCAACTCTGATACAATTAAATATCTTTAAGAAAATGATTAGAGAGATGAAAACAAAACTGTGGAGCAGGCTGAACTGCTTGCCCAAAAAAGAAGTGGTTGAGATTTCAGACCCCTCAGCCAACGCCAAGCACACAGCCAAAGGACAGACCAAGGGGAAAAGCAACAGGAGATCCTTCCCTTGTCCTTTGCAGCCAGGTGGAGGAGGAAGCAGTCCTCCTTAATTAAGCAGTTTTGCTTAATTTCTGCCACAGGACTCTGCTGAGCGACTCAAACTCTGACTGTCCTCCCTTTGGTTCAGTCCTACCCAGGTAAATGTCCTTACAGCAATAGAGCTGCTGCAGACAGCACAGCATTTATCAATAGATCAATAGTCAATTTATTTATCTCATTCACCTGCCAGCTGTCATAAGTGAGCCTGCCTGCTTGCCTGGTTGTTATGCAAAATGCAGTTGGACTTTTAGCTTAAGTGATTTCTTTTTCATACTTCTCCGGAATTAAATTTTTTAGGGTTTTTTTTTTCTCTCTTTCATAGCAGAGTTTCAGCCTCTGTCTAATTTGGAACTAGTTTAAATCTACAGACTGGAGGTTTTTTAAATAGATTAGGGGGGATGAGTGCCAAACCCTCACAGGAAACTAATTCTTGCAGGTCCTTTGAAAAGCTCAGCTTTGAAGAGTGACTTCTTCACGCTGGCCTAGATAGGGAAGAGGCCACGCTGCAGAGGAAAGTGTTGAAGGAATCTTGCACTGCTCAGCCTGGGGCTGTCTGGTATTTTGAGGGCACAGACTGGAAATGAAACATCACTGACCCCACCATAATCACAGCTGCCCTGCTCAGGCTGGTACAAAGCCTGAGCTGGCAGGACAAGATGAGCACTCCTGTGCTGTTGTCACGCTCAGAGCCTGTCCCTTGGCATTGTCTGCAGGATCCAGGGCTCACGGGTGTTCCATTCCCCTGTGGGAATGGTCTGTCCCCCCTCAGGGACCCCTAAGGCTTGTATCCTGTAGTTTGACCCTTCCTTCCCTTTCTGACCCCATTGGCTGTGTCCCAATTTGCCCCACCCTGGCAAGAGCTGAGAAAAGTCCCTGTTCCTCTGTGCACAGCCTCTTTCCCTCTGGAGACCACCTGATCTTCCTGCAGCTGAGGGTCAGAGCCTCTTTTGGATCCTTTCCCCTGTCTTTCGATATATTCCTCCAGAGCCTGAGAAGGACTGAGCTAGCCTAGACCCTCAGAGGGGTTAAAAATGAGGATTTATTATCACACAGGAGCCTGGAGGAGCAAACCCTCATCCTGGGGACTGGAGATAACCAGGACTTTGTGCTGTGACTGGGACAGTTGGGCTGAAAAAAAAAGGAAAGGCAAAGCAAAACAAAAGCCCCAACCCAACAGCTCAGTTGCAGGAGCATCTGGAAGGATTCTGGAAGATTTAGGGCTAACACAGAACTTGTTTCTTACCCAGACAAGGCCTAAAATCTGTCTGGTTTGGTTCACACTCATTCTGACAGCTACTAATATTTGTCTGCAGCACACACAGACATGTCCAAAAATGTCTGTCTCAGTGATGGTGAAGTGCTTGAAAGAAGACAGGGACAGAGACACCAAAATGCCAGGGAACATCTCTGCCATCAGGGAGTCCTGATGACATCACAGTCAATTATGTGGGCACTGTGCCAAGGAGAGGGCATGAAATAAGGTTTGTGTCCTGCTGTTACTGAAGAGCTGGGTGCCTTCAGGGAGGCCCACCACCTTTGGGAGCGGCTGATGGCTTTCAAGATAAATTTTATTAAAAAAGCAAAGAGCCATTGAGCAGAAAGGACTAGCTGCCTGGTCCTCACCCAGTTCCCACGGAGATTTTGTTTGAGTGTGCACTCGGTGGGATGCTCTGGCTACCCTGGAGGATGTGCAGCCAGCACCAGGAGGGGCTGGGCTGTTCTGCTCAGGCTTTGTTCTGTGCCTTCCTCCTCCTCCTCTGCTATTTCTTTCCTTTTTAAAACTGTGTTTGTCCTGATCATTATTTAATGCATTTAATTTCTTTTTCGTTCCGAGCACCAGCCCCTATGTCTGTGCTGAACTTGTTTCCTCACTGACATGCTTTGGTTGCCTTGGCCATTTGGAGATGGGGGGTTTAATTTGCTCTGGTGGCCCCTCTCCCTCAGACTTCCCTCCCTGGGCAGAGATGCTCCTGCCCTTGGATCCTGCTGTCCTTTCTGGTGGTGCAGAGTGGGCTCTGCATGGTGTACCCATTCCAGTCTCTTGACTTTTCCTCCCTCTTCAGTAGTTTTTTCCCTGTTTTTCTGTTTCCCTGGAAGGGTCATAGTGCTAATGAGCACTGAGACATTCCTAGTGGCTCCTCCTGCCCCTGACATGCTGGCCTTGATGGAGCTCATTAATGCAGGCTGGGAGGGGCAGTATTTTCTAATCCTCAGCCGTATTCAGATAAAGTGTGTCCCCTTGCTGTTACAGGGAGAAAAGCCTTCATGTGCCTTCCTGAGGCAGTACTTCACCCCTCATCCTTCTTCTCTCTCCTTTCCCTGCCCCTTTTAGCCCTTAAAGAAGCTCCTCTATTTTCTCTAGAGGGCAGCTGCCCTGTGCTGGCCCTGCAGGTTTTTCCTGGCACACCCCAAATTTTTTGGGATCTCAGCTCTGCTGAGACAGAGCATCACCAAGTGCCTCTCCCCCACTACTCAGACCCTGGGTCAGAGTTTCTCCTTACCCCATCTCAGCTATACTGACCCTTCCTCCCTCTTGCTAAGAGTTTTCTCATCTTTCCAAAGCCATTCCAAGCCTCCCTGCTGGCAGAAGTTCAGGTCCCTGCTTCCCCTGAGGGTCAGAAGAGTCTGTACCAATCACAACTGTACCAATCCTACCAATCCTCTAATCCTGGTTGAGTCTTTGCCACTTCTTCACCTGGAAAAGAAGTGATGCAGAGGCCAATATTCTCTTTTTAAAATGCCTCAGTGCCTGTAGAGGCCTCACCTGTGTGTCCCAGGTGGTGGCACAGACACTGGTGCCACTGGAGGCTCAGAGAAGCAAAGAGGAAAGGTTTCAGTTCCCTTTTGCACCCATTATCCACGAATCCAAGGCCTTGGTAAAGCCTCCCAGGATTCACAGATGGGAAGATTCAGTGGTGACAAACAGACAAAAACACTGTTTACCTAGCCCAGCACTATGAATTCATTTTGGCTGATTTTCTGCTTCTGCAGAAAATGCAAATAAATCTAGAGTTGCAAGCTAATAGAAAATCTGTTCTTGGAGGTGTTTCTTCAGTGACTTCAGGAGTCTCAGGCTGGAGCATTCCCTAAGGCTGGATCTATGCTGTTCCCTGCAAATATACTTTTATATGACCTCAATATTTCTAAATTATTTCAGTAGCCATATCTATTAATGTTAATTCTATTTTCCAAAACTGTAACCATAATCTTGGCCTCAGATGTGTCTTGCAGCAGAGGGTTCTGCAGGTTGCATGGAAGATTGCTGGAATGAGAGGTTTGCTTTCCATGTAAAATATCAGAATTCAGTGAGCCAAGTTTAAAATGTATTTTTGGACATTAAAAAGGAAGCTTAACAAAGCCATGTTATTTGTTTGACCATTGAGGTTGGAGCAGATGACCCCACTGGTGTTCCCTTCCAAACTTAACCCTGCTTTGATTCCAATCCCAATGAATCAACAGCACACAAAAGAACAAAACAGCAAAAATGCTATGTAAAACCTATAAAAAAGCTTGAAAAATGTCACTAAGTAAATTCAAATAATGCATCGCTTAGAGTGAATTGCAACTGGTTCATGGATATTCTATGAGCAGAAGATAAACTTCTAAGTTAGTTGTATAAATTATTCATCATAACATATTTGCTCAGCTTTTCTTGTCAGCTGGGAGAGCCACACATCCAAGCACAGGGAGAGCACAGCAGAACTGGGCTTTCACCTCCCTGGTGTGCCCTGTGCCTCCCTGGGGAGGGATGGCACCAATAAAAATTGGGTGGGAAAAGCCTCCTTCACCATCATGCCTCAGATCTGCTCATTACTGCATGAATGGGGTCTTGGGCTGTTCCTTGGCAGCAGGAAAGGCTGAAGATGTGGCAGTGATTTCTCCTAAACTCCTGCTTTTGCCTCCTGCCAGTGGTGTCAAAAGGTGATGTTGGACCTGATGTAAAAAATGAACCCACTTTCCCTTAGGCCACATTGTTTATCCTTTCTCCTCTCTCCTTTCCTGCCTTCTCCTGTCTTCTCCTGCCTTCTCCTGCCTTCCCTGCCCATCACTTCCCAGTTTGCCCTGTCCATCTCCACATCCTGAATGGAGACACTCCCAGGGTCTGGGTGTTGAAATATCATGGAATCCTCGAGTGGTTTGAGTCAGAAGGGACCTTAAAGCTCATCCAGTCCCACCCCCTTCCATGAGCAGGGACATCTTTCACTGTCCCAGGCTGCTCCAAGCCCTGTCCAGCCTGGCCTTGGACATTTCCAGGGGTCCAGGGGCAGCCACAGCTTCTCTGAAGGAGAATAGGGATCAATACCTGACCAGCTGCATTTCAGCTCTATGATCTTTGCTGCTAAATTATCTGTTGCAAAGCAGCAAAACCAAAATCTCTGTAGTTTATTTGGAACATGAAACATTCCATCAGCCCTTTCTGAGAACCTGCTGGCTCTGGAGTGCTCTGGTCCCTCCTGACTTCGTGGATGCTGCAGGAAGCAGGGATCTGAACGTGTGCTTGAGTTTTACAGGAAGCAATAATCGTCTCTTTGGAGAGGAAGCACAGATGGCATCCTTCCTATGCTTGCTGGTTATGATCTTTCTGATGGGCATGGCTATTTGTTATAAAACCTTGCCTGTCTTTGAGCATCCAGCTCTGCCTCTTCCCATGCAGTGCAGCTGCTGAAGGGACCATTCCTTCCTCAAAGGGGATTTCCTTGTGCAGCAAGATCTGGGTTTGAAACTCTAATCTGGAATGATTAGACAAACCTCCCTGCAGTGTCAGAGAGAAAATATTTGTCTTTAAAGTTTTATCTATCATTAAAATCAACTTTTACACAATTCTGGGACAGCAGAGAACACCCTCTGCTCTATAAAGGGAATACATTGGTGATGTATTTGTTATCTGCAACCAACTTAGGAGCCAATGATCTGTTTCAGTCACTCCTTGTGTTAAGAACCTGTTGTATGGGGTGTCTTTATTCTCTTTTGACTGAGTTTTTTCTAGGAAAGATGGATGTTTCTTCAGATTGCAAAATTTGACACTAATGACTCTTGTAATGTAGTAAAAGGTGTGTTTTGTTTTGGCATTTTCACTTGGCTTGTGAAAGCAAGGAACTACAGAGGGGGCATTAGCTCAAGTGTTAGGAGATATTTTGAAGCTGACAATTTGCTGTTTTGGTGAGTGTAACTGCTGTCACACAGCGTGGAGCGTTGTGAAGGGGCAAAATCAAAATAAATACCTGCATAATTACATTAAGTCAAATAACTTAATACATGCAGAATGGACTGAGCATGGAATCAACCTGGGCAGAAAAGATCTGGTTTGGGATCCTGGCTGTGCAACTGACTCTTCTAAATCTGCCTGTATCAGCCAGGAGGGGTGGTTGTGCTGGGTGGACATTCTGGGATGGGAAATGCTGCCCCAGGGCCAGGTGTTGTCATTCCTGGTTTGGACTGGGTGTTTTGGGTTATTCCACACCAGCCACAGTGACAGGTTTGACCCTGGGATCCTACTGGGAATGCCAAGTCTGCCTGAAGGTTTCCAGTCAGCCTTTGCTGGGTTTGAGCTGCAGAGAGGACCCTGTCCCAGTTCACTGCTCAGAATTGTACCTGTGCCACCTGAGCACCCAATCCCCAAATCCAACCCCAAATCCTTAATTCTGATCAGTGGTCCCTTAACTTTTTATTGTTTTTTCTGCTCATTGGGCTGGCCTTCTTCTGAAGTTACTTCTTTCCCTTGGAAGAGTCTCCTTGGTCCTTATCTTGGCTCCACTTATGTCTGCTGAATTCAGCTCGTTCCTTGTTAGCAGAATTAATTTTCTCAAAGAAGTTTACTCTTGGTCAGCTCTTGCACATGAAGGCTTCTTCTGCCTTAGCTGCTCCTGCTGAGCCACAGGAATGCTAAACAAGCATTATTCCAGAGAACACTGATATTAAATTTCTTCTGTAACGCTGGGATAAAGTTAATTTTTTCCCACAGAGGCGGGTATGGGGCTGTGTTTTGGATTTTGCTGGCAGCAGTGCTGATAACCCAGGTGTGTTGCTGAGCAGAGTTTACACAGGTCAGGGCTTTTCTGTCTCTCATCCCACCCCACCAGTGATGAGATTGGGATGCACAAGGAGCTACAGGGAGCACAAAGCCAGGACAGCTGACCCCAGCTGACCCCAGGGATATCCCACAGGACATCTGCTCAGCCTGTAGAGCTGAGGAAGAGGAGGAAAGGGGGATGTGCAGTTTGAGGAAGTTTGTCTTCCCCAGTCACTCTGGTGGAGTCCTGGAGATGGCTGAACTCCAGACTGTGATGGGGAGTGGGGAATGAATTCCTTGTTTTGCTCTGCTTGCCTGTGCAGCTTTTGCTTTATCTGCTAAACTCTTTATCTCAACTCATGAGTTCTCTCACTTTCACCCTTCTGACCCTCTTCCTCTCTAGGAGGAGTGAGTAGCTGCAGGGGGCTGAGGTGGCACCTGGGATTAAACCACAACACTTATAATCTAAATAAAATGTTGGTCTTAAGCCCAAGATAGAGGAAAAGGAGAAGGAAAAGTGACAGAGAAGTCTGTGAGCTGGTGGTCTGGGAGATAGCTTAAGACAGAGCAGGTGCATTGTAGGAGAATGGGTATAAATAACATCCTCTCCTTTAAGGAAGGCTTTGCTCAATATTTTTTGAAAGACATTAATAGGTTTCTCATTTTTCAGGTGCTCAGCTGGTGATGTTTCAGAGGCCTGATTTTTAGATTGCAGGTGTGCGAGCTTTTCTCCAGGCATTTCGCTCTGTGTCATTTCAAAATGGATACCTGCAATAAAGAACTGCTTTTGCAAACATTAACTTTATTTTTTTCCCAGTTGCTCTCAGTTTAAAAGCATGGATTTGAGAATCACTTTGGTTTTTTTTTTTTTCCTAAAACATGAACAAAACCTCTGCTTTCATCCTGGACTCTGCTTATATCTGAATCCATCCTTTTACATGGTTTATCTCAAAATTGTTTTCCCAAATGCTCTTTTGCCATACTCATGGTGCTGAAAGATGAAGGTGTTTGGAGAAAATGCATTTTCTTCAGCTTTGCTTTGCAAAAGTGTGCTAGGAAGGTTTGTGGGCAGCAGGGATGTAGCAGTGATCAGTTTGGGCTGGGTCTGTGGTCTAGACCATTTGCTGACAGAGACCAGAATTTGCTGCTTTATGGAGAAGTACAAGAACCCCAAGTGTGGGAGTGTCACTATAGGATATGAACAAAAGAGGAAAGGGTCCAAATATTTCAGAAGGCATAAGACATAAAAAAGGCTTTAATTGTCTAATTTTATATGGTGTCCTGATACAGATTTAACAGGACTGGTGAATAGGACTGACACCTCCCCAGTGCCATTGGTCAGACTAGAGAAATGGCCAAAATGTTTTTCTCTGAGAACCAGAAAGGCAAACACCACCTGGGGAAAGACTGTTTTGGGAAAGGACAGTTGTTTTGCCAAGATTGTTTTGGGAAGAAGCTTTCCTAAGAAACTTTTCCCTTGGGAAGGGAGTTAGCAGCTACTAGCAGGCTAAAATCTCTAAGGCCCAAAAATATCAGGCCCATGTGGGAGGGTGAAAGGACCAGCCTGCTTTTATTTTAGGGAAGTCCAGCTCTCTGACAGACACCTCTGATGGCTCCAAGGGCACCTCCTCAGAAGCCTGATCCTTGTAGTGTAAGTTATGCTGTAATTTGGGATGGCAAAATAATGATAATAATGAGCCTTCACTGGAGGGCATTACAGGGAGAGTTTATTGAAAACACGCTCCTTTCATACAGCACCTTGGTACAATGAATGTGATTGATCATTTAGAGCCCACACGCATTTAGAGACAGTAAACAAGTCAGTAAAACACCACCTGCTAGCGGTTCTTCACCTCCCAAGGATTGTTTGGATTCCTCCTGAGGATTTCCAAGGCCAGAGTGGGAAAGTTGTGAGGCTCAAGTGCCTGAAGCCTGAAAACCTCTTGTTTGACCACTGCCAGTTCCCACCTATGGTTCATTGTGCAGTGAAGTCTCTCTTCTCCTCTTCTCCTCCCCTTCCCCTCTGCCCATCCTTGTGGCCTCGTGTGTGCATCCCTGTGGGGGTGTCCAACAGGGTTGGCCCCTTCTCCTTCCCCCTCTGCCAGCCCCTATCACTGAGCCTTGCTAGATAAGGACAGTCAGAACAGACAGACAGATAACCCAGCAGATCTGGGTTCAGAGCAGCAGGGCAGGACACCAGGAGACTCTCTGCCCTTTGTTTATTATCCCTATAAAATACCTGTAGCAAGTGACCATGGATTGGAGGGTGGCATTCCCACCTCTCACCCACATTGGTCCAGGAGGCTTTCATTCAACCTCCCCTTCTCTTGGAGAAGGAATCCATAACAAGGGCAGTGTTTACAAAACATGGTCCACTGTTTACATTTACAAGCCTGAGAAGCTGCTACACTTCTGCTTTAATATGAACTCTCAGCAAACTAGGAAGGATCATTATCACTGTGGACACAGAAAGAACCACACGAGGACACGCTGGTGAGCAAAGCAGGAAGAAAAAGGGCGAGTTTATTTACAAAACTCAGTTTTATACATTTCTTATGTGGTTTGTGGATTGGAGGGTGGAATTTTTTTTTAACCCACATTGGTCAAGCCAACTGTCGATCACTTTTCTCCTCCCACCTAGAAATATGTAAACAATGAAAGACAGCAAAACACGGCCATTGTTTATAGTAGAAAGTGTGATAAGGTAACATTTCTGACTCTAATATGAAGAAGGCTTAAAAAAGACTTCAAAACCAGGGTAACAGATGATGGCAACAGGCCCAGTGCCTCTCCCTGCCCCTCCAGCCCGGGATGCTGACCCTGCTGTGCTGTGTGTTGTGGCACAGGGAGTTTGCCCGTTGGAAGGTGAGGAACACGGCCGTGGAGCGCAGGGACCTGCTGCACAACCCGCTGCCCCTGATGCCCGAGTTCCAGAGGAGCGTGCGCCTGCTGGGCAGGAGGCCAACCACGCAGCAGTTCATCGACACCATCATCAAGAAGTACGGCACCCACCTGCTCATCTCTGCCACCCTGGGAGGTAGGTGGCACCTGCTGGCACGAGGGGGGCTCTGGGGAGGTGGGGAGGTGAAACCAGGGTCCCTGTACGGAAGCTGGAACAGAAAAATGCCCGATACGACCTATGTGGTTACAAGAAATGTTCTCCTCTTTATTCTCAAAATGGCTGGTTTGATACAGTGTGAAATAGTTTACAGTTCTAGGTGCTTTCTAATTGGCATTCAGCATGAGAAAGAATGCAAACAATCTTAGCTTAAGGCAGCTACCGTGATTCTATTCTATCTAGAATATATTCTATTCTATTCTATCTGTCCATGTGTCCTATCTAAAGCATGCACACACCTTAACTTAAATTCTAACTGTGCCACGGGTTTATCTACTACCACTACACGGGCCCAAATCTGAGCCCAGTTTGGGATAGCTCAACCTTCATTCCATAACACATCCTGCTCCTGCTGCAGGGAGGGCACTGGGCAGTGCTGGGAGTGTGTCCAGTTTGGAGTGGAGTTCCTGGAGTGAGCCAGGGCAGCGCTGAGGGGAGCAGGGTCTCTGTTATGAGGGGTAACTGAGGGAGCTGGGGCTGCTCAGCCTTGAGAATTAATGATTAATGAGTATAATTATCTAAAGATGGGTGCCTAGAGCATGGACCAGGCTGATCTTATTGGTGCCAGCCACCAGGACAAGAGGAACAGGCAGAAACTGATGCCCAGGATGTTCCACCTGAACATGAGGAAGAATTTCCTGGGAGTACTGGAACAGATTGCCCAGAGAGGGTGTGGAGTCCCCCTCACAGAAGCTATTCCAGAACCAACTGGATGCAGTCCTGTGNTTACAAAATTTTGCCAATACCTACTACCTACACTAACATGTCAGTTCTATTCTAAACCAATCTCTAAAGTCCAAGTTAGGAAAAGATGGGGGACGAGAGCAAGAACAAGGAGCACAGGGGCCACTCCCCAGTTCCTCCAGCTTGTCCCTCCAGCCCCATATACTAAGAATCCTAATTTCTATATTTATATTCTACAACAAACTAACTACTACTTATCTTTAAATTCTTAGGATTTGTGATTCCTCTTACATGTGAGTATTCACTCCCATGGACAGAAGTCAGAATCAGTGCCCTCCTGGGCTCTGGGTGAGGCTCTGACCCCCCTGTACAGGTCCCAGACCCCCTGTCCAGTCTCCAAACCCTCCTGAGCTGCCAGAGGGATGTCCTGGACTCCAACACTGTTCTCTGGGATGGCCCTGCTAGAGCAGGGAGTCTGACCAAATCCCCCAGTGTGGTTCTTTCCAATCTGAACCACCCTGAAAAGCAGTGGGGGCACAGGCCAGGCTGCAGCTCCCCCTCCCAAAGCCCATCTGTGTCCCCAGAACTTTTGTAAATGAATTCAGAGTGTGAGGTGGGAGCTGTGGCCCTGTGCTGCTCTGAGCACGGTGTGTGTCAGGAGAAACACGTCCCTCAGCTGGGGACTGTCCTGCCAGCCCTGCTCCACTGCCCTCAGCTCCCAAACATCCTCTTCTTACAGGATGAAAACAAACACAGGGGAAAAAACATCCTTTCCTGCTGGAGCTGAGGAATTTTAAAGAGCTCCAGGAAAAGGGAGTTCAAGGAGTTGGGCAGGGAGCGTGAGCAGAGGGGAAGGGATGGCCAGAAGGCTGAATGCATTAACGTGGAGCAGGCTTCTGGAAAAACAGCAGTTCAGTAAAATTCAAAATGTGTATGCAAGGGCTGCAGAGAGGTCTGTGTGTGCACAGAATGTGTCAGGGATGACATCAGAGAGAGCCCTGTAGGGCCATGAACTCTTGAGCAGGCACTGCTGGTGGTGCTGCAGGAATATTCTGAGTAGTTCCTGTTGAACACTGGAGGGGTGAAAATCAGCAGCTCCTATTGATATTTGCTCCTGGCTCTTTTTTCCCCTCTCCATTATTTTCTTGATTCTCTCCCCACTTTGGGTTGTGCCTTTCTTTCACTGGAATTCTTTTCTTCCAAGAACAGCTGTCTGTGAGAAGGATTCTGCACTGGTAAAGGCTCAGTTTTACTTCAGAATTTGTTGGTGTTGCTCCTTCTAATGTACCTCACCTCCAGCCTTGCCACACTGCTGTGCTTGTAGCAGACTTTGAGGAATTTCTGGCCATCTGTCTGTTCCCAGAGCATTCTGCAGACACTGGGATGAGATTAGATGTGTGCATATGATTCATGCACAAATTAGGTGTAGGTAAATTGGCACAGTTCCCCTGAAGTCAAATAGCCTCTGGTGTGGTAATGTCCTTCAAAGATCCCTGGGCTGCTCTTCCAGCCCAGGCACCCAAACAAGTCCATTCCATCAGCAAGAAATATGAGAGAAAGGAGTTTTCCAAGCATTGAAGAGCACAAGTGACTGATTTCTCAGGCCTTAATGAAGTCTGGGTAAAGATAAACTGCTTTTTACTGAAGAATTCACTTTTCAGGACCGTGTTTTACAGAGCCCAAGACAGCCAAGTAATGTGAGATTCTTTAATTTTTTTTTTGCGGGTTTACTTTCTTTCCCATTGACATTCCTCTTATTCTTGCCACTCACATCCATGGAAATTCAAAATAAGAAAGACCTTTGATGGTAAAATATATTTTTAATTTTGCCTGGCTGAGGTTGTAAATTATTCACAGGGGCTTGTTTCTCCTCCTGATTTTACAACACAACAACTTTAAATATGCAGAGACTTGTAATGAGAATGGGATATTGGAGGGGAGAGCTAAACGCCTCGCCAGCCCCGAGCATGGAGAGCAATGCAGGGAGGAAAAAAGAGGATTTATCTTGGCAATGGCAGTCCCAGGGAAAATGTAGCTGGAGCTGGGCATGCATTATGCACGGAGGATGGGCTCTAATCACAGTCTGTGGCTGAACAAGAGCTCTGGGACATGAAAGCAGACGTGTCCTGGCTCTCCCAGGACCTGGTGTCCCCTCAGCAGAGCTCCAGGCAGCCCTGCCCGGTGTTTGCAGGTCAGCCTGGTGTCTGAGGAGGTGGCAGACGAGTGACAAACACACAGGGAATTGTCTGGCTTTGGAACACGAGCTGCTGCTCACCCCCAGGAGGGTGGGACAGGGAGCAGCACCTGAGCACAGCAATTGTCACACCTGGCCACAGGAGGAGCAGCTCTGGTGCCTTCCAGCCTACAGAGCAGCCAGCTTCCCTGAGAGCCCAGTAAAAACCAGTTCTGCTCCAGTCTGGTTCTGACCGTGGCATTGGTGCAGGGTCACTTTGAGGGCATCCGTGCTCTGGGATGGAGCAGACAGAGCTGAGAGCCAATTTTCAGGAAAATCCCTCAAGGAAAAACAACTTTGAACATGTAATTCACTTAATAAAGGAGAAATTAAGACTTAATAATGCAGCAAAATTCTGTTAACCTCTCTTGATCCAAGAGCTGCTTTCCCATGTGACCCCTCCATGGGGATGCTGTGCTTTTCCAGCTCTGCACAGAGCTACACAAAATAGGTTTCCAGCAGCAGTGTCCCTGCCCAGCACCCCTCAATCCTTCAGGAAAAAGCCTCATTGCTCATGGACTCAACTCCTGTTTTCTTCCTTTGGAGGCAAAAATAGCTTTTGTGGGGAAATCACTGATCCCCACAGCCCCAGAGCACAGATTTCTGTTTTCTGCTGTGTTTCTCAGTGCCTGCTTTGTGTTGTGGAGGGACCAAATCCAACAGGAGATTCCCTGCTGATCTGACACCAGTGCTGCTGCCTGATGTGATCCCACCCAGGGTTCCTCCCTGCCCTCTGGCCGAGGCATTCCAGCCTCAGCATTCCTCTAGTGAAAATCGTCTAGGCTGGAATGAAAAGAATCCTGGTTTTTGTGCCTTGGCTGTTAATATAAGGCATAATATTTTTCCAGGAAAAGGTTGGTTTGTTTTTTTTTTTCCCAGTTATTGGTGCAATTGATGGCTGTGAATCACAGCTAAGGGGAGAATTATCCCAGCTCTTCCTTCTCCTGCCACGAAATGGTGGCAAAGCATCATTGCTCATTTCCCTCTGCTGCATCTCCTTGCAGTTAAATGCTTCTAATAACTGAGAAATCCACAACTTCTGGCTCAAAATACACTTTCCCATTGATCCAGCCTCTTCAGTGGCAAATGAGTTGACTCATGAAAACTGACCAAGTTCCTTCAAATCCCCCTGAAAAACACAAAGAGATGAAACTGGAAAATGCATTGAGAGTGGTCAGTGCAGAGACCACTGCTCCTCACACTAATCACAGATATTTTACCTGTGCCTTGCTGGCTGTTTGTTGTATTCATCAGGTACAGGGGGTTAAATCCTCTGGAGGATGGATTGACTTCATTTGTGTGCACAGAGCCTGATGTGGCAGAGCCTTGATCCCTGCCAAGGTCTCCTCACAAGCTCAGCACACAAAAATAGTGGTGATAAAGGAAATCAAAGCTGGTCATTTTGCAGGGAAAGTGTTTTTGTGAGGGGTAACAATGATGACTTTGTTACCACCACAGCTTTGATTACGGTGGGAAGGCAAGTCTGTTATTTTTAACAAAATATTAAAGACAAAGTTTTACATGCCTAACTTCTCCACTTAGGTCCTGCAAAGCAAATTAAAAGATTTCAACTGATCAATTCTTTTGATGAAAAGTACCTTCATTCCACTAAAAAAGTCTATTTTTCATCTCAAAGCCAAAGGCTGAATACTCAACACAACTATTGCTTGAAAAACTGAAATCTAATAAAAATTTGATTTTCAGCCAGAATATTTTTGGTTTGTTTAGAGGCATTTGGCTTTCAGATAAAAGCTGGAAATTTTCCAGGGAAAGTGAGGGGGAGGGCTTACTGGGATTTGGGGTTATTTTTTTCATATATGCAATAAAAGAAATAATTTGGATGAATCAAACTATTTCAGCTAATAAGAATTTTAAAGAAAAGTAAGTCCTTGTTCTCTTAAAAAAAATTATGCAAAGATGATGAAGAGCAAAATAATTTTTGGCCTTGAAAGTGGTGGTACATATTTTTTGGACCATGTTATCCCTGCCAGAGGCAATGTATTCATCAGTGGTTCATCTATCAAATCAGAACAAGCACCATTCTTCTCATTAGGAGAGTTATGTAGAAATGGCACATTCCTCCCCTAGTTGTGTCTTCTCCTCATTTATTAAAATCCAAGTTTCCTGTGTTAAGGAGGCAGGAGGGCATTCCACCTTTTTAGACCTCTGACAGTGGCAGCCTTATTTAAGGATGAACTGGATTTTCATGTGCCTCACCCAGCACAAATTGAACTATTAGGTAAATATTCCTTCTCAGCTTTGTGTCCTTTTCAAACATTTTTTGTTACATTCAGGTCTCTGCTGACATTTATCTGTTCTTAACTGCTTCACTCCCAGATTCTCTGTGGTTACCATTTCAAAATCACCTCTTTTGTCCCTTATCTTGTGTGGTATTTTCACTCTTATATTCCCTGAATGAGACTCTGGGAGAGGAGAGAAGACAGCAAGTGTGGTTAGTTCAAATTAACTTTCTTATTTGCTCTTTTGTCTGATTAATTCTCTTTACTCATCCCCTTTCCCCTCCCCTTTTGCAAGGCCACTGGAAGCTGAAGAGGCCCAGCTAACTTTTGTTTGTGCACTGTACCTGCCCACACACTGTGTTCAATTTGCAGTCATCATCTATTCCTTCCAGAAATCAGGTTGGACAGAGACTTGCATGAAGTGGGATCTTCTCCTGCTGGGTGTGCATCATTCTGGAGACCCTGCCCACAGGAGAATGTTCCTCGAGTGGGACCCATGGGCTGAGTCCTCTCCAGCAGTTGTGGCAAAGCTCTGCTGCCTAAAAAATGTCCAGAATGTTGCATTCTCAATTCAGTGGTGTTGCTTTATTGTCTGGTGGATTTGTCCTTGCTGTCTCAGTAGAGGAGGAGGAGGATTGTGAATATCCCCGTGGGGTCCTGGTGAGGAAGGGCAGATCCCTCCAAGAGTGCTTGAGGTGTTCAGCTTTTCTTCCTTCAGGTGCAGCAGAGGACACCGTGTGCTCCTGTTCAGGTGGCCCTGCCTGGCAGCCTGAAATTTCCTTTTCTTTCTGCTGCAGGAGAGGAGGCCCTGACCATGTACATGGACAAAAGCCGCCTCGACAGGAAGGCAGGAAACGCCACCCAGAGCGTGGAGGCTTTGCACCAGCTCGCGTCCTCCTACTTTGTAGATCGTGATGGCACCATGAGGAGACTCCACGAGATCCAGATCTCTACAGGAGCAATCAAGGTACCACACACTGCCCCAGGAAGAGGAAAAAGGTTCCCTGCCCTATATGGATTCTCTAGGGATTTGGGACAGGGCTTTGCCAGTCTGATGTCTTCTTTGATTGCGAGTTGTTTTGTGCCCAGGGTTAGTTTTTCTTTTATTCAGCTGAAGAATTGATTTCCCCAGGGACACTAATATCTGGAAAGAGGTGGGCATTCAATGTGGTGGTGGTGTAGGATAGGAGGCTTTCACTAAGTGTGACAGTGACTTCTGGAAGGGAGACAGGGAGAAAAGAATCCCAATCTGAGATGGAGGTTGGAAGGGAAAGGCAGGTCTGTGAAATGAACAACCCTGTGCCACCTAGGAGTATTTATCTCCTGGGGGTGTAAGGCTGCAAAACATCTCTCAGCTGAATTTGCTACAAGAAAAGCTGAAAAACTCAGTGTGGCATTACTGAGGCGTCTGGAATGAAACGGACTGAGAGACAGCTTGGGGGCTGCAGCAGGAAGGAAGGGAAGCTGCTCAGAGAATACAAAGCAGGGAAAATGGCTCTGCAAAGGCTGCCTGCTCTGAAAGCAATCATCCTACACTGGGCAGGGATTTTATTGTTGCTGAGTTCACTCCAGGGAAGGTGATGTGGATGGAGTCATCACTGTTAGCCATTTCTGAAAGGTTTCAGCTCTCGTTATTGTCCTGTGCTGTCTCATGGCTGAGCCTGGTCCCTTCTGGATGGGAAATTGTATTGAGATATTGAAACAGTGACAGCAGATAATCACCCGTGGTGAATTCCAGAAGGGCAGCTTTCCTCCATGGCTGGAAACCAACAGCAGCAGCACTGCAGGTCACCTGTGCCTCCATCCATCCTCAGCACAGGGCTGGTGTTCACATCTGTGGTGGGCTGGCAGTCCATCTCTGTTCCTTGCTTTCCAATAAGAGAAGCCAGGGAATAATTCCTCTACAGGCTTTGATGTTCTCCAGTGGAGATCCTGTGAGAAACATCAGTCTGCAGGATCCCATTGCCAAGCCCAGGATAATCTGGGGTACCTAAAGAAAGCAGCCACAATTCATTCTGATTTTTCAGCTTGCGACTGCACCAAACTTTAGCAGTGTCTGTGCAGGGTGGGGCATTATTTCCCAGCTAGGGAAGATGTGTTTGGGGTTATATCAGCTGGTGACAAGGAGTCCTTGAATTAAAAGATTTAAAATCCTGGGGAAGGTGTGGTGCTGCAGACCAAGGGAAATTCTCTCTTTTCTACATCCTCTGTAGGTGACAGAAACTCGGACCGGCCCCCTGGGCTGTAACAGCTACGACAATCTGGACTCTGTGAGTTCTGTCCTTCTGCAAAGCACTGAGAGCAAACTCCACCTGCAAGGTAGGGCCCAGGGGAGAGGGGTGGGAATGGGACAGGGGTGTCCTTTTCCTGAGCCTTTCCCCCTCCTCTCTTGGCTGTGATTCTGCTGTGTCTGGAAGTTCCCTGAAGCTCCTGGTGGCTTCACACAAGGCTCAGCTGAACAGAGCAAGGACTGACCCCAGTGAAGTGTCTGAGTGCCCTCTGCCATTGAATTTTGATGGATTTCTGTGTATGATACACACACCAACATAAAAAAAAAAAAGTGACCTCTTCCATCAGTATTGAAGGAGAATTCTGCCCACGTCTCTCTGTCCCTCCCGAAATGCTGATTTGTGTAAGAGGTTTGCAGATCAGCTTTCGAGACTCTCTAATGACCATAATCTTTGGGAAAAGTCACAGAGGTTTTATTTGGATGCTAGAAGCCATGGCTTCAGTCCCAGATGGGGAGCTAGTCCAGGAGTCAACAGATAGAGGTCATGGCTGAATTAATAAATAAATACATGCTGGTTAGCAAGAAGTCAACTTCAGTAGAAGGAGGAAATTCACTGGGCATGTAATTTACGAAGGTTATTCCCAAGTTTTTGACAAAATAAGGAAATGTGGGATTTAATTGCTCATTTGCCCAGATGGTTTTATTTCTTGAATCCTTGTACTTGCACAAATTTTAATTTTTCAGATGAATGGTCTACATTACATCTTCCGCTTTGAGTATAATTTGGCAAGTGCTGTTTTAATCTTTGGTTTCACAGAAACCGGGTTTCATTTACCAAGTAATGTTGTGGATATAATATTATTGTTGTTATTATTTGCCTTTAAAAATAATAGGCAGGTTGTTTTCACTGTGCCAGTGATTATCCAAATCACTGAGTTCTGGTTCTTAGCTAATTAACAATAAGCAGTTTGAGGGGTGTTTTACACTGTGATATAGCTGGTGGTAATGAAAACCCAAGGATGACACATGAGATAAGTGGGGAGGCAGCTAAATCAGCAGGCAGCTCGGGTTATAGGCAGACTAGTGGGTAAATCAATAGATCTCTATTGGTTATCTGATCCTACAAGAGAGGAGATAAACCAAGGGAGGGGGGAGGACGTGGAGGAAGAGGGGAAAGTTAGGAGAGAGGGGATGAGGCTGTGGGAGCAGACAGAGGACTCTGGGGGGCAGCCAGGTGGGTTTCATGGAGCTCCAGTGCAGGGAGAGGCTGGAGCCAAGCCAAGGGAGACAGCCAGGGAAGGGAGGAAGGCAGGAGCTCTTCCTAACAACACAAAGTGACCTTTAAAGCTCCACCTGAGTTTTCTACCTAATCTAGAGTGTGGTTCTTGGGATAATTACCCAGGATCCTTCCTCTGCTCTGAGAAGCCTCATTAGGAATTAGTCACAGGGCTGCAGCAGGTAATGGATCGTGACCAAGCCTCCTCTGATCTGATTAGCAGCTGAGCATGAGCTGCTGACAGAAATCCATGTTCCTGCCTTCGTGTCACTCCAGCTCTGAGCCTGGCTCAATAAAAGAGCAGCTTCTTCATGACAGGGAGAATTTCTCAGTCTGAACTTGCTGCTGCCCAGCCCTGGGAGTTTGGGTTTCAAAGCTGAACCTTTCAGGAGAGCCTTTCAGTGGGTGGAACGTGGCACTGATTGCCCCTCTCTGGCTGACAAGGTGGTGATCAGCCAAAGGTTGGACTCGATGGTTTTGGTGATCTTTTCCAACCTTAGGGGTTCCATAAACCCACACAGGGTTTGGGCAGGTTGATTTTGGGGAAGGATGGTGCAGGGTGTCTGTTGGTGTGCTTGTGGTTACTGGGACAAAAAAAAATCATTAATTTATAAACCAATATCCCTGTGGGCCCAGCATGCATGGCATGCTCTGGGGTGTGTGTATACACCAATATACACAATATTTGCACAGAAGGAGGGACTCCCTTTCCCCCAGCACCCCATGGAGCAGGGTCCCTGTGGTGATGCAGGGTAGGATGCCAGCAGCTCTACAGTGACCTGTTGGGAAAGGAGAATTTGTGTTCCTGGGAGGGGTGTCCTGGGCAGAAATAGGAAAAATTGACTGAAAAAAAGCAACACTTCGAAAAATTTCAGGAAATCCAAATTGTGTTCCCTGGAGTGGTGTCCTGGGCAGAAATTGGAAAATTTGACTTTGAAAAAGAGCAACACTTTGAAAAATTTCAGGAAATCCAAATTTCAGAGGCATGTCTTGTTGTATCAATACTGTTCTTGACAGTATATGTCAATATTGGAGAGCAGCACTATTTCAGTGAGGTACAATCCTTCTGTTCTAAACTGTGCAACAATAAACAGGAAATGTTGGATATCAGGTAATTTGCTACATCAAATATGGTCATATATTACAATACTATACATAATGCATGTTATACACAATGCTTATGTAATATTAAATAGATCATATTTCAATATTTAATATTATACTGTAATAGATGAGCAAATACCTTTATATATTATACATATATAACTACATAGGGAGATATATTATATACCTACATGGTATCTATGATAGTATAACATTAGAATTACATTACAATTACTATTAAAGCTTTTTCCAGGATGGCCAGAACAGTAATGGCAAGACAAAACATTTCAGCTTTTCAGTGCAGTGAAATGAGGGAGTACAAAAAAATACATTTAGAAAGTCAAAAGTGCTTTTGGAGTCAACATGCTCTCACAAAATGCTTCAATGGAACTGCATTTTCAACAGAGAACTCTTCTGTGAAAAATGTTTCAAATAGCTCTAATTTAGAGCTGGGGAAATTTACCTCTTTTAATGCAGGAAGCCTTTTATATACAGTCTAAAGCCAAACATCTCTCTCTAATAGTTTTTCTAGGTGAATTAAGGACATGTTCCCTTGTCAGATACTTCATATTCTGCCTGTAGTTATCTAAGATAAACCTATACCAAATTTGTGCTGCTCTTCATTTTTAAAGAGGAATTTCATGCTTTACAAAGTGGCAGAGTTCCTCCTCTGATCAATAAATTACCTCCAAAACTAAGATATTCAGGTCAGCACAACTTACCTTGTGCATCAATTATCAGCTCCTGAGGCTGCTGTCAGGGATGAGCCCCTTCCTTGTGCCCCCTGGCTTGGTTTGAGGGATTCTCCCCATGGAAATAATTCAATATCCCAGTTCTAAAGACCAGCCTGCCTCTCTTCTTGGCTGCTGACATGAGGTTGTTTCATCAGTAGACAACAGTGAAAGAAAATATATAAATATATATATATTCTTTTGAATGTTTGCAGTATCCAAATAAATTTTTTAGAGAACAACGCAGCATTTGGGATATTTTATGAAGGTTGTGGCAGAAGGGCTTTCCCAGCCAGCACAAGCTGCTCAGTGGGGCTGTTCCATTCCTTGGGATTGCAGCTTTCCTGCCTTGCAGGAAGCAACTGAAGCACCCAGAGCAGTGGCCTCAAAAGGTTGATGCCACCTGTGCTTCACTCCAACCATAATAACTGAATAAACTGAACCATAATAAACTGAATTCCAGCAGGATTTAGTGCCTGGGCATGGGATAGAATTACACAGGAACAAGAGGATTCCAGGCCTGGGTGAGGTGCTGCTGCTGGCACAGTGCTTGGAAAATCTCTTGCTGAGATCTGATCACAGAGATGCTCAAAACTAAAGAAAAAAAAATCATCTGAACCTGCCCTTTTCTGAGGATAATGAGAAATCTGTGAATATTTGTGTGTATATTTATATAAAAGTACTTCTGTGGAAATAGGCACAGCTGTATTTCAGTAACACTGACTTCTTCCAGGAGGAAATTCCTGGCTGGGAGATGTGAGTCACACGTAATCCTGTTTGAAAGTCAGGGTTTGTGTCTGGAGTGTGCACTCTGGGGCTCCAGTGAGAGGCTGGATTTGGGGGTCACTTGTGCAAACACAGCTCTGAGTGAGTGCTGCTTGTCAAAAGCTTCAGGGAGCTGCTGGATTCCAGCAAAACTGCTTTCCTAAGGAAGTTAAGTATTTATATAAGTGCTTTGTTGAGTTGGTGCTAAGTGTGCAGAGGTCTGATTGCCCCTCAAACATGAAATTATTTCTTACAAGAGGAGGTTTTCCTGGAAATGTTGGGGTTTTTTTTAATTTTTTTTTTCAAAAACCATGAGTTTTATGGGCAAAAAGCGAGTATCCATGTGAAGCACTGCAGTGCCAAAACATGTTGTGTGTTGGAGATGACAGGGTATTCATGTTTCTACATCTGCTGGAATTACCAGTCAATGTCCCTTGCAATGGGAGGTGCTTTCCCTGAAATTTCAGTTGCTTTTATCACTCCTATTTCCTCCAGGAAACAAATAAAATAAAAATCTCCAAAGCCAAGATTATTTGTAGCTGGGCCCAAACAGCTTGTTGTGCTTTATCCAAGTTAAAATTCAAAGAGAAACTATGGAGAACTTAAGAGCCTGAGGTAATTTGATCATATTCAGAGTCAGAGCAGGTTGCTGCCCCATGAAGCAGAGTGGAAAATGTTTTCATGGGACTTGGACCATGAATGAAGAGTCAGTGCACATCAGGAAGTCCAGCTCTGCTCTCATGTGAGCTTGAAAGCTCAGTGAGTGCAGCTGCCCTCAGGCTCTCCAGTCCCCTTTGAGGGTCAGTTCTGCACTGTGCTTTCATTCCATCCTGAGGAAGGTTTGGGATCCTGGCAGGTGGGACCATCACTGATATCAGTGTGAGGATTTGACAAGGGACCATCCCTCTGTAGTGGTTGTTTCAGATAAATCATAAAATCTCAGAATGGGATTGGAAGGGACCTTGAAGATCTTCTCGTGCCACCACCCTGCCATGGTCAGGGACACATTCTACTGTCCCAGGGTGATCCAAGCCCTGTCCAGCCTGGACTTGGACACTTCCAAGGGTCCAGGGGCAGCCACAGCTTCTCTGGGCACCCTGTGCCAGGGCCTGCCCACCCTCCCAGGGAAGGATTTCTTCCTAATATCTAATCTAAACCTACTCTCCTTCAGTTTAAAGTCACTCTCCATGTCCTGTCATTACAGTCTCTGGAAGAGGCTGAGCTTCAGGACTTCCTGAAGACAGCAGAAAGAAATCTGAGGTTCTGAGAAAAGACCAAAAGGGACCTCAGAATGTTGATCCTCTGCAGGCCAGATGTTTTTTGAGATGTTTGAGGGATGCTGTACTGGTCAGCTCATTGTGTGCTCCTTGCAGTCCCCAACCCCAGTGCAGAAAAGGCAGCAGGGTCTGTGCAGGAGCCGTGTCTGTGAATGCCAGGCTGGAACCCTTCCCTGTGCAAGGGTCACAAACACATTCCCAGCTGGAGGGTGCTCCAAGCTCATCCTGCCTGGAGCCTGCCAATGCCAGCTTGGTGCCGTGGTGCCCACCCAGACCAGGGGAGGGGAACGGGCTCCCTGTGCTCCCACAGCCTCCTGAGCCCCCAGCCTGCTCTTCCAGGGGGACCTCATTGAGGCTGAGGTGCTCCTCTGGATCCAAAAGCAAAAGGGTAATGGGGGTCCCAGGGTCCCCACCTGCTGTTTGTGTCTTGCCTGAGGTGAACACAACCCATCAGAGATGGGGCTGCACTCCTGAAAGGGGTCACAGCCCTTTTTGCCATTCCTGCACGCTCTCATCCTCTGAATTATGGCCCGATTTTCATTCCACTCCAGTGAGCTGTCAGGCACAGATCTGTTAATTCAGAAACACAAGCAGATGGGTAATTGACCCTGGTGCCTCCATCACACCGAGTTCAGCGCTGCTGCTCAGGCCATAAACTCCTCTGGCTGCCTCTCCAAAGCCCCTGCCCTTTCCAAGTGGGGTCCCCTGAAAGGCCTGCTCGGATTTCCTGTCCTCTGCCTTGGGCAGCACAGGCACTGACAGGGCCTGGCAGGACCTGGCAGGGAGAAGCAAACAGCTGTGAGTCCTCAGGGAGGTCTGCAGGGAGCCCGGGGGAGGGCAGGATGGAAAACCCACTGTGCACAGGGCACTGAAACTGGTATTGTCCCCTGGTACCTGAGCAAGGGTGCACTCACACTGATGCCTGCACAGATGGATGGAGGGATGGATACACAAACACTGCCATGGAGAAAGGGACAAGGGGAGAGATCTCCCTGCTAATGTCAGCCTGCCAAGCAGCACTGAAATCATCGGCACTAAATCCATTTGCACTTTTATGGATTTGGCAAGCAGCCTTCCTAGCAGGGAGCAAGCTGTGAGGGCTCAGGTACCCAGCTCCTGTATTTATGCTGTGGGAGCTGGGCACTTAACTCTGCAAGGGTCTTTTATAAACACCCTCTTGTGTTATTTTCCTTTCCTCTGTTTTCTGATCCTTCTTATTTTCCCTTTCAGTGTGTGTTTTCCTTTGTTCTGTGGTACCAAACCCATTTAGTGTCTCTCAAAACAGGTCAGAGCAGCATAATGGCCATTGCTTCTGAACTAGCACTTGGCTTCAGGAGACAAAAAACAACACACCTGGGAATAAGGGGGGCTTTGCATTCAGGGCCTTTGTGCTGTGCTGGGATCTGGGAATGGGATGATGGGGAAGGGGAAGTTTCTGGTCACCCTTCACCCACAGAGGAGATGGGCTCAGCTAAATCACCACTTCCTCTGGAGGGTGGTGTACCTTCCTTATTCACAACAGCTTTTAATTCTTCACCATAACATTCCCAAATTGTTAATGAAACAGGTTTTGAAAAGAGGAGCGAGTACCTGAAATGACTTTTTAATTTGCTTTTCATCCCGCCCATAACCCTGTTGTTCTCTCTCCAGGTCTCCAGATCATCTTCCCTCAATATTTACAGGAGAAGTTTGTCCAGTCTGCCCTGAGTTACATCATGTGCAATGGGGAGGGCGAGTACATCTGCCGGGACAGCCAGTGCGGCTGCCAGTGCTCCGAGGAGTTCCCCCAGTGCAACTGCCCCATCACTGACATCCAGATCATGGAGTACACCCTGGCAAACATGGCCAAGACATGGACAGAAGCCTATAAAGATCTGGAGAATTCAGGTAACTGAGCAAAGCGCGCTTTTTCAATTCATGGCAGGTAAAAATCTTTTATTCCCTCAGTGTAATGCTCTAATTTGGCTAAAAATCAGAGGATATTGAACCCAAACTCAGGACCTTAGCCTTGAGGGAGTAACCTTTTTTCCTCTGTTGAAGTCACACCACACATGGAATTATGTGCACAAGAGTATTTTCCATGGAAGTATATGTTTGGTTAAAAATCTGCTTTTTCATACCAAACCATCTCCAAATCTCTATTTTAATGGTTCTATGGAGAAACTTCCCCAATACAAATGATGCAGAAATTGCTTTTCAGACTTGCATGAATGCTTTATTCTGCTTTGGTGAAAGCAGTTCAGAGGGAGAAGAACACACAGCCCAGGTGACACCTCCTTTGAGGCAGGGAGAAGAAGGGGAAATGACTCCTCTCTCCTGCAGGGCAATGTCTGCTGCTGGGAACATTTCTCTTTTCATCTTTCTCCCCAGGTGAGGCTGGGGGTGTCAGTGGAGTTTGTTCTGTGTTGATGCTGCTAGTGGGAGTAGTTTACCCATAGTAGGTGTGTTGTACTCACAGGGTACTCACTCCTGAGGGCTTGAGGTAGGAAAGAGCAGCATTTCCAGTGAATTCTATCCTTTAGCAAGTGTCCTGCCTGCCCTGAAACCACACAGGCACCAAGCAGAACTTCATCAGGAGCTCATCCTTGTGCTGACTCTCATCTTTCAGTCTTTACCAGCCACTTTCTGACACGTTTTCTTCAATTATTATTGTCACAACTGCCCAGATCTCCACACCAGGAAAGAAAACTGTGAGAAAAGGACCATCTAGCTCAATCCAAGACAAATCCTTCATAAGCTTTCTTTCTTTCTTCATGTTGAAAGTCACCTTAATCCTTTTAAAGGCTGAAATGCAGAAGCCTGTGATGTTTCCTTGAAGGGCTGTTGAGGATTTGCTTCATACTTCAACACATGGCCCCTGCTGGTGTTTGTGCTGCTGCACAGATCCTTCTGTCCCACTCCTGCTGGCACCCTGGTGCTGGGCTGAGCAGCCAGAGTGGGAATTAATGACCTGAGGCTAATAATGACTATCCTGACCAGATCCCCCTGTGCCCTGGGGAGCCTGGGCAGTTCCAGGAGCAGCTCACCAGCTAACGAGGCCAGATGTTTTCTCTGAGTTTCTGTGGGTTCAGGGATGGGGTGGGGAACACCAGGGCAAACCAGAAATGTGGATTTGGGGACTTTTGCCAGCTCAGTACCACACAAGTTTACAAGGATTATCTGCAGTGCTTGCCAGCACAGCTCTGCACTGGTCATGTGTTAGCAGCTGTTGGTTCTGCACAAAATCTTCACATCAGGTGCTCAAGAGCCACAGGTTGGTCCCATCAAACCCCTTCCCTTCCCAGGGGGTCTAACCCAGGCTCTGAGGAGATGGGAGAGGGGAGTTCCAGTCCCACATTCTGTCCTTGCTGTGCCCCATCCAAGCACAGACCAGGGCACATAATGATATCCAGGCTCCCTCCCCTTGAGATTTGAATGGGGGAAGGTGTTTTTCATTTGCCATGTTAAAGTGACATATTGCAGTGCAATTTCTGCCATATTCCACCGAGGGCTGGAGGCTTTTCAGGGCTAGATGGAGTGATTATCTTTATGTCTAAAGCTGTTGCATCTGATTCATCACTTTGATGCATCATGCGTGAACTTATCCTTTGAGATGGAAGTTGCTACCACAAAAGACTGCAGTATTAGTGTTTTGCTTCTTTGTTTTAATAAATATTCCCAATAACTGGAGGATTTTCTTCATTATGAACAGCAGAGGAGAAATCTCTGATGACATCTGAAGGCTTTTCCAATAAAGTGGACTGAAAGATAGGAGTGCTCTGAAAGCAAATACCATTTTGCACAGGAAGCTTCTGAAAGTCCAAAACATTTGTATTCTGCTTCTGGTCTGTGTTGGATCCTCTGTTAATTTGAAAAAATCCTGCAGGGCGAATCAAGAGTTGCTGTGATTTAGAATAGTATCTTCAAAGTCAAGGAGGCTGCAGTGAACTGAAGCTGCTTTGAATCAGCTCAGGAGTTTTTTTAGCCCTGTGCTTCACTGCTTGTGGGTAAATTGAGAAAAATAACACTGCCTTACTCTTGGCATTTTAGAATGGATGGTCAAAAAATTCCGTGATTGTGGATTAAAACAACCCCAACTTTTAATTAAGTCATTTAGTGGAGTTTTTGTTGATTTGTTTGTTTATTCAAGACTATTACTTTCTGATGTAAATGGGATTTTTTTTTTCCTGCTTAACGCTGGCAAAAGGAAAATTTAATCTGTGAAAGAGATGTCTGAGCTGACAATTCCCTGTGGTGCCACTTGTGGTGCTGAGTCACTGCCATGGGACTGCCTTGGGGACAGGTGACTCTGCAGAAAGAGGGGCCAAGCTGCATCACAGGAGGTGTAGTTCCAGCCACCAGCAAGGTTTGCTGTGCAGAGGAATAAAATAACAGCAAATGCAAACAGACTTGTTAATTAATTGGCAAATCTCAGGGTTAAGATTGAACTGTTCCCAGAAACAGGGAATATCCCCCTCCATACCACTGATTTCCAGGCAGAGTTATAAATAAATATAAATAATGAAGAAACTATGCTGGTTTTAAAGTACTTTTTTTTTGTTTGCTTTTCTTCATCACCCTAATTTTAAACAACCCCTTCCAGCTTTTATTTTGCCAGATTTGCTGCTCATTTGTTTTTCCCCCAACGTTGCACTGCGGTAGCAAAATGTGCACACTGCACCGAAATTCCTGCCTTGCCCGTCTCGATGAAAAATGTAGCACATTCATCATCAGAGGGAAAAGAGCCCGGGCTCCTGCACAAAAAGGCTTTTGAGGAAATTGATTTATAAGGGGCGGGAAGCAAATGCAAGGCTTTTACTGCTGAAAGGTACCCGGAGTAATCAGCGTGGTCAACAGAAGCAATTATACCTGACGGTGGCTTCAGAGGCCCAGAACAGCTCAGGGTGGGGCTGGGGGAGGAGAAGGGCACTGGAAGAAGCATTAAAAACAGAGTGAAAACCTGGGAGATGACTAAAAAAAAAATCTGGCTGTCTTTGGGGGAGAAAGGAGGCGAGCAGATGTCCCAGGATGGTGGCAGTGCAGTGGTGGTGGTTGTTTTTTGGAGGAGCTTGGTTGCACCATGTGAACATCCTCTTACCATCCATGTCAGGGGGAGACTGACTGGTGTACAGAAAGCCTTTGTTAGGCAGTTAAGCATGAATTGCAACTTGATAAATAACAGAGAATCTGTTATGCAAATATCTTTAACTTTGTGCTATAGATATTAATTATCCAGTCTGGTTTTCTCCACTAATTCTATGGATTATTTCTTTTTTTATTTGAAGAGATGTCAGCCTGTATGATCTCTCTTTTTCCTTCTGAAAATAGGATGAAGGAATTAATAAAAGAAAAAAGGATTGGGAAAGGATCAGAAATAATGTAGATAATATAGAGGAAAAGATGGCTATACTTCTCTTTGACTTGTTTGGGAAGTTTATGGCAGGGTCCCAGTCCAGCCTCCCCCAGACGCAGGACCACAGCCAGCACTAGGGCAGGTCAGCCTTGGTTTTGTCTAGCAGAGCCTAAAATGAGAGATTTTTATGTGTCTCTGATCATGTTCCAGCACTGCATTACCTCCAAGTGACAAAGTTTTTCAGTAAATCATTTTAATTTCTCAAGCTGCAAACTGCGTATTGCTCCTTGTTATAAACCAACCGTCTCTCAAAAGAGGAGTTTTGTTCATATCTGTGAGCACCTTTTGAGCAGTTGCTGCTGTAATTAAATATCCTTGGCCTCCTCTTGACCAAATGAAACCAGAGCAGCTCCCCACTCCTCATTCTGCAGAGCGTGCTCAGCCTGGAGCACCTCGGGGTCCCTCAGCTCTGCCCTCCCAATCTCTGTTCACCCCTTTTAGGTGAGAACCCACGTGTAGCAGTGCCAAGAAAAGGTGAATTTTAACTTCCCCAGCCACTGGATTCAGCCCAGTTTGAAGTTTTTTTCCAGTGAGAACAGGACATTGACCCCCCAAGATCTTCCTCAGCTGATTGTGCCCAAGCCTGTGCTCACACATGGGGTTTTTCTCTCCTGGTATAAAACATTGCTCTTGTAGTTATTGCATTTATGGAGTTCTTATTGTCCCACTCATTGCATTTCTCAAGGTCTCACTGTGTCAAATATGGTTTTCTAGCATCCAAAACTGAGTTATTTTCCCCTGAGAAAGCTGGAATCATCTGTTTTTTTCCTGTCTAAGGATGTCCCAGCCTGGTAATCAGAGTCTGAGCAAACCACCTTTCTCAGATAGGAAGGGCTGATCATAAACAGAAACAGTATCAGAATTTCTGATGGGAAAAAAAACCCCTCAAACAAACCCTGTTTGTTTCATAACAGTGGGGATTTTTTCATTATCAAACAAAATAAAATGGAAATAAAACGATCAAAAAACAACAAACACAACAAACAGCAGCATTGAACAATATATTTTTTGATCAATTGGATTTGTTCCCTTTGGCTAAAATTGACACCTTTTGTTCTCATCCGAGCCCTGCAAACTATTTTATTTTATTTTCTTCATTACAAAATGCAACTCATTTAACTTCAAATGGAGTTAAATGAGAGGTAAGAATCAGAATGCTCTTTTTAAAAAATGCAAAAGCAGGACATTTTAACAGCATCCAAACCTTTCCTCTGGGGAATTTTTAAAGCTTTGTTTTTCCCCCCCACCTTTTTTTTTTTAATTACACAGCAAAATGCTTTTCCTTTAACAAACAGCATTTCAGGAGCAGCTGAAAAACAATGTAAATGAGAACTCTTTAATTGACAATGATTGCAACTCCCAGCTTTTTGTTTATAACCCTTAGACTATAACCTCATGTTACAGGGATATTTTTTTTTTTCTTTTTGCCTGCACTCTGTGCATTTTAACTGTGTTGTTTCACCTTGATATTCACTGTAGGGTTTTTTTTCCTATATGGGAGTAGCAATAATGTGGAATTAGTGGCTTCCTGGGGCAGGGAGTTAATGGGCATCACCTTGCCCTGGCAGGGCTGGTGGCCTCGTCCATCACTGCTCTTCCTCCACCCCAACAATAAAAACCTTTGTGACTCTGTTATAACTCAGAAACCTCCGCATTTCTCCCCATTTCTTGTGTGTTTGTGTTCCAGATGAGTTTAAATCCTTCATGAAAAGGCTACCTAGCAACCACTTCCTGACCATTGGGAGCATCCACCAGCACTGGGGGAACGACTGGGACCTGCAGAACCGCTACAAGCTGCTGCAGAGCTCGCTGGAAGCGCAGCGCCAGAAGATCCAGCGCACCGCCCGCAAACTCTTTGGCCTCAGCGTCCGCTGTCGGCACAATCCCAACCACCAGCTGCCTAGGGAAAGGTACCCCACCCTCCCTGGGCACGGGGGAGCTGGGCTGGGGCTGCTGGAGCTCAGCTTGGGTCTGGGTCTAACCCACCAGGCTGTGTTTGGAGGTGGGGGTGTCGGCATGGGTGTCTGGGGGAAGCGGTAAAACCTGGGAGAGGTAAAACCAAAAGCTGGTTGGGATTCCTGGAGGTGCAGGTAAATTTTGTGACATTCCTGACAACACTCATGTCCCTTCTGTGTGGTTTTACCCACCCAGGGGAAGGGCATCACTTATTATTCAAGCTCTGATAGAATATGTTTAGTCTGTTCTTCAGGCTAAGCTGCTTTTTTGTGGTTTTCCCTCAAGATCCACAGCCAAGCCTTCAGCCTTTACTTGCTGTCAAAAGAGACATGTGGAGCACAGGGTGCTTCAGCCCATTTTTGGATTGTGCTCCTCAGTATCTCCACAGTGAAAATTTCACTTGGAATACATCACATTTTTGCTGTGAGGTGCAGCATGAACCTGCAAAACCTCACTGAGCAGAAGCCTTGCAAGGTTATTACAGATGAGAGAGCAGATTTTCCATTACTGCTACAGCAACTATTGATATCTAATAATCCCCTCCTGCTGGCTCCTTTCAGCCCAAATCTGTAGCTGAGTTTGCTTCAAGTAATTTTTGGAGAGTTGCATTTCTGGATTTTAATAAACATCTCTTGCTGTGTAGTTCTACATTGTCTGGACTAAAGCAATACTGAAAATCCTGGGGGAGGAAAAAATAAGTCTGAGTGCCTTTTCTTCCATGCTTCTCTTGGAAGGGTCAGGCCAAGTTAATATTTGAAGAGAAGCTGTTTGTTCACTTCCTTCATTACCTAAATATTCAGTTTCAAGAGAAAATTGACAGATTCACTGCTGTCTACTGCTCTCATCCAGCTCCCTGGCTGCTGGACACGCTGACTTCTCATTTCATCACCGTGCAGCTCAAAAAAACTCTTCCAGGGCTTAACACCTCTTTAATTACCAAGAAATCTCATGTTTCTAGACAAAGATTTGATGGACTTAGTAGGGATGAGGAGAAATATCTATTAAATGTAAGAGATTATGAAATAAAGTCTTTGGAGAGCTTCCTAAACCTGGCCCATCCCTGCCAACTGACTGAGCTGCTCTGACCAGGCTGAGTGCTGGAGGAGCCACAGGCAGGTCCAGGGTGGAGTTTTTAGTTTTGCCACAGCAAAAGCAACAAAAATAACAACCAAGTGAAGCAGCAGTGAAGAAATCTCCATGCAACCACGTTGCTCCAAAACATTCAGACAAATATGTCTTCAGCATTTATCATCTATTTTAAAAACCCAGCCAAGCAGAAAGGGAGCCTCCAACTGCTACAATGAAATCTGGGGGAAGGAGGGTGGAATGGATGATGGCAGATGGGTTTTTTAACTGACTGATGTGCTTGATTTGTTTAAGTCAACATCAGCAGGCATATTATCATTTCTTTTCTTGTTTGTCATTCTGCATCTGCAGCTAGGCAGAGGAGCAGTGTGGTAGGAGCTCTGCAGTGGAAGAGGTGCAACCCTCACAGAGCTGGGAAATACTCTCATTTTCTAATTGTTGCTGTACAGGATGACAGAGGCTTATCAAGCATGCCAGTGGCTTTGAAAGGATGGCATGGTTCTATTAAGAGCAAGCCTCTCTCTTTAATACACATAATTGTAAGCCTGCATTATACATTCAAAGGCAATGTGAAAAAAAGCAAAGAGATTGCTGTTGATTGTCCTCAGGGAGAGGAAGAGGTGGTGTTTCCAAAGGGAAGATAAGAAAGGAAGAGTAAGGATTCTGGCAATCAGGCTGATTCTGCATGACCCTTTGCAATGGCTAAGGAGACAGAAATATCTATATCTATATATCTATATATCTATATATCTATATATCTATATATCTATATATCTATATATCTATATATCTATATATCTATATATCTATATATCTATATATCTATATATATCGATATTTTATCTATAGAAATATGGATAAATAACTATATCTATATCTATAGATAGATAGATAGATAGATAGATAGATACTGATCTATTTGGTCTGTACTTCTTTTGTCAAAACCCAGGAAAATTTACAGGTTTAAAACAGAGGCAAATTTGTTGGTTTAAAAAGGAGACCACTCCTCAGTTAATAAAACTTCGATGTGGAATGATCACCTGTAGTTTTATTTTAAAGCACTGGATGTAAAATAGAAATAACATCCAATTGAGAGAGGGGTTATACATGTTCTGGCCTTCAGCCAAAATACATCTGAAGGCTGCTGAGAGTAAAAATAGCATTTTTTACTTCACAGTTCCATACAGAAAACCCAAAAGTACCCCCAGAGCAGCTAGTGCTGGTTGGAAAGTGAAAAGTGAGTTTGCAAAGGAAATTTTTTAAATCCCTGTCTATTTTTCTTGCAAATAAAAACCAAAATCTGTCTGGCTCCCTGTTCCCAGCATTACCAGGGAACCACATTTCCAGTGCAGCAGTCAGAAAACCCTGCAAAGTAATTCTCACTTGGAGCTTGACCTGCATGTCATATTTATTTTCAATCATTTAGAATCATGGAATCCTTGATTCCTTGATTGAGGTTGGAAAAGACCTCCAAGATCACTGAGTCCAACCTGTGCTTGATCTCCATCTTGTCACCCCAACCAGAGCAGTGAGTGCCACATCCAGGTGTTCCTTGGACACCTCCAGGGGTGGGGATTCCCACCACCTCCCTGGGAATATTTTAAATGAAAATCAGTGTCTGCTCTGGTTCTGGTTTTCAGCTGTTAAACAGTGGATCTTTCCAGCATCGCCCTGCTCTGACACCTCTTAGGTACAGTGCCATGAGCCTGAGCCATCAGAGGGGTGTGTTTTAAAATGTTCCCTCCTATCAGCTGAAGGATTTTGGCTGATTCTTTGTATATTCTTAACCTGTCCCAGTTGCAAGAAGAAATGGGATAATTTATAGCATTTTCCTTCTCTCTCACTATCTCACACTTCCCATTGTCGTGTTTGTAGTCGATGCCCAGCTCTGCCCTGGATTCTGCATTTTTATTTAATTACATCCTTTATTGCTGCCATCAGCAGATGGTGGGCAGTCTCCTGTTTCATTTTCTTCTTGTTTTTTTTTTTAGTCCTACTCGTGTCTTTGCTGAAAGCTAAGACACACACACACACACACAACAAAAAACAACCTCCTTTCCATCCTCCACAAAGTTCATCTGGGGAAGAGGATTTTTACTGGTGTCCATTGCAAGATATCAGCTGAGGTGCCTTTCCCATTTTATTCTGCTGTTTGTATAAAAAAGGACAGAACTATCCAGTGATTTTTTTTCCTGAGACAGAACACACCCAAAAATGGATAGAATGTGGTCACCTGGCTCTATTTTTTATTGTGTCCCCTGCTATGGCCTGGCAGCCCCTGACCCAGGGGCATTATCAACACCTAAAACCTGTGTAAAGCATCAGTCCAGCACTGCACAAATTCAGGTGCATTTGTCTGGCTTCCCAAACTGGAAGCACAAGGCTTCAGATGGATGAAAACATATCTGAATTGCTGAAAAGTGAGCAAAAATTCACCTGTGAGCAGAAGGCAGCCTCAGCCCCTGGGGATGGTTTGGAAATGCTCGTTGCTGTCAGCTTGTGGCTGTTTTACAGCCACACTGCTCTGTGCTGCTCCTGCCCTCTGAGGCAGAGCTATCCCAGGGATTCAGAGGAGCCCTGTGCACTTTTTGAGGGAGCAGGGCTCTGTCACTGTCTCCCTCTACAGCAGATATTTACAGAGGTCACTGCCTGGCTCCCAAGCTCCCCAGACAACCTTGTCCTTTCCACCAACAGAAGAGCTCACCTTGGCTGGGAATAGGGGAAAGAGGCCCTGGCAGCCCTGTGCCACAGCAAGAATGTGAAAATCGTCTGTTCCCACATCCAACAGTTCAAAGTTTTTCTTCCAATGCCCTTCCTCACCCTGTTTTCCCCTTCTTTTTGCTCCTTTTCTTCCTGCTTTTCATTCCTGCCTGCTCTTTTTCAGTTGTTGCTGTTGCATTTTTTCCCTTTCTCCACCTGCTGCTCCTGCCCACTGTGTTTCTCTCTCATTTTTCCTTTTACCTGCACATTTTCCTCTCCTTCTTTCCCAACCTTTCTGCTTCTGCTCCTTGATTATTTCTTTCCTTCCAGTGCTTCCCTCTGTTTCACACTCTCATCCCTGCACTCGCTCCCTCCCCCTAATCATCTTGCTGTTCTTTGCTGCTGTATCATTTAATGCCTTCTTTGATACAGCCTACAGCTTAATGATTATTCGGAGGTCAGGCGATGCAGGTGCCATGAATTTCACTAATCCAGCTCTGAGAGCCTCTGTCCATAATCACTCCTCTGGTTCTACAGGGCCTGAATCCTAATTTGTCATTAGCCAGTCCTCTCACTGCAGCACTACCAAGAACTTTTTGCCCAGAGGAGACAATGAAGTATTCATTAGCCAGGGGGGAGGCGGAGGGGAGGGAGCAGCGGCTGCACAGAGGGTTCTGCTGAGGGCTGCTGAGAGAGGAGTTGCTGTACCCAGCTTTCCTGGGGCAACAGGAAAAGGGGGAAAAGGGGGAAACAAGGCAACATGGCAAGTGGGTTGTTCAAAAAGTGAATGTGGGCTGCAGTGTCATTTTCTAGGAGTCGTTACAGGGCTGCAGGATGTGGGGTTGAAGATGCTGATCCAGCAGCTGTGGGAGTGGTGGGGATCAGGGGTGGGTGAGTGGGGCTGATTTTAAGGGAAAGACTCCGAGAGGTGGTTAATTAGCAGCAGTCATTTGGGGTTTTTAAGGAGGAATAGTTTTAGCAGCCTTGTCTCTGTGCATCCTGGCTCCCATCCTCTTTCCTACTGTTCTGATCTCTGCACCATAAGCAGAGGTTGCTGCTTGCTTTGCCTTGCCTTGTTATGGGTCTGATTTTAGAGGGTAGGGCCCATTGCCAATGACCAAAGAGCAGTTTTCTCCTGCTATCCTGGGAGTTCTGCTGCCCTTGTGGTGTCTGATAGCCCCAGAGCCTCTGGCATGGCTTTATCAGCTCCATTCCCATGTCACTGTGGCACTGCTGGCATCCTTGGCAGGACACAGTGCCTGTCTCAGCTCCTAGTGAAGAGACAGAGCTCAGATGAGCATTTCTAACTGGTAGCAATTTCTTAGGAGGCTTTTGCTCATCACCAAAGGAGTAAAGAGTAGATGAAAGATTCAGTCTAGAAATAGACTGGAATAGCTCCCAGATGCCACAGCAGGGCATCGATGTTCTGAGAGCTCTGCCTCAGACACATCCCTGAAAACGCTGTAGCTCAAGCAAGATGCCGACACCGAGTCCCTGTGAGGCCTCAGAGCGCTAATTCTTCCTTCTCCCCTCCACAGGACGATACAGGAATGGCTTACCCGAGTCCAGTCCCTGCTGTACTGCAACGAGAACGGCTTCTGGGGGACCTTTCTGGAAAGCCAGCGGAGCTGCGTGTGCCACGGGGGCACCAGTCTGTGCCAGCGCCCCATCCCCTGCATCATCGGGGGCAACAACAGCTGTGCCATGTGCAGCCTGGCCAACATCTCCCTCTGCGGCTCCTGCAACAAGGGCTACAAGCTTTACCGGGGCCGCTGCGAGCCCCAGAACGTGGACTCGGAGAGGAGCGAGCAGTTCATCAGCTTTGAGACGGACTTGGACTTCCAGGACCTGGAGCTGAAGTACCTGCTGCAGAAGATGGACTCCCGCCTGTACGTGCACACCACCTTCATCAGCAACGAGATCCGCCTGGACACCTTCTTCGACCCGCGGTGGCGCAAGCGCATGTCCCTCACCCTGAAGAGCAACAAGAACCGCATGGACTTCATCCACATGGTGATCGGGATCTCCATGCGCATCTGCCAGATGCGCAACAGCAGCCTGGACCCCATGTTCTTTGTCTACGTGAACCCGTTCAGCGGGAGCCACTCGGAGGGCTGGAACATGCCCTTCGGGGAGTACGGATACCCGCGCTGGGAGAAAATGCGCCTCCAGAACAGCCAGTGCTACAACTGGACCCTGCTGCTGGGCAACCGGTGGAAAACATTTTTTGAGACCGTGCACATCTACCTACGCAGCCGGACTCGGCTGCCCTCCCTCCTGCGCAACGAGACTGGCCAAGGGCCCGTGGACCTTTCCGACCCCACCAAGCGCCAGTTCTACATCAAGATCTCGGACGTGCAGGTCTACGGCTACAGCCTGCGCTTCAACGCCGACCTCCTGCGCAGCGCGGTGCAGCAAGTCAACCAGTCCTACACGCAGGGCGGGCAGTTCTACTCCTCCTCCTCCGTCATGCTCTTGCTGCTGGATATTCGGGACCGAATCAACCGCCTGGCGCCTCCGGTGGCCCCGGGGAAGCCGCAGCTGGATCTGTTCTCTTGTATGCTCAAGCACCGCCTGAAGCTGACCAACAGCGAGATCATCCGCGTGAACCACGCCCTGGACCTGTACAACACCGAGATCCTCAAACAGTCCGACCAGATGACGGCCAAACTCTGCTAACCCTGGACTTAGCAATGGACACCTTGGTGATCGATCCTTTTGCTGTATAAAAATAATAATAATAAAAAAAAAAGAAATAAAACAAACAAACAAACAAAAAGGCAAAAAAAAAAGGAAAAAAGAGGAAGAGGAAAAAAAAGTGAGAAGGAAGAAGGAAAAGTGGGGGGAAAGGAAGGAAAAGGGGAAAAATAAGATTTGTAAAATGTAATTAATATACAAAAGAGGAAAAAAAAAGAGGAAATTCTTCATTTGTTGAAAACTAAACCCGTTCTAGCAGCTGTATAAAACTGTCAGGCATGTTTGTTATTTCTATAATCCGTCATAAAAGGGTAACACCGTACTCTCTCTTGACCTTGGGGGTGTTGCTTGCGAGTCCTCAGGGGCAGCAGAGGAAATAAAGGGAGGAGCAGAGAGAGGGGCAAACTTCTGTACTGAACTGTCAAGTTTTCTGCTATGCAGGTGCCAAGACAAAGAGACATAAAAAAAAAAAAAAATCCAAGCAAACAAACAAACAAGAGTTATATGTAAATGTAAAAGAGCTACCATTATTCCTATAGTGGGAGTAAATGGTTAAAGATAAAAAGATATTTCTTCTGTTGAGATTTATGGCAGCTTTATGTTGAGTTATTCCCATAGCCTGTGCTGAGCTTTGCTGGAGGACAGGAGGGGAGAGCAGCCCTTGGGGAGTAAAACTGACTCCTCCTTGGTGAGACCACACAGAAGAGGAGGGTGCATGGTGGGTGCAGGGCTCAGGTGTCCTCACTTTGGGATTTCCATCTTGGAAGAAGTTTCACCAGAGGTAGAGGCTCAGCAGGTGCTGGAAAATGGGATGTGTTGGGTGGTTTAGCTTGGCCTGCAGGTTGTGCCCTGCACTGGGCTGGCGCTGCCTTCAGTGGTGCCAGAGGAGGAGCAGCACCTGTAAATCTTCACTCACTCGTCTTTCAGGCCCTTCCACACAGTCCCTAAAGCAGAGAAAGCCAAAATCATAAAGGCAAAGCTGAGTTTGTCTTTCTGCCTCAGGTGCTGAGTTTGCCAAAAGCACTGGGTAACCCTCATCACCACAAAAACTAAAGCACAATGCAAGGGAATACATTTCCAAGGAAACCTGGAGACACTGAAGGGTACATAGGTCATTTTTGTTCACTGGGAAAAGCAAAAATCCTTTTTACTTTCTTATGTTTCTGTGGCTGTGAATAATATCCTTGTCTCACTTACACTTTGTCCACAAAAAGAAAAAAAATACAGCAAATATATGAGAACATTTTATTAAAATATATGCAAAATTAGTAAAAGGGAGGGGTGGGAGGGAAGAGCACAACCACCAAACCTTTCCCGAGTTTGCAAGGATAAAGCCAAATTAAAAAGAACTGAGTGATCAAAAAAAAACAAAAACAACTAAAATAACCAAAAGGTGGGTAAAATTTTTTGGAATGTGTGTGTTGACATGTGTTTGGATTTAAACAAAAAATAGGATGTTGAATGGAGTGTGTGAATGAAAGATCAGCTGAGTGGGGTGATGAAGCCTGAACACTGTGGGAGGTGAGTAGTGAGGTGTTTCTCTTAATTTCAGTGGGTTTTTTTAGTTTGAGTTGATTGAGAAGTGTTAGTGAGAGACTGAAATTCTTGCCCTCCAGAAAGGGAGAAATAAATCTCTGATCCTGATGGCTTCCAGAGCTGGAAGAGCATCCTGGGGAAAACAGGTCTGAGCAAAGGGCACAGTCCTGATCCAAAGACCAAGATTCAGGTTTGGCTCAAGATTTAACGTGTTGATTCAACTGAGCTCAAAAGAGTCTTGTAGGAGTTTTGACTTTATTTGAAGACTTTGGCTGAGATTCTGAGCAACATCAGTTCTGAAAAGACCTGAATGCATAGTGGTGTTGGTCTTGTGACACCAGGGACTTGGGCAATTAAGGCTGGTTTCAGATTTAATTTGTATTATTTAGGTTGTTCTCATCCAAATTTCCTGAGAAGGAACTGGATGCCTTAAGGAAAATAGACATTCACTGACCTCTCCTGCTGAGCTACCAATTGAGGGCATAAGAGAAGCAATTTTGGTGATCAGTTAAACCCCAAAAAGGGGCATCAGTCACAAAAGCCTGTCTATCCAAGAATGGGTATCAGAAGAAGAGCAGGGTGAATTAAAACAGGAAGGGTGTTTTTAGGGACATTTCCTTTAGTAGCAGCTTTTTTCTCCTACCTTGTATCAAGATCTCTGCCCTGGTCACTCCACACAAGAGGCCTCAGGTTGCCCATTTTTCCCAGTGTTTGTTTTTCATTTGCTTGGTCTTTGCTTTGTGTAGCAGAAAATCATATTAGACCTCACCATTCCAAAAGTGTTCTTTATGGATGTGACATTTCTGCCTCAGCTTTCTGATAAGAGAACATTTGGCAGCAATCGTATGCATGGAGGTGAGTTTTAAGCAAATAGTAGAGAGTATTCATGGGAAATGAATGTCAAATTTGTAATTATCAGTAGAAATAATGTTCCTGACAGTTACATCCATCTAAGCAGGGAATAGAAATGTACTGTTTAAATTACATGTATGACCCAAAGAGCTGACACTTGAAAGAGCTATGGTTATAGCTCTAAAAATACTGAAATTCTGAGCAGCCTGAGCTGCAGCCTGCATGCAATGATGGGATTTGCTCGTGGCTGGGAATAGTGGCCGTGCCAACACGGAGTGAAATTAATTCGATAAATTCTTTCCTTTGAGATAAGAATCCAGGTCTAAAGAGTAGAAGCCAAAGAAGCTGCAATTAAATCTCTGATCTCATGGGTAGCTAGCAGCACATTACCTAAATCTTGCCTGGTGTCTGTGGCACTGGTAGGGATCAAATCAATTGCCCTCATGGATCTTTAGTGGTGCCTCGGGATGAGCAGCCCCAGCTTTACTGCCTCCAGCAAGGGGGCAACTCCATAAACCTTAAGCAAAATTTTGGGTGTCAACACCACATTAAATCCTGGCTGGCCCATCCAGAGCCAAGTGGCTGGTGTGGAGCTGAGAGAGACACAGAGATGGGAATGTTACCATTCCCACCCTGGCTGGGAAAGGGCAAGCTCTGGAGGGGGAAGGAGCGGGAAGGAGTTTTGGCACAGACCTGCTGCCAGCATATGGATCTCACCTTGGGAGTACCTGCTGCTGCACCTGGGTATGATGGCACATCCACAGCACAACGTGGAGCCATGTTCCAATGTGGCCACATAAAATTTTGCAAAGGGATGGAGCAAAAATGTCACAAATAAGCTCCCATGTCCTTCAGGGTAGGGAAGATGAAGTTATTTAGCAGCTCAACCTCCATTTTGGGCTCACTGAAGAAATGGACAAAAACCCAAACAAGCCAATCAAATGTGGATGATTGCTTCTGATGCTAGGAAATAAATTAAACAGGGCACATGCTCTGCTTCCACTGCTCAGTCCCTAAAGCCCTTCCCCAGGTAAGGGACAGTCTGTGACAGCCAGATCCAGAAACATCCCCCAGGTCTGGTTCAGGGATTTTGTTCTGCAGGCAACAGGAGATGTGGAGGCATCTGGCATCTGTCTCGGCAAGAGAAAGAGCAGTTCAGGTCCCAGAGAGGCCACACCAGTGCTGCAGTGGGGTTAATGGGCTCCCGAGGAAATGATGGTCATAAAAATGTGTTTGACAAGAAAATGACTGGAATGAGGGTAATTAAGAGAGCAGAATTAGGTGACAACCCCTTCACCATAGAACTCAACACACCAACCTGCATGACCAGTGGGTGCTGTTGCAGAGTTTAATGATAAAAGGGATGTTCATGGTCTCAAGTCAAAGTAACCATAGTCTGACTGTATGAGAACAAAACCCAGCTTCCTTCCTTGGCACGAGAAGGAATTAGGGAACAACCCATCAGATTGTCCAGCTCAGCTAATAGAGAGATGCTCCTACCAATTCAGGACAGACACTTGTCCCTTGCTGCCATTAAATTAGGGACTACATGAAAACTGGAGCTTCCAAACAACCCAGAGGAAAAAAAAGAAAAGCCAATGCCAGGTGTCCCAAAGCTAAAGCATGGAAAAAGCAGCAGGTAGGGCAGAATCCTGCTTCCCTTCAGATGCAGAAGACTTCTGGGACAAATTTCCTCCAGTCACGTGACAGAAATTCATTGGGAGCTTCCTAAGAAATCTGCTGCTTTTAAATTATTCATATTTAGGCTCACCAGCCGTGTGGCAGCAAGCAGCAGACGTCAGCAGTCTCATTAACATGCTGATGTGATGGCTTCAGGAGAGTGAGAACGTCCACTCGGATCAGGGCTAAGAGCACAGCATGAGGTTGCCATGGAAACGTGGGGAGGCCATTAATTAGCGATCACATGGACTCATCAGGGAGAATCTGGACCTCAGCAGCTTTGGCCTCCTCAGAGGCAAAGGGCACAGCCCCAGAGACCCCCCAGTCAGGCCCAGTGACCCCTGCACCTCCAAGAACAGCCACATTCTGGAGCAGAAATGTCCTCTTGAAGGGATGAGAAGTAGATGGACAAGAAAGGGGAGGGGGCAAGAAGTACAGAAATAGGTGAAGGATGGAGATAATTTCCCCTTTTCCTTGCCCTGTCCCTTCCCAGGAAGCCTGGCTGCTCTTGCATGGAGGAACACGAGAGGTCTGTTGCTTTCATAAACAAAGTTTGTGCCAGTGACCTCGAGGAAGTCAGGAGCAACCCCAAGGCCCTGGAAAATCCAATTATTGGAGTTTGCATCTCCTTGGGTGCTGGGATGAGGGAGCTCCAACGCTCCCTAAAGCCATCCTGCTCCCTAAAGCCATCTCAGGCCATGCTAAACCAGGAATCCCTTTCCCCAAAGTGAAACATGGGCAAGCAAGAGAGGCTTCTTGGCCACTTGCCCAGCCTCCCTTCAGAGCCAGAATCCTCAGCAAGCTGTGATGGACTTCAGCTGCCATGGGTGGGATGCTCTTTTTAGCTCTTTAGCCCACTTGCTAAAACAGGTTCGGGAGGACTTTTGGCAGATGGTGCCTCCTGCACAGGGGTGTAGCAAGATCCCAGCCTGGCTGCTCAGTCCCAGTGCTGCAGGAGGCACTGCCAGGGCCAGCTCTGTGCTCTGACTCCTAAAGCTCTTTCCCTGAGGAATTTACCCTCGTTGGAAGGGAGAAATGGTACAAGGAGGAGGGGCTGCAAGTCTGAGAGCAGAGACAGGAGGGTGGTCTGTGGTGTGGGTTCTGGGAGGGGCTGAAGGGAAATACAGCACACAAGGCATAAGGAGATCACAGGGGAGACAATTCCATGTTCTTTCTGCTTTGGAAGATTTGAAATCATGGATTAACCCTGTTGGAGCCAGTCAGGTGACAGACTTCTTGCCCAAGAATTCACATATCAATTATCTCACCTTCACAATTTCTTTGCCTTAATCTAAATCTTCTCCTAATGTCACCAGAATTATTATTCATCTGTGAATCAAATAAATATGGAAATCAGTGAGGACTAAAATACCATATGAAAGCCTTGTTGGACACTTCAGTCCTTCCTCCTGAATTTTCAGCTGGAACAAGATGAGTGCTTTGTACAAATACAATGTTCAACCAAACCTTCCTTCAGTGTAACAAGAAAAAAAGGCAAATTACCCAAAGTCTCTGCCCCTTGGATATTAAAGACATCTCCAAGAGCAGCCCCAGATGCTGTTACCCCTCTTTGTGTCCCCATCCTGAGCATTTATCTGTAGATCTGTGCAATCTCCAGGTGGCTCCTGTCCACTTCCAGCACTTGCTTGTAAGCCAAGAAAGAAATTTAACCTTGTGTAAAGCCCTTAAAAAAACAGTCCATGGGTTTCTCCCCAGGAGAACTACAAAAGCTATAGCTGGGAAAAATCACCACAGCAGCAGAATCCGTGGAGAAGAAAGATCTGGTGAGGTGACCCTGAAGAGATACAGGCAGGCTCAAAAGAAATTGGAATACTGACCTCAGTGCTCAGGGAGGACTCCTTTCACTCCATCCAGAGCCATTGTCTCTCATCTTGTCTCTCATCACCTCCTTGTTTCAATTTTGGCTCAGTGGTGACAAAGCCAGCCCATTAGATATTTTATATATATATGTATTTATCTATCTATCTATCTATCTATATAATACATCATGCAAGCAAGCAAAGCTTAAGATAATATTTTAATGCTGAAAAAGCCAAATAAATCAAACAGAACAACAACAACAAAAAAGGCAAAATGAAATAGGAAAAGCACACCAACTCATTTTGTTTAGTAGGGATGTCTTTTTGCCAGTGATAAATACCTTAATTTTTAACTACGCAAGATCTTCCAGTAGAAAATGTCCAACTGAATCATTTTGGCTGAAATTTTAAGTATAAAATATAGTTTAAATTCAAGATTTCTTGACTGACAAATGTGGGAGGGGTATTACTTTTTGAGAATCTGAGTTATCCCTGCGTTTCATTACTGTCAGTCATGTTGTCTAGAACATAGATTTGTTTAAATAGGAAGGAGAAGTTCAGCAGGGGTGATTTTCCAGGATGCTCACACATCTCCTCACACAGGGTGTGCCAAGGGGAGCTGAAGGTCAGGAGTTCTCAAAGCTGCTGCCAGGAACAGAGGAGAGAACGCCTGGATTATGGTGCTGCTGAATTCAGGGGAGGGAGCCAAGAGCCCGACTGTGACATCAGAAGGACAGAAACACAATTACACCTTCTGTGTTTCCATATCCAGGTTTTTGTGGAGTTTTGATACGTGTACATTATTGATCTTTAACTTATTAACAGATGACTATTAATTTATCTATTAATTCAGTGTATGTCCAGGAATAAACGCAATGAAACTTGGATTGTCACAGAGCCCTCAAAATGTAGATTAATAGACAAATTAGTAGAGGTAAATTAGTAAAAAATGAGGGTTTCAACTTACACAGACATGGTCAGTTTAGGACTGATCTGATTTCATAGGTGGGAAGAAGAAGTGCAAAATGGACAGAGAGGGACTTGCTATGGCAAAGCCTGCACAGAATGTGACCAGAGCCTCTCTGGAGCCTCAGGCCTAAACCTGAGCTTTGAAGATTGAAGATGAAAATGAAGATGAAGATGAAGATGAAGATGAGGAGAATGGCAGTGTGGGAATGGTTATTGTTGTGCTTTATTTCCACAGCCAGCTCCTGGTGTCTGACTCCCCACTCTCACAGGCAGTGGCAGTGACCTTGAGAAAGGTGCACCACGCTGTGCTGCCACGATGAGGGGTTTGTTCCAGACTCCTGACATCCCAAATGCCAGATCCAGCCTGATAGAACAGTCTTCACCTGCTTTTGGGGTAAAGTTACCCCCATAACAGAATTTCCTGGAGGTGTAGCAATCCTTATTCCAGCCTGTTTCCTGGAGCAGGCTCCCTGACCTCATTCAGCATCTCCCTCTTTGTGGGGTTGTGCTGTAGTTTAGGAATGAATCCTGTTCTGCCATGTGGTGACAGGATCCTATTCTGCAAATGTCAGGCATCTAAGGGCTCCAATCTGGCTTTCAAACTTCCCTAAGACATTTAGACTCAGGGTTCTGCTAAGATTCATTTCAGGATGAGAAAGAAAACCTGGATATTGCCTGAGTTGGATTTAGGCACTAATTCTGACCTTTTGTGTTTTTACAAGCGACTCAATTAAGGTAGATCACTCCTGCCTCACTCCAGGATACTTGTGAGTTATCTCCAGACTTTCATTCCCTCTTGATATGAAAATCTAATCATGTTCATTGCTCAAAATCAACTCTGGTTGAAGCCTAATGCAAAAAGGCTCAGCTTAAGCAAGCGGCTTGTTCAGGAAATGTAGATAAGAAGCCCTGGTGGGCTGCTTTGAAAGTCAATAGACTTGGATTTAGGAGGATTAGTGAAGGGCTCAGTCCTGCAAGGTGCTGAGCACGATGGGTTTCAGGGTCTGAATGTGTGTGGTGGATGCATGAAAGTCAGAGGGACTGCTCAAACCCCTCAGAGTTAAGATAATACCCATATATTATTTTGGCTGGAATTCAGAGTTCTCAATAGCTGATAAAGTGCAGGGAGGATCCCAGATCTCAGGGCTGTGAGGGCCCAGGAGTGCCAAGATCAAAAACCCAACTTGCCAGGCTGAATCCCTTTGTCCATCTCAGCATCTGGTGGTGTGAGCTGAGCCTGGGCAGCTGTGAGGGAAGGTGCACAGAGCCCTTCAGCCCAAAATGAACCCCCACAGTGCACCCAGCACCAACCAGGGCACAGCAGTGCCCAAATGAGCACTGATTGCATCACTTCTTAATGAGAATTAATATCTCTGGTGTGGCACTGAGGGACCTCAGTCGCACACCAAGACCCCAGAGGAGCTGGCATTTTACTGATATGTAAGAAAAAGGAGATCTGGTGTCACAAAACCTCTCAGAAGAGCACTAATTAAGAGGAAGATGCATGTGGCACCATCTGAAGTTCCCAGTGGGTTCTCAAGGGTCAGTCCCATAAAGGTGGACCAGTCCTTCATCTGTTCCTTAGGGTGGTTTTTGCTGCCCCTGGAAAAGTTGGACAGGAGCCATTGCTTTTATCATTTCAGTATAATTCCATTCAGAAGGTGTTTTTATACCTCTCTGATATCTTTATAGAGTGAGCAGCATTTCCTTCAGGTCAGCATTACTTGCACATTTATTACAGGATCCAGTTAATAAAAAAAGGCCAACAAATTCAGAACAAGAAATAACATAAAAGCCAACCAGATGACACAGGCAGAACAAACTCAAGCTCTAAAAAGGACTTGTTTAAAACAAGAAAGAGGGCAGAAGTAGATGTTGAAAGAGTTGCCCACGGTTACAGAGCTAGGCAGTGACAGAGGGAAAGGAAGGAAAATCTAAAAATTGATCTCTTGCAGGCAGCTCTGGTTGTAGCCATCCCATGTCTGTGGTTTTCAAAGTCTGTACCTAAAGGAGCAACAGTTAACTGGGGAATTTAGGCTTTGTTGCCAGCATGAAGGGAGCTGAGGAGCCCAAACCACATCTACTGTGTGCCTAGTTGTGGAATAGCTCACCAGTTGTGGAGTAACTCCAATTTATTTGAAATATCAGGCACTGGCCAGAGGCAAAGTATTTCAGACCAGGGTACCCAGCTGTTCTAATGGCCCTGGCATATTCTAACTTCCTGTGCTCTGCTGTAAAACAATAATGCCATTTCTGCCATCGTTATGCATCACAAATCAATCTGGCTGCTCATGAACAGCTCTGACCTGAATCTGTCACTTTGCAGCAACCTCCTGTAGGATTCCAGGTTTACTGCCATATAAGTGCTTTATTAGACATGGAAGGCTGCAATAAGCTGATTAAGAAACCTTTCTTTTTCCCTTTTTTTTTTTTCTTTTCCTTTAAAAGACTTAACATATACTTTTCTGTCATCAGATAAGTACAAAATAAACCTGAAGCTTCACCCAAAATACATTATGCAAAGAAATCTGTCACTATAAAAAGACTGAACCACGCAGGACTCCCTGTACCAGCTCCTCTCTGCACCGCCTCGGCTGCATGAGAGGGAGTCCTGTTGTGGCAACTGTTAATTCTTTAAAAGCCTTGAGTCAAACCATCCTTTCAGTGATTCAGCTGCTGCAAGACACGTTTTCTCCCTAGAAAAGCAGCTTTTTGGAGCAATAATTTAATTCCAAGAAGGGAAGTTCTAAAGTTAATTGGAAGGAAATATTCTCAAAGTTTTGGGTAGAAGGCAAACTTCCATCTTATTTCACCTCAGGAATCTCAGCACAGCCATGTTGAGGGGAAGCTTTGGTGAATGATTTAAGTGGAAAGGGCTCCTCTGCTGGGTTTTGATTACTTCACACCAGATGAGACAGAACCGGAAACTTTGGTGAATGATTTAAGTGGAAAGGGCTCCTCTGCTGGGTTTTGATTACTTCACACCAGATGAGACAGAACCGGCCAAATGCTAAACTGGAAATGAAGTGTTTCAATAATTTCCCATTACAAACGTCAACAAAAATGGTATCTTGCTGAATTTGCATTTCTGTGAGAGAAAACTGCTCAGCTGGGGGAAAATGAATTGGTCAGCTCTGTTAGCAGAGAGTGAGTTGAGAAGTGAACTTCATCCCATCTGGGCTAATGGGGTGTGAAAAGTTGGCCAGGGTGAGTACAGCAGACCTTTCTTAGTGCTCCTGAGAGCCTTGGGGGAAGGAGTGATCCTCCCTTGCTCTGTCTGCTGTCTACACAGCTGGAATCTGCTGCCCCGGGCAGGATAGGGGGTAAAACCCTGTGGGGTTGCTTTCTGTATTTCCAGCTCCCACCTTGATGATCAGGCAGGTGAACAAAACTGATCATACAAGAGCTGCTCTCCATCAGAGATTTCCATGGGTGATGCTCCAGAGGAGTAATTAGCCATGAGGACAATTTATCACACCCCACCCAAACTGGCTCTTGCCCTTGGGCTGCCACTGCTCTAGAAAATGCTTTTGTGTGTGTGTTTTTTCCCAGGTTGTGCCCCAGCCCTGCTGGCACAGCACACAGGACAGGTCTCAGGGATGGCTCCTTGTGGTGGGGAGGAAGGGGCTCAGTCTGTTCTGAGAGGGGGGAAGAACTATCCTGGATAGAGAGAACCAAACCTGTCAGGGTGTCCAAAATAGACCTAGCTGCAAAATTTCCAGTCAACTACGGCTGTGTGGAATTTGTAGGGAACAAAGCAGCTGCTCCAAAAGGAGCTGGCTGCTCTGTGGGGTGTGAGGGCTCTGGATGGTGCAGGGTGGTGCACACATGGCCAAGCAGAGCAGTGTTTTTCCAAAACAGCATTGTGAGGATCATCTCCAATATTTTAAAGAACGACTGGACAAGTTGGAGCCCAGCTTGAAAGGTAGAGAAGGTATTTTGAGTGTGGTGTTAGAGCTATTGATGGTGGCAGGGCTTTGCTGCAATCAGGGGACAAAAGCCCCAGATATTTCTGGTAATCAAAGCCCATCTTTTAAATCAGTTATTGAGTTTTTCCTCTTGTGGCAATCACTGCCCAGCACAAGCTGAATTACAGTGTTCTTTATTAACCAGCACTGCTTGCTTCACCTTAATTAGTGCAGACCACTGGAGTTAAGGTGAATGAGGTGAACATTAGATGCAATTTTATCGTTGATGTTGAAAAGACAACCAAACCTCAACTCTTCTCTCTGTGAGTACCTGCCTTGCCTTTGTGAGATGATCAATAGCCCTTCCACTGGAGGGGGTGGGCAAAGCACCTTTCAGAACTGATAATTGTGCAGGATCCAAGTGTTTTCTAATAAAATCTTTCAAAACCTTCACAAAATTTCTATTGAAGGCCAGATTTCCTGGGACACCTATAATTATTCAGAGCATAAGAGAGGAGAGATTAAAGTTATGGGCCTTTTTCACCTAAAGAGGCCAAATTCAAACAAGGGACCAGAAAGACCAGGACATGGATAATCAAAGAAGAGTGAAAAAAAAAATAATAATAAATAATAATAAAAGAACAAAGATCAATATCTTGAAGGGGGAAAAAAAGCATTTAATTTTATACAAACCATAAAGTGTACACACATTCTGTGATTTCCCAGAGGTCTCCTAGCTGATTCTATTTTCTTGTAAAACCCACATCTCTACACACCACATCCCCAGCTCCTGCCTTTGCAATACAAATGTACATCCAGGCTGCAGGACACCCCAAGAGATTTATTCCCATGGTGCTGCTCTTCTTCCTCTTTATTTTTCATGTTTCAAAGTCAAATATTTATTTTTTGGCATCCTTCTGTGCTTTACTTTGATCCCTGAAAGAGAAAATTCCTTTTCCTTGCCCTCACTCTGGATAACCATGGAGGCAGAGGCAGCAGGGCTGTCAGTGAAGTGGCCAGCAGGATGCAGGAAGACAATCAAATTCACACAGCAGATGGGAAGCTCCAAAATTATTGTTTTCCCCAAACTATGGCAACATGTCAACATATTGACACATTCAAAAGCTTGGCATCCCAGCAGAAAAAATGCTAATTCAGGTTGAGGAGACACTGGGACATCTTCCCTTACCTTTGAAAAGATCTGTTTTAAATTCACAGCTCACACGTTATGGCACAGCGTGGTTTATGCTGAATTATTTTGAAGATTGGCCCTTTCTAGAAGAGTAGAGAGCCAAAAAAAAGTGTTTTATACACAGTGTAGTTAGTGCATCCCAGGCTTTTGTCTGCAGCTTTAGAAAGGAATGTCTGTGTGAGGCCTGTCCTAAGTTTATCCTGATCCAAAGCCGTTTTCCTACACTTAAATTTGCTTGGATTGTTGTCCAGATTGTTAAAAATGATGGTATTGATGCCATTTCCTTGTGACAAGGTGTGACATGGATAATTGGTGAAAATGTGTGGCAGAGTGTGCAAAAAGGAAATTAAAAATCCAGTGATGTCCCTCTCTCCCACCACTGTCAGACACACCCAGGCCCCCCAGGCAGCTCTGCCTGGGTCTTGTGCCCCCAGAGGGGAGGTTGGGGCACAGGGCTCTGATGGGGTCACTCCTGCCCACAATTCACCCCCTGTCCGGGATGTTCCAGCCAAAGCTGTGTCCTCCTGGCCCCAGGGAAGTCAGCCTCTGGTTTTTGATCCAACTTGCTGGCCTGGGGAAGCTCATTTTGTCATCCTTCCACCTCCTGTGACAGGGAGAGGAGACCAAGAAAAAAGAAAAGGATGAAAAACAAATCGAAGAGGAAGAAAATACTCACTTAGCAACAACTGGAGGCCTCCTCAAATGTCCATACAAGCACCAGACTTTCTGAGGTGCCTCAGGGAGACCAGGAAAGACTGGAAATGGGAGAAAAAGGGAAATAAAAAAGTTGTTACACTGAAAACTCACTTTAAGGAAGCTGGGGAGATGGGTCTGAGCCAGGCTGCAGCCTTGATTTGAGCTGTGCTTATCACTCTGTGGAGTTCAGGGAGCTTTCAGGTGATTGCTCTAAAAATACCTTATCTGCAATGGTTAAAAATAATTTCCCCCTTCCTATTTATTGACCTCCCTCTTTACTTTTATGACCTCCCATTCCCAAACATCTTCCAAGGATTTAAAAATAACAACCTGTCTTTCTTCCTCCCCACCTAATTTGCTTAATGTACACAGCTCTGTTTAATTGGGAGTGCGTGGAAAATAAAGATCTGAAAGAGGAGCATTGCATCACTGGGCTGATCTCCCAGAGGAGTGAACAGCACTCCCTGCACACTGTCCCTGGGTAATCCAGTGAATTCTGTGAATTTTGGGTGATTCAAATATGATCTGCTGTCCTCTGAGCTGCTGTTTTGTTGGCCTGAGGAAGAGGATGCCAAGGGAAAGGGAGGCACTCCAGATGGAGGGGAGAGCAGAGAGCAGCAAAGCACAGTCTCTTGCTTTGTACATGGATTTATGGCATAAAGGTGCAGCTTTTCCTGGCTGTGCCTTCTCTGGCTGTGTGCATGGCCCAGTGTCCTCCCAGAATGTCACCTGGAGTCACCTGGCCCAGCCTCCCTGCTCGAGCAGGGTTCCTGGAGGTCTCAGACCTTGTTTAATCGTTGCCTCTCATGCCATGAAGTGGCATTTCCTTCTTCATGTTGGTCCTCTGGCAGCAACAGGAAGGAATCTTCAGCTCCTCAGAGAGGATGAATTCCACAAGGCTGCCACTGCAGGCTGAGTTATCCCTTTAAGGCACCAGGGATTTCTGTAGTTACAAAAGGGGAAGGCTGTGCCTGTGGGAGCCCCAGGTGCAGGCAGGGGAGGAAGGGCTGTGCAGGATTCCTGTCCTCGCTGGATTTGGAAGGACAATTCAGAACCACACTGCTCAGCCTTTGCTAGAGAAGGGGCATTATTTAGTGAGAAATAGTAGCAAACACAGGGGGGAAAGAGTCCAGCAGAATGGATACAGATGCACTTCATTTAATTTAGTACTTTCCTGCTCCTCACTCCGTGATTGGGGACGCAGAGAACAGCAGCCACTTCGTGCTGCAAGCACAGCTTTTTATAAGGACTTTGCAGTACCTTCTGCCCTATTAACACTTGCTGTATTCTACTCCCAGGCTTAATTATTCATCTTATACCCAAAAGTGCGGCAATGATTAAACTGAAGAGCAGTTAGGCATTTTCAAATTGAAGTAATGCTGGAGTGGCAGAGACGTGTGTTTCAAGGGTATGAGTTTGTCCCTCTCCCCGTGCCCAGATCTCCTCTCCACTGAGCTCTGCCTCTGTGTTCCTCCTCTGCTCAGCCTTTGGAGCACCTCTCTTTGTTCCCCTTTCTCCCCTCATCTCACAATTACGTCTTTTAGCTCTCTCATGCCATTACCTTTCCCCTCTGTTGATTTGCCTCTGCAGCTGAATCTCCTCTATTGCTCTCTCTGCAGGCTTGGATCAAAGCCCATTGAAAACAACTGAAATTTTCTTACTGACTGTTGGGAGATAATGCTGAAAGGAGGAAACGTTAAGAATAACAAAACTGAACTGCAGTTTTCTGTCTGTGGATTAGGGATGGGTCAAGTGACTTTCTGTTTCCAATAGCCTTTAATTTCTCTGACTCCATGAAACTTGAGCAAACCATTTCAGCATCATTTTTGAAGGGCAAAGATGTGCAGATTCCAGGAGAAAGCACAAAACAGTCCTTTGAAGTGCCATCAGCTGAGGAGGAAGCCTTCTCACCTCGCTCTAAATCGTGAAAATAACTTGAGACAAATGCTGGTGACACTGAAGGTGGCTAACTTGTGCCACCACCAAGTCAGGCTTTCAGTTTGACTAGTTATTTAAGACAGAAAGAGACTGTTACCTTTGGAGAATGACTCATCCCACCCACTTCAGACACTGCACATTAGAAGAGGTGACTCATGCTCTGGAGATTCCTCCCATTCTCCTCACAGCCTGTACGAGAGGGCTGGATCACTTACTCAGACATTTAAACTTTTACAGGAGTAAAACTGGCTAAAATGAATCCTCCCTTGGCTGGAGAGACCCAGCTCTTTCTGTGCTTCACAATGAGCCCTGTGAGGACACCAGAGCACTGCTGCTCTGTGACCCTGCACGTGGAGCTGCAGGATGCACCTCCTGTCTTGTCCTAACCAGCTCTGAAGTAATTGATGGCAGCCAGCTCAGGTTCAAGATAAATCCTCCTGGGAGACAGCAGGAATTCCTTCTGTGCTTCCTCCAACAAAACAGTAGATGGACACTCAGTGTCCAGCTTGATTTCAAAAACCTCTTCCCTCTCTTTTGCTGCCCCACTTGGATCCTGAGTCCCATGGACTGAGCTTTTCATCCTTTGTCACCTCATTCTATGCTGATGGCTCTAACAGGTTTGGCTTAATAGCCCTGACTTATCCAGGGACTTATCCAAGGTCCTGGGACAGGTGGGAACAGGGTGCAAGGCCTGGCTTTGTTTTCCAAATGTCCCTGACTTATCCAGGACACCCCAAGGTCCTGGGGCAGGTGGGAACAGGGTGCAAGGCCTGGCTTTGTTTTCCAAATGTCCCTCCAGCTGGGCTGTGGTCACAGTCCCTGTCTCTCTGTGGAAGGATCCAGTCCAGCACTTCACATGAATACTGGAGCACAGCCAGTCCTCTGGTGAGAGAGCATGAGAGCAGTGTCCAGACCTTTCATTTCCAGAAAACCACATGATGGGAACAAAGTTAGGACTTGCTCCTGCTCTCTCTCATCCTGTGCATTTCTGTTGAGGGCTGCATCAGCACATTCATTTATAGAGCTGACCTGAAGACAAATGCACACCAGCTTTCCTTGCCTTCCCACTGCTATCTCAGAGGCAGGGCTCCAGTCTTTAACCATATGACACAGCCAGATAAGCCCTATAATAAAAAGCAAACAATGCAAGGCCAGCCCTGTGCGTCCGAGCCGCGCTCTCCGTTTGTTCAGCGTTTTCCCAGGAGGTTGTGGGAGATGCCCGTGGGTGAGGCTGGATGCACAGAGTCAACTTTGCTGAAGCAAAGAGCACAGAATTCTGGTTATTAAACCGTTTGTCTTCCAGCCCTGGGGAGCAGGAGTTGGCCACAGGAAGTCACAAATGGGCTGAGTTTGTGTATCCCACCCGTTTCTCCCCATCCTGCTGCATCCCCCAGCGTGGTGCTTTTCCTAGCAAAAGCACCAGGCTCTGGTGGGAAGGGAGCAGGGACTGAGAAAGGCAAAATAAGGATGTGCCTGACAGGTTTTGAAACTGTCTCTGGCTCTTGTCTGCCTTATCCCAAAATCTCCCCTCAACAGTGGTTTTTTCATCATGATAGGTTGAGGGTTTTTCTTTTCTTTCTTTTTTTTTTTTTTTTTTTTTTTTTTTTTTTTCACACC
>VXBR01005560.1:1203291-1257164 GCA_013400215.1 Cisticola juncidis | reverse complement strand
TTTTTTTTACAACACAGACTTACAAAAAGAGTTAATACTGTCAAAAAATTCACTTTTGGAGTAAACTATATTCTCCATGGCATGATAGTACAACATGCTGTTAAATTCTTTTACTCAGGAGGGAATAAAGGATATTTGAGCATAAATGCATTATCCACAATCCACAATAGCACAGCCTATACCCCAGTGGATAATGCTATTAGTGCTACATTTCAAATTAAAAAGCATATGCTCTTCTTTTAAAAACAAGGGAGTGCTGCCCACTGCCTTCACTTGACTAAGAACAAAAGCTTTTAAAGTGATAAAACAGCATTCATTTGATAAAAACAACCATCTGTATCTGATTTAGATAAGTGTTCATATTTAGAGACAAATTGCTGTTTTGGGAAAATTAAATACAAGTGAGAAGGTTGACTTGATTTGACCACAAATTGGTGTCTGCTCTTCCCAGCAGCACAAACCCAAATCCTGACACTAAGCCCTGACCTTGAACAGCAAGTCTTGTGCAAGAGCTCTTTAAATCATTTTCTTAAACCCCTTCAAATAAACATGTTCCCAAACTCACTCTCTGCCTTCCCAACTTATTAGTCTGGATTAGTTAAAGTGGGCTGCTTATTAAGGTTTTTTTTTTTTTTTATATCTTCAGAATAATTTGGAAAGACACCAAGCTCTTAATGTACCAGATTCTCATAATGCAATGTGATATTAACAAACATCAAACTCCATCAATGATCTGTGCAGCAGGCACCCTTAAAGCATGTAATTAAGATAACAGGAGATAACATCAGCCACGGAAAAAAGAGAGCGGAGGAGGGAACACAAATGGAGCTTTTCTGAGGAGGCTGCATTGAGCCTGACCCTTTGAGGTCAGGACACAGCAGCAATGTGGGAACACTGAAAATGGTGTTGTGATAGTGCACCGAGCTGAGGTGGGCACTGTGGTCATCCTCAGGACCACAGCAAGAAGCCCAGGCAGGGTAGAAAATGAATATTCACGTGTCCTCTTGGAAATGGCTGTGCAGGCTCTTGAGGAAAAGACCTCAAGTGTTGTAACCTTACCTTGATTTTTAAATCGGTGATGAACACAGCAAAGACAACAGGAGCCACCTGTAAATGCTTTTATCAGGCCTTGCAGGCTGTGCAGGGAGGGTCAGGGTTATGAACTCCACACAAGTTATCTCCACTGCTTTATTTCCTCTGCCACTCTGCTGGCCACTCCCAAACGTGGATGTGCCCGTGGGGAGAGTTGAGCTGGAGGGCAGGGCAGTGCTGGCAAAACACAGCAAAGCCAATTTCAGTGCTATTATCACTTTGTGCTGCCAAGAATCACCCAGAATCCCCCATCTGCTGGGCTATTTCTGCTCGCTCTAGGAGGAGAGAAGTGGGAACTGTACTTTCTTTCCAAAATGTTCCTATAGGCTTGGAGAAACGTTTGTGGCTGTGCACACCTCCTAAAGTCTTTTCTCTGGTAAATGGCTGGATATTTTTGTGCTGGAAAGTGTGGATGTATGTGCTGTTCCTTTCCCTAACATAACTGAATACATCCATACACCACTGAACATTTATATTTAGCTGTTAAATAAAAAAAAATAAAAAAATTAAAATCCCAGCATATCATGATAACAAGTTTATTTCCAGCCAGAAGCTTCCATCCATTTGGGCAAAACTCCCTTCATTTCGAGGCAGTAAGAGACAAGGCCAAATACATATTTTAAATAACATCAGAGAGGAGAGTTTACACAGAATATGCATAAGTCCAGGCTAATAAACCCCCTTTCCCTACACAGAACCCCCAGTGTCAGGCAGAAAAGAAAACCAATTTGTCACTGCTGCTGCCTGGTGCCAGGATAAAAGTGTGTGCTATTCCCATCCCTTTGCCAGAGGTCACTGGATGCAGTGCCTCCAAGCCTGTCTGATGGAAAACAAATGAGTGCAAACGTTATAAATTGAACAGAAGGAGTTCTGTCGTGACTGGGGGAAAGGCAGGGGGATGAAATCTTTGTGGGGAGAGGGAGGGAAGGAGCTGGGCATGGTTCATGTGGCACCAGAGTGCTGTAATCCCTGCGCAGGGGGACGGCTGCTTCCAAGGACAAACGGATAATACGTGTTTTGCTGGGGCGATGGTGAGATAGTGAGGAGCTTTGAATGCACTGATACAGCAATTAAGTGAACTCCTGTCCTTGGGCAGCTGCTGAGGTTTCTTAAAAGTGCAGTTTTACACAGCATTTCAAGGCTTTCCTCAGCAGCAGTGGGGGTGCACAGAAAATGTGCTCTTGTGTGTGCTGGCAGGAGCAGGGAAATCTGCCCAGGGATACCATTCCCTCCTCCAGGGATGTGGTCAGGGAGCACAGGGCACATTCCCTATTCTAACCTGCCCCTTCAGAGGGTTAGACTGGATAACAGGAAGAAATTCTTCCCTGTGAGGGTGGGCAGGCCCTGGCACAGGGTGCCCAGAGCAGCTGTGGCTGCCCCTGGATCCCTGGCAGTGCCCAAGGCCAGGCTGGACAGGGCTGGGAGCAGCCTGGGACAGTGGGAGGTGTCCCTGCCATGGCAGGGGCTGGTAATTGGATGAGCTCTAAGGTTTGTTCCAACCCCAAACATTGTGGGATTCTGGGATTCATGGAGGAAGAGGGAAGGACACCTCAATGATGATCCCATGTCAAATACAGAAGTGTTTTTCAGTGTTACGTGGCAGCAAGAAAAACCATGAATGTTTGTACCCTGGAGCTGCTGCCTGTAGGATAAATTAATCCCCAAAAATATGCAACTGGGCTTGTTTTCCTGTACAGCTTGGACAAATTTGTTTTATGGTCTTATTGAACTAGATCCTTCTTTTTATAACCCAAAATGCACAGAGATGAGTCCAGCACTGCCTGTTTCAACCAGCAGTGCATGCACAGCAGATCTCTGACAGTCTCCAGAGGAACAACAGCACAACAGATGCCATTTTGGCTGACCACAGAAGCTGGGAAAGGAGCCCTGCAGAGCTGGAAGTCTTACAAAGCTTAACAGCAGGTCCTACAAAGCCAGAGTCGTTCTCCTACCAGAAATGGATGGGTACACACGGACACAGCTGTGCTCTGGCGAGCAGGGGGCTGGGAGAGCTTTTTTGGCCAGGCTGATGCATCTCCACTGAGTCACTGTCTGTGCTCAGCATCACCTCCAGGGAAGTGACACTGGGCCTGGGCACTGCACTCATTAACTTCTAGCCACAGGTTTATCAGGCTAATTTTGCTTTGTAAATTCTTTCTAGTTTACTCAACTCATTTTGCCTGTCGGTGAGTTATCCTCCTACAAGGGAATAATTCTTTGCATTTGCTTGCCAAACATTTTATCCTCAAATTATTTTTTTCTGTGCCATAAGTTGGTTGAACTGTAAGGTTCTGCAGGTTGCCTTTTTTGTTCTGTTTGTAGTCCATCCAGCACTTTGACTGGGGGCACGCTGTCCCTCTGTGAGATATATCTCTATATATATAGATATAGATATATAAAATAGGCATTGCATTGTTAGTACTCTGCATCCCATGCTCATGTTGTGCTGGTTGGTTCTGACACAAGCCAGAGCTCCCATGCTGAGTATCAGCCACCTGATTTCATACACATTTCTCCATCAAAGCAGGTTGTTAGGGCTAAAGCTGAGAAACAAAGTCAAGTTCCTTCTAATTCCCCAGCAGTCATTCCCAAGCACAGGAAAAGGAGCTTCAGCCACTGAGCAAACAATGGCTGTATTAATTAGGCTGTTATATCTGGAAAGTATTTTGAGGTATTTTCTCATTGTTATTTTGTTCCCTTTTGTGGAATGCCTGTGCCTCGTGACCCCATCTGACACTCTCACCACCATCCTTGCTCTTTCAAGGTATCTTTTATTGCCAGACAAAGGGAGAAATATCTATTTGAATGGGGCACCAGATAGGCCATTGCTAACATCTCTGCAATAGAAAAAGGCCCTGCAGAACAAAGCCATCCTTGGTGCTATCAGGAAGACAGTGAGGGCTGAGGTGTTGTCACACGTATCAAGGATTAAAGGTTGCCAGCCTTGGCTTTGGCCACACTAGGGCAATTCCCAGCTGGTGTAAACTAAAGTGCCTTCCATGAAACAAAAACTCTTGAACTATGTCTGTTATACCCCATGATTTCACTGGAATTTCAGGGAACACGTGATGGAAAGAGCCCTTAAAGGTCACAGCACCCAGTCCCTGCTATCTTAGGCACCTGTTCCATGCAAACCCACTCAAAAGCTGATCAAGCTTCATCATAAAACCCATCAGGCTGCTGCCTCCCACCACTCCTCCTGCTGAAGCTGTCCCAGAGCCTCCCTCCTCTGCTGGCTGCAAACCTTCCAGCTTTCAAACAGAATTTATCACATGGAATCCATCCCAGCTCACTTTCTGAACAATTTTAATCCAGCTGGGGGAGGCAGCAGGGGATGGTGGAGCTTCTTTGCCTTCCTTTTGTTGCACAAATCTGGGAGAACATTCCCCTGGTGTGGGGAGCTCACTGCATGGGTGAAAGGTGGGGCTCAGATTTCAGTTCCTGCATTTCCTCCTCTATTTGCAGGCAACTCTCTGCACTATTGAGCTCTCTGCTATTCCATTGCAGCCTTTCCTTCACAAATCACTTATTTCTTTTGTAGGCAGAGCTATTTCCTCATAGCAGGATTTATCTCAGGACAATTAGCTGCAAGGAGACAATATCCCAGTTTGTCCAAAATCCCAGATTCACTAATAAGATGCTCACAGGATCACCAGGCCAAACTTGAACATGGTTAAATGTTGTGAGCCCCTGTGTGCAGAGAAAAGTTGGTTCCTTCTGCCTCATGCCCCAAGTGGGTTATGACCTCTTGGAACCCTGGATGCTGAAAATATCAGGCTTTTTGCTTTGACAGGTAGTGACCCTCAGGAGGGCAATGACTTTGACCTGAGGCCATGGGAATGGCTTCCAAAAACTGAGTGATAGCACTGGGAGTGTGTAATGCCACAGGGTGAAATAATTAAAGTTTGGGGGTTTGGGATATAGAATATAGTAATATATATATAAGGGACTATATGGAGGGATTTGGGCATTGCCTGAGTCATTCTTCTTCACTTTCTTCTTCCTCCTCCTTCTCAGGTTTGGGTGATCTTTTCTAATCTTTTCTTTTTTGGTTAGTGAAACCCACATTGCAAACATTGAGTGATCTTTAATTGGGTTGTAAATAAAAATAACTTAGGTGTTGGGGTTTATTGGTTTTGCTTATTGTTTGAAAGTCCTTGAAAGAAGTTAGAAGTAGCCATTTTCTTGCCTTCTCAGGCAGAGCTCACACCTCGAGAGAATGTAACTTAGATAAGAAATAATAAACACCCTATATAATAAATATTATTTATAAATATATAATATATAATAAATATAATATATTTATTATATTTATATATATAATAAATAATACTTATAAATATTATTTATAAATTTATTTATAAATTAATAATAAAAGTTCTAATGAGGCACCATCGTGTCTAGTGTCTTCTGTCCACACCTAGCAAGAACTAACACCCTGTCTCAGTTTGGAAAGACAGGTGTCTGTCAGGAAAAACTGGAGTTTCCCTTGGAATGGAGAATGTAAAACCCCCTCCATCTAAATTATTATAATTTTTCTCCAGGGACAAGGGATGCAGCAGCTGACACCAGGAGTCTGAGCCTGGGCTCGGGTGATGCTCTCTGGGAGCCCTGCAAAGTGAGGCCACTTAACCAGGACAGGAGAGCACATCTGCCCCTAACAGGCTTTGAAAATTGACTTCAGATGCGTGAAATGGGTCAGTAAAAACAAGAAATGAAACTGATGTCAGAGATTGTCTGTATTTGACAATAAATTGCTTCCTGTGCTCGGATTTCTGTCTCAGCTGGGAGGCCCACGGCTCTTGGCCAAGGAAATGGGCCCTGCAGCAGAGAAAGGAGCAGACAGAAGAGGGGACAGGAGCCAACAGGGCCACCAGCTGCCTCCACCTTGCAGGTGACCCTGCCCAAGGTGTCCATCATGAAGCCAGGCAAAAATGTAACAATATATTTGTATTTAATTATTTTATTACTGCACAGCGATATTTTAGATTATAAAGTGATATCAGAGCAGAGGGTGTACATAATAGCTCACAACAAAAAGCAACACTGCTGGAAGATTTCCCCTTATAGGTTTATTTTGTCAAGTATTGTTCCACATTTACATTTTTCCCTCTTAAACTAAGAAATAGATCCTCCCTCTGCATTGTGAGCAGCACCTTTTGAAGACAAGAAAGAAAGAGTGGGAATAAAATAGCAAAACATAAAATGAACCCTGGATCCCATGCCTCTTGTGCCATGCAGGAGGGGGTTTCAAAGGGAAGCATTTGTGGTTTAGGTTTCTGGGCAGCAATGCAGAGCAGCCCCAGCCCTGGCTCCTGCTGCTGGAGATGCTGAGGCCTCCTGAGGTGCTCCTGGTGCTGGTGGTGATCCAAGATTTGGGAATGAGCCTGAGAACAGCCCAAACCCCTTCAGCTACTGAGTCACAGGAACAGCCCCAGACCAGGGCTGTTGAATAAAAATCCTCCTTTTATCCCCTTCAGGGGTCTAGACTAGCTCAGTCCTGGAGGAATATATCAAAAGACAGGAGAAGGCTCCAAAAGAGGCTCTCACCCTTAGCTGCAGTCAGATGTTTATTCCAGGTGGTCTCCAGAGGGAAAGAGGGTGTGCACAGAGGAACAGGGTCTGTTCTCAGCTCTTGTCAGGGAGGGGTGAATTGGGACACAGCCAGTGGGGTCAGAAAGGGAAGGAAGGGTCAAAATACAGGGTACAAGCTCTAGGGGTCCCTGAGGGGGGACAGACCATTCCCACAGGGGAATGGAACAGGCTGTCTCTCTCCCTTCCACATCCCCTGGAGGAGCCAAATCCTGCTCCAGTGAGGGAACTGCCCCAAGCTGCCACTGCCACCTGCCAAAAGGGACTTGTGGCACACAGCTGGATGTTCTTAATGCTCTTCCTACAGCAGAGGGGCAGTGCAGAGCCTGGGGGACACCTGGAGCTGAGCCTGGGGGACACCTGGAGCTGAGCCTGCTCCCCCAGGATGGGTTTTGCCAGGAGAAAAGGGATGTGACCAACCCAGCCTGGCTGCAGCACCCGGCCAGCTGTACCCATGGCATGGGACGTGGCACTGGGGATTTGTTCTGCTGCAGCTGCAGGTGGCACTTGCTGTGTCACCCCCTGGCTAGGCTGTGGTCTGGAGGGGTTGCTGTTGCTTCCAAGCTTCATTGTGGACTTCAGTGGGGGAATTAGCTTTAGTTTTGCCATAGCTCAGTGATCCTTTATCTTCTCACACAGTGACACTGAATTTCCACCTCCCAGCTCTGTCCCTGCCAAGGACCCCTGGCCTTACCCTGCTCCATGGAAAGCACTCTGTCAGCACAGCAAGGTGAACCCAACTCTCTGGTTTTAATTTGGACGAGAAATTAATTGCAGTAAGATCCCTATCACCACAAGCAACCCCCTACAGCTCGGAGATATTTGATTGAGAGAGGTACTGAACAAGGGGAAAATATAATAACGGGCCTGGCTGGATGCTCTGCACCTGCTCACCCCACAAGTGTTTATTAAAGGTGAATTCCTGAGGGTGTTTGGAATCTACCTTTGACTCACAGAGAAAATAACATTGAAAGCTTTGATGAGAGTGACCTGAGCTTTCAAATTTCTGCATCTATATGAGTTTTTGAGCTCCTGAGGAGTTGAAATATCCAGGTGAGAGAGGGGACAACTCCTCTGTACATATCAACCACCCACATTACCCCAGCTGGAGCTTCAGGAGATGATGTGGGACACAGGGCACCCCTTTCACAGTCCTTGGGCTCCTTCAAGCCCTTCTGCAGCCCCAGCTCCAAGGGGGAAACAGCAGCAGCAGATGGGGGTGAGCTCTGGGCTGGATGTGCCCTCTGCCATCTCCCCCTGCCTTTGGGGGAGCAGGGCTGCTGCTTCTCACCCTGTCCTTGTGCCAGCACTCAGCACTTTGGAAAACAGATGATTTCTGCAGTACCAGGGCAGGGATTTGGCCCACAGCATCAGTGCCAAGTTTAAAGACACATCATTTGAAAGTGGGGACCATTGAAAGTGGCTTTATCTCACAAAAGGACCCTGCTGTGGCTGCTCCCTTCTAATCACTGAATCACCATAATCTGAGTCTCTTCTTCATTCAGGATATCACCATATCCATTTTCCCTGGACTTCTGCAATCCTATTTCTGCTCCCTGTGCTTGAACTCCTGGTTGGCAGGACCTCTCCTAACTTGTGGAGGGGTGTGTTGTCACAATGTTTGTCATTTGTCCTTGTGCACCTTTGCTCTTATACAATGAGATCCAGGCTGTATTTGAAGTCTTCACCAAACTTTATATAAATATCAAAAAACCCAGGGAGTTATATCTGAAATAATCTGTGTAAACATCTTCTGAAAGTGCCCTCTCCAGTCACAAATATTCCACAACCTAACAAATATGATCTCCTTTGGGCTTGAGGAGGTGACAAGAGTTCTGTACCCTAAACTCCAGAAGATTTTTCCATTCTGACTCAAGTAATTTCCAAAGTGTAAAGGGTAAAAATCTTCACTTGTGGACAATATGGAGGATGAAGGTTTGGAGCAGAGGGATCAGAAATTACCTGGCTGAAGAACACAAGGGTCCTGAGACCATCCAAGCTGAAGAGATGCTTCCCCCCTCTCTGTTATTTTGTCATCCTTTATGGCCTGAGATGAAAAGAAATTCCAAGATTGTTTCAAATCTTAATTTAAAATTGGGAAGTTACATAAGTAGAGCCATAATGAGAGCAGTGCCTGGACACACAAGGACAGGAACCTCCTGGGCCTGACATGCTGAGCACAGAGCCAGGCCAGCTCAGGCAGAAGCAGGACAGAGGGAGAGACCCACCAGCTGCTCCCCACAGAACCTGGTGCAGTTACGAGGTGCTGGAAGTGAAGCAAAGCCAACGTGACAGTCACAGCTGCATTGGCCTCCCTGCTGAGCTCTGTCCCTGCACACATCAACATCCCTCTCCTTTCTGGGCAGCTCTGAAAGCCCCTCAGGAGCCCAGCTCAAGCCTGGCCTCTTTCTGCTTTCCAGCCTCTTGCAGAACTCACAGCTCTGCCCATTTGGGGTGACCTTTGCTGAGCCACGCTGGCAGCAGCCAGCAGCTCCTGCTGACCCTGGGAGATGGATCCTCCTTTCCAATCCTGTTTTTGCTCTCTGATGCTGCACAAAATACTTGAGAATGGAGGCATCAAATCAGAATTTTTTTGAGAGATTCTGGGGAAACTGTTCAGTCTGGTCTGTCCTGTAATCTCTGATGTCCTGCAATTGAATTATCTCCTCCCAGACCAACCTCCCCAGGATCTCTCAAAAAAATTCTGATTTGATGCCTCCATTCTCAAGTAGTCTGTGGCAGGGAAGATCAATATTTTTTCTCTCTTCCTTCACTAGAAAGGAGATAAATCCATAGATCATTGATCCCATACCTTATAAACCCCCAGCCTTGAGATGTCTATCTTGGCACATTGGTTTTGACCTCATACAATAGGATTCAGTCTGATTCAACAGTGTGATAAAGGAATAATGTTAATAATGATGCACAGAACCACCAACATCTTCTTCCACCACCCATATGCAGATGATGCCCTTTAAAACAAGGCCTTCCTTTATTTATAGAGTTGGGTACAGTGTGGATGTTCCCATAACACAAATAGGACTTGGAGGAGTGACAGGACAAGGAGGGATGGTGTTAAACTGACAGGAAGGAGGTTTAGATTCAATATTAGGAAGAAATCCTTCCCTGTGAGGGTGGGCAGGCCCTGGCACAGGGTGCCCAGAGAAGCTGTGGCTGCCCCTGGATTCCTGGAAGTGTCCAAGCCCAGGCTGGATGGGGCTTGGAGCAGCCTGGGACAGTGGGAGGTGTCCCTGCCCACAGGACTTTACGATCCCTTTCAACCAAAATTTTGCCACGATTCTGTGAAATAATAGATGTCTTGAAACCCAGATTTCTTTTTATCTCTAAAATTCGGAAGGGTTTTCATATTCCTTAATTTCTTTCTGTATTTTCTGTCTTTTGTAGCACCATTGGAGATGCTGAATGAATGCATCTGCTTTTCCACCTCCAGAACTCCTTCTCAGAGAAGACAATTCCAACCATTAAATTCTCCCCTCTCCTGGCCCAGTGAGATCCTGCCTCCAGCACTTCAGAGCACCTTCCTCTTCTAAAATGGGACACCCATCACCTCAGAGCCAAAATCACTCCAGAAAGGAGTGGGCTGTTGCACAGAGGTGTCCCAGGCACTGTGAAAGGAGCATTTGTCCAACTGCAACCAGTGACCAAAACACATTCAGTTCTTCCCCTGCTGAAGCCCAGAGCTTTTGGATGACTCTGAGCTTAACTATTTATAATTGACCTTTGCACAAAAGAACATGAAATTTTTATAGCCCAAATCCTCATTTATTAACTTTACTGGAGTGTAAAATATTGCTGTTTGCTATAAATTTGTACCAGGACAAACAATATATATGCTAATTAGTGTCTGTGCAGCCTTTTGGGGGTGTCTGCTCTCACCAGTCCAGGCCACAGAGAAGAATGGAACAGACAAACAACAATTGAGAGGTTTGAGGCTCTCTGTTCAAACAGTGGAGTCTGGAGAGGTGAATTAATGGTGTTCATGATAGTGAGTCCATTTCCTTTTCATTTCCTTTGTAAACCAGCCCAGGTGAAATTCTGTGTCACTGAGAGAGCCCGTCAGGGGCAGCCTGCTGAGATGCACCTGCAAACCCTTCCCTGGAGTTCTCCCATCCCTCTGGAGTTCTCCCATCACCCTGGAGTTCTCCCATCACTCTGGAGTTCTTCCATCTCTCCTTACTCAGCTTTCCCCTTCCTCTGCCTTCCTTCAGCCCATTCATCTTCTCCATTCTGCCTCCTCCATCTTCACTTTGTCCTTTCAGACTTTTCCCTATTTTTGCATTACTTTGTTCTTTTGCCTTTTCCCTCTTTTCCCATTTCCCCCTTTTCCCCCCACTGTCCTTTACATTGTCTCCTGTTTGGTTTTCCTCACCAAACATTATCCTACAACTGCTTTGAGGATCTCATTGTTGTTTTATAAACATTGGATCATCCAAGGGCTGATAATATATCCATAAGGCTCATCAAAACTCAACAGGAAATGGAACCATGGAGGGAGGGAAATAGGAATTGAGATGTGCTCAGGTTCCCATGGCTGAAGCAGCTATTTCATGGTTAGTTGGCTTTTGGTGCCAAAGAATAAGGTGGTGGGGATAATAAAAGGAGCTTTTTGGAAATATTTCAAATTTTCCAGGATCTGCAGCTGCCCCTATTTTCGTGTTTCTGGGTTTGCCACAGGAATATCAGCAAATACAGGCTGGAAAAAGGAGTGGCAACCTGCTAGGAATGGACATGGATGCTCACAGCAGTGGCCCAGGGGTGGGGAAATGGGAGACAAAAGCGTTTTTAGGGCTGAGTGCTCACAGGATTCTGACATGGATCTGAAATGATGCTCCTCAAAATCCATCCTTCCTCTTCTCCTTCCTCCCTGCACCTCTCCAGATCATCATCTGCAACAGGACACCCAAAGGAGGAGCATCCAAAATTGTAATAAACTCAACCATCTGTGGGAACAGCACAAATCACAGGGGCTGTGACCAAGGAAGATCCAGATGTAATAAACCCAATAAAAATGCGTGCTTATTTCCCCTGGAGACAGATTCTGGATGCTGGTTTTCACGGAATTCAGACCGTGCAAGGAATCTAATTGAGTTCATTGAATTGTGGGAAATTGCTAGGGATTTTCCATCAAAATATTTGCAAAGTGGTAGTTGGTTTCTATCAAAATAAAAACAATAATAATCAGCTGAAAAATACCAGCGTCACAGAAATTGCTTCAACATTTCCTTTGAAGTAGGCAGGTACAAGCCCTACTCTGAAGACCGTGGGAGAAAATAATGTGTCCCAAAATATCATTATCATGAGCCAAAATGACATATCTGGAGTATTTTAACTTAATTTTTTTTCTTTTGCATTTTCAAGCTATAAATTTTTTTTCTTGAGCAAAATTACATTTCTGTTCAACTTTTTCTGCTATCAGTCTTATGGATACATTGAAACATTTTAGTGAGGCGAAATTTGGCATGTGAATCAGGTCTGTGGTTTGGTATAAATGTTAAATAAAAATATTTCCCTAGACCCACAAGCTTTCTGTTTCCTAGGGAGTAATATAAACCATGCTGTGAAGCTGTCCTTGAGTATTTGTACAGGAAAATAAACAACGAAATACTTCATTAACAGAATGTTCGTGTAGAAAAAAATTAGAACCAGTTCATCAATCTTTTTGAGTTTATACATGTTGAAGTAAAGATCTTCCTGTAATGGTTTTTGTTTTCTCATTTTCCTCCATTAATTTTAACAAACTTTAAATGAACACAACAATGTACCAGAAGCTCCAGAGTTTTTAACTCCAGTGGAAATGCTGCTGAAATCACAGCTTTTGTTTCCTCCTCATTTAAAGATAGGCTTCCACCTAAAGCATAAGGTCGAGTTTAAGGAGAAAATCATTTCAATGAGTAGGATATGGGGTTTGGGGTTGAAATCTGCATTGTTATTATTGATACTTTTAAATGCAGGTGTCCTTTCCTTAGCTCAGTTTACTATAGAAGAGGAAGGACCTGAAGCAGAGATAATTTTGGGTGGATTTTCTTTCAGTGTCAGTGTTTGGGAGGTGTGGTCTGGGTGGTTTGAGGAGGAGGAGGGACAATCCCTCTCCAGGGGCTCCACTGCTCCAAGCATCCCCCAGGGAGCAGAGGGAACATGGACAAACACCCACTGCCTTCAGAGATTACATTTGAAATTGCTGGTCACCAAAAAATCATGGGCCAAATTGTCTGCTGATGGAGCTCATCTCAGCTCCAGCAGAGTTACAGCAGCAGAGATGTCAGCTGTAGCCAGAGTGTGCCCAGCTTTCCGTGTTCAAACAGCATGAGAACGGCTAAAAAATGCATTAGGTTTTTACAAGCGTGTTTTGAATTCTCATTTATGTGTCTTGTCTATTTTAAATCTTTAGGATATGCTGGAATCTGGTGGTGGGGAGCCGTGAGTTTGTTTGTTTGTTTGTTTGTTTTTTTCTTTTCCCCAGCTGCATATACAGGGGAAAAAAAAAAAAAAAAAAAAAAAAAGGAAAAAAAAAGAAAAAAAAAAAGCAGTGCCTCACTTGCTGACAAAAAAAAGAAAAAAAAAAACAGTGCCTACTTTGCCGACCAAAAAGAGAAAAATTAGTATTCCTTAATACACATTGTTAAGATCAGGGGCTTTATCTGAAAAATCAGAGCAAGCTGGGACCATTGGGCAGTGGTATGAAGGAGGAGATGTCTGGGGTTGCTCTGTGCAGGGCAGTGGTTGTGGAATTTCATTCCTGTTAATCCCAGTGCCATGGGTACTCTCCCCAGTTTCCTCTCACTGGAACTCTGATTTACATGAAAGCATCCCGGAGACCTCTGTGATCACAGAACAGTTTGGGTTTGAAGGGACTTTAGGATCATCTAATTCCAACCCCATTGCCATACATTATCTTATTGGCACCTCTTTTCACAGCCTCAGCAGGGAGATGAATTTTTAATGACCCAAATTATCGCCCTCAAGAATTGCACCGGCCCAAATCACAGATGTGGCCCTGGCAACTTCAGTCCCTTCATTGTGTCATTGACTTGGTGTTAGCTGCTACATTAAATTCATCAATAAAGAATTCAAAAGATCTTCCTTCCACACTTTTTATTGTCATAGAGGATCTGCATTATTCACACGTCTGGACACTTAAGCATAACCTGAGTTTTATCATCACTTTCATTCCATTCTTTTTAAGGCAAACAATATATCAGGGAAGGCATCATCATAAAAATATTGACCCTGTTCATACCTGGCATAAAATGCTATTGATTTCAGTGGGGTTGTGGGATTTGGCTGACTCCTATAAACATTTCCCATGAAGTTCTATTGCACAAAGTACCTGCAAACCCTCCTTACTGCTGCCTCACAGAACCACGGTGCAGCAGCAAAGCCATCAGGACACTCTCCTGTGCTGGGGAAGCTGCAGATTCAAACCTTTCCCCAGCTTTATGCAGCTCTCCTGCTTCCCCTCTTGCTGGTTTGACATGCTGGAGCCAGGGCAGAGTTGGATGCAGTGAACTTGTGGACATGGGAGGGCTCCTTCAGCCCAGCTCCTGCTCCCACAGCTCTGCCTCCCTCACTCCTGACTCCTGGGGCAGATGAGTGGCATGCCAAACACTCCCTCACTTGCTTTCAGTTGCAGAAAGTGGCCTTTAAATGTGGATTTATCCCCAGTCAGATCAATAATGGCTAAGACTGGAGCAGCTCAGGCAGCCTCCAAGCTGGATCCAAGCATTCCTGGATCACATTCAGCACCTGACAGGCCTGGCAGCAATGCCCAGGTCTGAGCGTTGTGAGAGAAGGCACTGCCTGCCTTGAGCTGTCCCACACAGTGGCTTTGCTGCCACTGTTAATATTTGAACAATGTGTTTGCCAATTACATTAATAGGAACAAGACCCCTGGAGCCCCAGGAAAAGGCTGAGTGAGCCCAAAGCAGAAGAAATGCTGCTGCTCTGGCTGCTCTGCATTCCTGCTGCAAGGCAGGACAGGCAGAGTTTTCTGTCAGATCCCAATCCCTACGGACAAGACCAGCAGGAATGATGCTCCTCTTTTCAAAGGACATTGTGTTTCCAGCTCTTTTTCACTTCAAGCAGACCTGGAATTTGCTCTCCCTGGGAAAGCAGGGAGAGCTTGAGAGCACTGCAGCCCTCCCAGCTTCAGAGCAGCCATGTCCACGTGCACACCCTGACACTGGGAACTGGCACAGACCTTCTCACTGCTGTTCTTGTGCAGCACAAAACACTGCACAGCTGCTTCCAGGGCATTTAAAAATTCCCATTTGGAGCCATCCAGAGCTCAGCCTCACCCTTACAGATGTGTTCATAAAGCTGTCATCATTAATGGCCACACGCTGCCACCACGGTGCCCAGGTCACACCTCCAGGAGGGGCAAGGCCACTTTCCCCTGGGCCCCATCACACATCTGGAGATGTTGTTAACATCCTTCTTAATCCCTGAGGCAGCACTCCTGGCTTCTTCAAAGTAGCAGAAAATCCTCCTGCTATACCAAAGTTCATGGTCTCATGCTCTTGTTTGAGGTCCAAAAATCCATCTCCAGCCATCTCCTAAATTATGCCTGAGCAGCTTCCATTTGTTTCCTCCTGAAGCTGCTCAAAAATTGTGGGTTTAAAAGTTCACCTCCAACCTGGCCATTACTGGCTTTGCTTCCACTTAGGAGAAACTGTGAGCAGCAGGAGCAGAGAGGGGCAAGAGAGAGTCCAGAGAAGGAGTAAACAAATTAAATGCCAGCAGAGCTCTGAAAGGTATATTCAAGCCCAAATAAAAAACACATCTTGCCCTTTCAGTTTAGATAAGGAATAGGTGGTTATTGTTTCTTTTTTTTTCTTCTTTTTTTCATTTTTTTCCTCCCCTTTTAATGAGTCATCCTTAAGGAGCTCAGTAAGGTGATTGTGGAGATGGAGATGAAATTACACCAAAGAGACAAACTAAAATGAAGACAGTACCAAGATCTGGCAGGCTGTCCCTGTCCATGGCATTACTTCTCCCTCAAATGAATTCTTCTTGCCAGTGTTTCCCCTTGGCTGTCCTCCTCTCCCAGGCTCTCCTCTCTCTATAAATCAATCTTGCATCTCTGTGCTTTGGTCCTACATCCTGTATCCTTCTTCTCTGCCTCAGGCCAATGCTTCTGGTTTTCACAACTGTCTCTGTGCAGAATTTTATCCTTCAGAATCCTCTGTTCCAGTCCTTCTCTCAGTTCCTGAGTCACCCCACTCCTTCCCTGCCCTACTCATACTTATCAGCAACATCATGGATTTGGCAGTTTTGCCTTTGCATTAAGGCCTTTCAGAGATTCCCTCTGACTGCTCGTTTCATCCCATAATTCTATTTTCTGTCATTTTATACTTTCTCCAGTGTTGTCATCTCACACAGGCTGCCCTGCACCTTCAGCTCACTCCCCCCTCTTCCTGAGCTGCCCCTCACAGCTCTGCCCCTTTTAGCCATTCAGACTCACTCTTTTCTATATTCCAGAGCAACACCAGCTTGAAGACACTCCTGTGCTTCAGGCTCCACTGCTTTGCTGGCATTACATGCACCATCACGCCACACTTTTCCCTCTGGAGCTCACTAAAGGCATCTCCTGGGTGACCTCAGGCTCAGCTCTGCTCTCCAGTGTTGTGCTCTGAAATCCCAGCACATGCATAAGGGAATTTCTTCGCTCACACCATCTCTCTCCCAGTGGCCCGCTCCTGAAGCATGAGATTAGGGGAAATGGGAGGTATAAAACCAAACCTGGAAGGGAGATGTGAACAAATCCCAGCCCCAGGGAGGACATGACTGGGATTCCCTGGTGAGCCCCAGGACCATCTGGACAGGGAGCACTTCACTGCCAAAGGGCAGGAGTCAGACAAGAGAGCACAGGAGGATTGCAGGGAAGCACACAGATACCTGGGCAGGTAAATACAGATACACAGATGTACTGATAGATACAGAGCTATAAAAAATATTTATGGATTCTCTCCCTTTCTCCCACTGCACTGCATCAATCCTAGTTTTAGCTGGGCTCCAAGAACAGCAGCACATCTGCAGTCAGATCTGTAACCAGGTCTCAGCAGCCCAAATGGCCATGGGCTTGGGGATTTAACTCTGCTTGTGCCTCAGGAGACCTTGTTTCCAGCCTTATTTCTTGTATGTCTGTAAACTCCTGAGTGCAAGAGGCTGCTGTACAGATGGGTGTTTCTACAAACCCCACTTTAAATGCCAATAAAAGACCCCTCTGAAAGCCTGCAGTGAGAGCAATTCAGATCAGTGCCAGACTGGGAGCAGCTTGTTAGAGAGCAGGGGAAATGGAAGGACATTAGGCTTTCCTGAGGGTTTAACTTGGAAATATTCTGAATAAACCATGATTTATGCTTCTTCATCAGGGCATTTCATCCAGGGGTAAATAACTTGTCACAACTTCCTTACTTTGAGTTTACCCTTAGCCATTTGCAATCCAGGGAAGGGAGGGTTATATCCCTTCTCCCTCCTTCCAAAAGAAATTAAACAATGAAATGAGCTGGTTACCACATCCAGCTTTGCAGCCAAAGGGAACTTTGCATTCTGTTACTGCTGGGAGCAGCTGAGCAGTGCTATGAATGAGTGGGCTCATCACTGCATCCTTCAGAGCCTTACAGACGTCTGAGAACCTTCTCAAGGGCCCAGTGGAACATTTAAAAGCAAAGCTGCAGCGTTTTCTTTTGGAGCTGCTGTTCTGTCTGCAGTCCCTTGTGGAGGGAGAAGCCCTCTCTGGCTGTGCTGCCTCAGGCTGGAGCCCTCAGGGAGCCCCCATAAACACCACTCACAGGACACAGAATAATGACCCAGGCAGCATTTCAGGAATGGGGCAGGAGGGCCCTGCACAGCCAGGGCAGAGCCCACCCTGTCCCACTGTCCCAAGGGATGGTCACACCTGCCCCTCAGGGAGCTCTCAGGACTGGACACCAGCAGGAATTTCTCTTCCCACAAAGCATCCATTACTGAGCTGGGCAGAGGCAGTTTGGGGATATTTTTCATTCCAGGAGCAGCTGAAGGAATTTCCCTGCCTGGTGCTGCTCTTCAGTTTGGTGCTCTCTCAAGGGGCTGTCACTTTGGCCCCTCAGCTTTTCCCCCTCTGCCCACCACAGACCCCTCTGCCCACCACAGACCCCTCTGCCCACCACAGACCCCTCTGCCCACCTCCTCTCAGCACTTTCTTCCAGCTCTCGGTGCCAGAGACTTCTGACAAACCAGACTGGGCGTCTCACAAGACATCTGAGACGCCTGCCATTAAAAACACCCACTAATTAAATTTCCCTCTGGATTTATTATCTACTGCTGCCTGACAAGCATCTTCAAGAGCCTTTCCCTGACCTCCTCCCAGCTACCAACCAAAACAGATGTCTTTGTTACAAGGACTGGAGTTTGGGTTTCCCTTTGCACAGGGACAGGAGAGGAGGGGGAGGAGAGAGGAGGGGAAAAAGTTTAAATTAAAAGAGATATAAATCCTAAAGTCTTGCACACCACTAACCATAGCAACAACATCTCAACACTGCAATCTCCATCCTCCCTGTGCCTCTTCCTAGGGAACAGATCCCTTAAAATGCAGCTCAGAGACCATGGATGTGCCTCTTCATTATCATGGCTGCTTCTAACTTTGGAGGGAATTCCATGATATCCCTTGTTATTCTGAAAAATCCCAGCACCTGGAGTCGTGCTACTTTGTATGAATCAAATCAAGGTTTGCCATTCTGTCTTTCAAATACATTAATATTTTATTGCTTCTAAAGATGATTATTGCAGGCCTGCAGTTTTCAGAGATAAGTAAGGCAATTTAAACAGAGACCAGAAATTTTAGAAACCCTCCTTATTTACTAATCTTTTTTCATAAAGTATAATTTTCCTCATAATGAACTCTTAATTTTTTGTGAATTTGCCTTTTTTGTGGGGGCTAGAAGTGCTACTACCAGTTGTGACAAGTTCAACTTACTCACCACAGTAAATACTAGCTATAGTGATATCTTGGTTTGGCAAGACAGGATCTGCCAAGGAAAGTTGGAGTTCTCCTTGGAAAGGAGAATGTAAAACACTTCCCTCCAAATTATTATAATTTTGAAATTAGGGGCCTTCAAGCTAAAATATGGGAATAGAAGTAACAGTTCTTTACGAGGANAAAAAAAAAAAAAAAACCAACAAAAAACAAACCAACAAGCAAACAAACAAAATCTTTGAAAACCCTGACAGAGTCAGAGATATGACCTGACACCCTGTTGGTCAGGCTGTTGAGAGCAGTCCAAATAAATCCTCCTGGAGTGACAGATGTGGTTCTGTTGGAGTAGAGATGATCCTGGTGGTGAGATGGGTTTGGTTTCCTCTGAGAATCCAGTGGAAAACCAGGATACCTGGTGTTCCTACATCTCAGTTTTTATCTGGGTAGGGAATGGTTGGCTCCTCCCCCTGGGTGTTCCATCTCCCAATGGATGATGCAATGTGTGATGTCACTGTGACCCTCAGTGGCCCATGAACAGAAGATCTCCCCGAGGGTGGGCAGTGGTGACAGAGATCACAAACCCTGCCCCGCCTGGTTTAACAGCCGGGCTGGGATCAGAAGGCTCCACCCTCCTCCCCTGGAGTTACAGGAGAGAAAGAAAAAAAAATCTCCCTAACTGGTTTCAACAGATGAAATAGAATACACATTATTTTTGGTTACGTAACCCAAGACAAGTAATAAAGATTAATTCATAAGATGGGATCACAGCCCACAAAGGGAGCTCATCCAAGACACCACCCAGAGTTCCTGAATCTTTGGGAATGAACCTGAGGCCAGGGGAGCCTGGAGCAGGGAACCCCCTCAATCTGCACACAGGGCAGTTGGGATTGAGACTGCAATTCCAGCAGTCCTGGAGAGAGCAGCGGAGATTCCATGACATCCAGCCACGTTTCACTCTCTGCTAATGATTAATTATCCCCTTAAAAGTAGGTTTCACCTGCTGGCTCTGTGTCCCCAGGAAGCTGCTGTGTGAGGCCTGTTCCTGTGCATGTTGTCACGCTCTAATCCTAAACAAACCTTCAGGTCAATGGCAACATCCATCAAATGACCACACAACGTGAAAATCCTTTGCAGGGTGTATTTTTCTTTGAATAAATTAACCAGGTAGCACGGCGGTAACCTTGGGATAAATTATTAGGTGGTTTTATTTTTTATTTGGAGGGGGAAAAAAAAGATGACACTGTTTTATCATATTTATAATAAAAGTCATTGACATAATAAAACACTGCCATCACATCAGTATTCATTTCTGCAAATAGAGCTCTGACGTTTTATAATATTAACATGTGCTATAAATGTCACTGATATATTAAGATTTTCAGTCTATCTAACCAAAAATATAGAGAGATGACTGAGGAAGAGATGACTAATTCTAAAAGATTAAAGAGAACATTTTCCCATGCAATTAAATAATCTGCTGGTGATTGTGAGCTGAGGGTAACACACAGAAGTCCGATTCTGTGATTGTCAATTTTACCAGCAGCACAGAATGGCCTGGAGCCCTGGGAAACTGGGATATTGGGAAAACTTGGGCATGTTGGGAAGGACGGGAGCTGGTGGGGTGGGCAGGCTGTGAATGGCATCAGAGGGTGGCTGCACTGCTGGGGCACTTTGGAGAGCTCAGGACACTGAGAAGGGTCTTTGGGCATCTCCCTGTGCTGGCACAGACTGGATGAGGGCTAGAGATCTTCCTCCCATCCCCTGACATGTCAGCCAGGAAAAAGTCCCTGGGCTTCCTGCAGCAGGAAGAGCTGCAGGGAGGTGAGTCCTGAACAGCACGTTTGCAGTTCCTGGGAATGCTAGGGAGTGCCAGGCAATGCCAGAGAGTGCCAGAGAATGCCAAGGAAAGCCTGAGAATGCCTGAGAATGCTGGGAGTGCCTGGGAATGCCAGGGAATGCCAGGGAATGCCAGCCTGTGGTATGAGCTGCTCCTCTGGCAGTCCAGCTCCCTGACAGGAGCAGGGCTGGGAGGTGACAGGGACAGGCAGGGCCAGGACAGAGCACCCACTGCACCAAAACCCCAGGGATGGGCTGGGGACAGGGACACCCCAGCAGCAACAGCCCCGATAAGTGACTGAGACACAAACAGTGGGCAAGGAGCGGGGCAGCCCCCTGGCACCACGGCTGATTTGTCCTAAAAAAATCTTGAAGTTCCCGAGTCCCATCAAGCTTTTGTGGAATTCACAGGTTCTCCCAGGCCTTGGGCTTGCAAAAGATGCTCTGTGTTAAGTAAGTAAGTTTGTGTTGCAAACACAGCACATTCTGGGAGGAAATCCAGAATAAATTAACATCTAATAATAATCATAACTTAATCAATAATTATGGACTCGTTTATTCTTCGAGTTTGAAGGTACTACATAATCCAGTCTGAGAATTTTACCCCATGATTTTTGCATTACATCTGGAATTTTTGTCTCTACTATTTGTATCAGAAGGAGCTGTTTGTGTTTTGAAGAAGGTCAGTACAGAATTTTTACACCAGCACAGTTTGTGGCTCAGTTATGGGGACTTTTCCTCTTTTAACCAACACTTAAAGCAGTGCAGCACCTCAAATACATGCCCTGGCAGCTGACACATCAGTATTAATTATTTTTCCTCCTCCGTGGAAATTTTATCTATTTCTATAATACGCAGTTTCCCTAAAAATCTTACTGCAAAAGAGTGGGAGAAAAGAAGCCAACTGTACATCATTTTTATGCGTCTATATCTATGGATAAATCTGCATATCCAAATCTATCTGCCTATCAATCTTTCTTAACCTCCTCTTTTCCACTCAGATGCTGACATCTTCAAAATGTTTTTACCAGCTCCCCAAACGAATATCACAGACATTGCCAAATTTCAGTTCACAGGAGAGAAAACGTGTGTACTTTATTTTATTCATTTATATTCAGGGAAACAGTGCTGGTGTAATTATGCCTGCATAGCTAGAGGGGTAGGGAAGACCTAAATAAATGTATTCCTAGACAATTGGAGTAACGAGTTTTAATTAGTTTTGCAGCTTCTTCTGGTTCTGTTTTGCAAGTATTGCAGCTCTTGGGCTGTTAAAGAAGTTAACTTTAGGAGCAAAAAATTATTTTTTATATAANAAATTTTAAATAAAATTTAAAACAGCTTAAAGGTAAGGTCTGTTAAAGAAGTTTAACAACTGGGAGCAGGCAATGGGAGCTAAACCCAATAATCAAGTTACACTCAGACCTTGTTGACCTTCAGCAGTGACACCCTCAGTTACTGGAGCCCAGAGCATTTGTTTAAGGGTAATTTGATGCTGGGAGTCCTCCTGGGGTTCCTGCTGCTACAGGACTTGAGAGGGGTCTGGCAGGGGTTATTTGTGTCACTTGTCAGGGTTTCCTCTCCCGGGAGTCCCAATTACAGCCGTGGCAGGGAGGTATAAATTTAAATCTCCAGGCTCCACGTTCTCTGCAGATGAACTCATTGGTACCCACAAGAACTGTTCCCATTATAAAACATCACGTAAAATGACAGAGACCTTGGATGGCTGAGAGCAGGAAAAACAATAAACATCCCACAGAGAGGAAATGAATTTCTTCTCCCCCTCCTGACTTTCTTTTTTGCTCCAAAATACAATAACAGGGAGTGTTTGCATTGCAGGGGCTGCTGGGGCCACGGGCAGGAGGAGGAGGGAAGAAGAAGCAAAGGCAGCAGAAATGGAGATTTTGTACTTACTAAAGCAAGATATTTTTCAACCTGCACACAGCTCGAAAGTTCACCACTGAATTATTAAGTGTGGCAGGCTTAGAATCTGCTTCAGCAAATAAAAGGTGAATTTCTTTGGGAAAGCAGGGGAGCCCAAAACTTGGGACTGTGGGACAGCAGAGCAACTCCAGTGAGTGGAGCAGAGCCAGAACCTTGGCACCATCCCCTGGAGAAGGTTGGTGGCCCAGAGCACCTCCCTTTGTCACTGTCCTTTCCCCACTGGGGGCTGCCTGTCTGATGCCCCAGTCTGTGGGGAAAAAGGGATCATCTTGGAGCTGGCAGCAGGAGAAGCAGACAGGACAGATCAGAGGAACTGGACTCATGTGAAGACTCCTCCTCTAAAGAAAAGATCAGGAGTAATGGGCTGATAGGAGCAGAAAAGCAGTGATGTAGCCAATCTTGCACTTGCCTAGGTGTTGCTGAAAAAATCCCATTTTGCAAAGAGTTAGAAAACACAGAAATGTTAACATTCCTGTCCAAAGGATGTGAGGGGCAGAAATGCCACCTCCTCACCCTTATCCACACACTGCACCTGGTTAAAGCAGCCACAGCATAACAGACCCTGCTGATCCCTACAAACACCCCCTGTTTATTCTTTGTAGGTGCAATTCCTCCCATGGCTGAGCTGGCAGCAAAGCATCTCCAGGTTTCAGTGTGGTTACACCACTGGAATGAGGAGGAAGCTCTGAGCTGCAGGCTCAGGCCAGCATCACTGAGAAGATGTTGTTTGATTCACACTGTGAAGATTCCTCCTTCTCCTGAAGTGCTGAAGACTTAATTACGTTTTTAGATGATGGCTTAGATGCAGGAGCACGAGCTGCATTGTACAAACAAGGGAGCTGACTCAAGCAGACACCCCAGACAGCCCAGCCCAGCCCCCTGGCAGCGATGATTGCTTCCCCTGCGAGATTAAAAAGTGAAGCAACATGAAGGGTTAGAGTGTTTCACAATGAATTCTGATTTATCAAACATGATTAGTGGGTTATGAATATGGATGTGATTCCTAAAACCAAAAAGAAAGTTTGTGTGGTTCATCCTTCTTTAAAAGATTAATTTGAACTCAAGAAGCTGTAACAGCCAGACAAGCAGATTGTGTGAAAGTCAGGAAATACAGGAGTGAGGGAGGAGAAGATTTGGAAAAATCAGGTGAGTTTTAGCAGATGAACAGAGTTCAGGGATTTACTGGAGTCTTGTACAATTAAATACAGTTTTAGAAGAGAACACAGCTGTCTAAAATCTGTTTTGACATCCACTATCAACCCTTGTGCTTTAATTTACTCCCAGATACCAACAGCTCAGATTTGAGGGAAGAATTTCCATCTCAGCCATGCTATTTGTCTTTTCTCCTTTTTCCCCCAGACACAGCCCTCAAGGTGTGGCATCAGTTCCCATCTGCAGGAACCATGGTGGAGGATTTTTATCATGGACTTCCCAGAGGCCAGCAAGCTTCCTCCAGCTCTTAGACTGGTCCTGGAGCTGAGTTACAGCAGAGAGGAGCATCAGGAGCAATCAGGGCCCAGAGGAGGCCCAGAGTGGTTCCAGCAGAGCTGCCTGGAGATGAGAAGATGCTTTTTTCCAGGAGTAAAGAGTAAAGTTTCTCACTGGAGGCTGATGATAACAACAAAAGCATTTGGGAGCTGGCTGCAAACCCACCACATCCTGCACACTGGAGAGCTGAGTGTGGCCAAAATTCCAGGTTTTCTGCCCAAAGGGAGAACGAGTCCTGTCCTCAGGGCAGCACAATCACTGCCCATGCCCACGTTTCTATGGACAGGAATGAGGAGCTGCCCCTCTGTGAGGACCTCATCCCTCCAAACAATCTCCCATTTTCCAGGTTGGGCTCTGGCAAAGCAGACAAGGTCTCTGCTCATCTCCATGGTATCCGAGTGTCTCATTTATTATAGAAACAAACAACTCATTCCACAGACAAGTTAAGGTTGCTAAGTGACAACAATGTATTTACTTATCACATCATTTGCAAAACCCTCACACTTAAAAACAGGGAAATGAATGATTAAGGACTCCTGAAACCCGATGCTACCCACATAATAAATATATGTTTTTAAGCAGAGTACAAAGAAGTGTACTTTTTATTTTGACAAAACAACCTCATGCTTAACCTGTGAATTGTTTGGAGCTTTTTTTCGTCTTTTGTGTGGCATTTTTGTTTCATTGAATATGGTCTACAAACATTATCTTTTAAATAATATTCTTAGGTGGAAAATGCCATTAGTTAGCTGAAGTATTTTTAAGTACCATTACTGTTAAGTGATACTGAATTTGCAGTAAGTGAAGATGTGCTCATTTTTATACTAAAAAAAAAAAAAAAAAAAAAGATTTCCATAATATTGTTTGTCTTCAAATCAGCATTCATTTGGTAGGAGGTGTGTTTCACATTTTTAAAAAAGGGTTTGTTTTCTGTTTAAATTCAAGAAGTGATGATAGAAAATTATCTCTCTTGGGTCAGAATTAAGATTGTGGAGGAATCCTATGACATGTTTCACTGTTTGACAAAACAATTTAGGTGAAAGATGAAGGTGAAACACGAGTTCCTCTAAAGTCAAGAAGAACTTTGATGTTGCCTTTGGATGGGTCAGGATTTCACCCTTTATATGCTTTATGTAGGGAATAAAAGATGTATGATGCTGTTAATTATTTATCCCTGGCTTTTAAGCACTTGTGTTTTGTACCTAACCTGATGGGGCTGAGGGAGCAATGCTGGTACTTCATTGTAACTTGTTGGAATCAAAAAATCTGCTTTTTGTTTCAGGATTCCCAAGATCACTCAGGTGTTCATTTCTGCCTTTTTGATTTATATTTTTGGGTGGATAAATTGAAACCCAGGGTCTGCCTTCATTTATAGTTTAGAAAGGTGTGAACCCACAGCACTGGAGGAACTTCCCATGTGTTGGGAGCTGGGGTCTGGATGGATTAAACTCAAGTTTTGGCCAACAAGATAATCACAAAAACCCAAAACCCTCTGAGATTGCTGAGGATGAGATTTCCATCAGGGTCATGGATAAGTCCAGATTCTTGGGCAGTGACATTTTTCACACCTGTCTCTGACCCACTCTGTGGTTGAGATTTCCAAGCAGTCAGGATGTAAAGGAGAGGGCAGATTTTCAAAATCACTCCTCTTCCCTCATCCCTGCAATTACAGCACTGGCAAGGAGAGTGGTGAAAGGATTCAGTGCTCATTGAGCTGTGCTCTCTTGAAAAATGTGGCCACTTGCTTGGAGGTCTAAATGGGAGCTGGGTAATGTCACTTTGGTTGCTGGAAGAATTAGTCAATGACAAAAGGGCAATCACAGCAGCTCTTCTCCATTAGCTTCATCTTTCCTCCAACAATATCAATTATGGAAGCTCTAGCCCAAGGTTTCAAATAATAGCTATTTCTCTGCAATGTTATTATTTTTTGCACATAAAAATGTCTTTTGCATGAACCACTGTCAAGGTCTAATCTGATCTATTTATTTGTATTTACAAGCCACTTATCTTCTGGAGCACCTAAGAGCTCCACATGAATTAATAGACAACACTCATCCCAATACCACTGAAAAATCTCCTGGACTAAAATCTGCCCTCTTGGATCCCAGGGAAAATGAAAAGCACTATTAAGAGCACAGCCACAGAGGGATCAAGACAAACACCATGTGCCAAAAGCTGCTGTTGAAATTCTTGTAGATGCCAGTGGATTTGACACCAGCAGGGGTTTGTTCCCATCCCAGCCCTGCTGTTTGCATCACCTCTGTCAAGGTAGGACCTGGCCTCTCTTGACCTGTTACCTTCTCAGCATGAGTGTGTCCCTCCAGGCCAAGAGTTTCTTGACAGAGATCCTGGGTTCTCTCCAGATATGGGTTTTCTATAGCAGGAAGAAGAATTCTGATTTCAAATCTGCTCCACAGCTCCGTGGTACCCACGGTGCAAGTGTGGGATGGGTGCAGGGTCACCAAGAGACACCTTCCCCTGTCAGAGAAAAAACCTGGAAATTCTCCCCAAGGAAACCACAAACTTTTCACTGAGAGATTGAAAAGGGAGACCAGGAAAAGCCTTGTCCCTGTGCTTAGAGAGCAGCTCTGGAGCTGCTCTCCACAACTGAAGGGTTTGCCCTGGGTTTGCTCAGCCCTGCTGTGATTCAAGAGGCTCAGTCTCCAAACAAACAAGGATTTAACTGAATCATAACTAAAGCCAGCACCCGCATACTCCCCTTCCTCCTTCCAAAGGATTTGTCTAGTTTGTGTTTTTAGGATTAGATTTGCCTCTGATGAGTAGTTATGGCACAGAACGGAGAGAGACGTGTCTTCTGGTTCAACAGTGCCTTATCCTTTTCACTCTCTACCACAGGCAGAATTTTCCAGCCAGCAAGGGGACCAGTGCACCTTTCTCCTGAATTCTGCCTCTGGACTGTGTGATATGGTCAAAAAAGAGTGAAAGAAAAATGGGAAGAAAATACCAGCCTTTAACACAGCAGTATATAGATATATTTTAAACACCAAACCAGAATAAATTTCCAGTTCTCCCTTTCCTTCATCCTTAATTTCCCTAAATGAGACACTTTCTGTGATGAATTCTCCCCAGGCAAAATAAAACCAGGTTTTCTTCTGATTTTGGCTGCCTGGGTCAGGCCCAAACTGCCTGACAAGGCCCATACATCTCAGGGCAGGCAGAAGTAATGGGGGAACTGGGAAGAGGGAGAGCTGGACAGCACAACAGGAAAATTAAATTCTGCATATAGAAAGGAGAAAATGGATGGATTTTGGTGAGGGAGAGATAAGGACGTTTCAACTGCCAAATTCCTCATGAGAAGTGGTGCTGTGTGGGGGAGAGGAATGGCTTAACAAGAGGTGGAAGAAAAAGATGTTATAATAGAGCCCAGGCTGAGCTCTCTGTGCTGGAAATGCAGGTACCCAACCCCAGCTGAACATGGAGCAGTTCTCAGCTGTGGGAGAAGCCCCTGTTCACAACAGCTTCACTGCCATCTCCTAATTGGAAACATTTTGGATTCTGTCTCAAAGCACAAAGCCCTGAATTAGGCAGTGCAGCCTCCATCAGGCAGAATCTGCTGCTCCAACAGAGCTCAGCCCCCAGCACTCCCTCCAGCTGGGTAGAGCTGCCCCTTCCATCCCCACATCCTGGGCAGCTGAGGGTGCAGAGGGAGCCCAGGGAGAGGCAGGAAGGGGGAAACAGCCCTGGGATGCCAGGCAGAGCCGTGGAAGGAGGGTGCCCAGGGTTTAGAGTAGGATGGAGGGAGAGAGATGGAGAAACAGCCCCATTCCAGAGCACTGTCTGACAGTGGCTGTTCCAACATCACATTCCAAGAAGGGCCCTGGGAAAGGCTCCTGGAACGAGTGCTTTTTGCTGATTGTGTTCATGACTCCTCTGTGCTGCTCATATGTGTGTGTAAAATTAAGTTGGGGTCCATTTATTTACTTCTGGTTTTGTGTGATGAGGAGGAATGGAAGAAGGAGTAGCAGTAGTAAAGAAAAAAAGAGCAGTTGAGCCTTTTGAAGTATTTTTTGTGGGGTGGGGAAACAGGAACAAATGACAACTGAAGATATTTGCAGCAGGAAGGAGTGAGTGCCCACTGAGCCCAGGTGGGTGAGAGGCAGTGAAATATTTGTGTGGAGTGCTGGGGCAGCAGATCACCCTGGGATCATGGATTTGCTTCTTCACTCTCCGGGTTGATTTTCCCTGGGACTTGTGAGTTTCGAGTTTTTCTTCCTGAAAGCCCCGTGCCAGAATCATAAAAGAAGGACGGGGTCTGCAAGCTCAGGTTTCCAAGGCTGTTTATTCTTTATCTCTCTGTTCTCTCTCTGCCCTGTGAAGTGTCCTTCTGCAGAGGCGAGCAAGGGCTGACTCCTCCTGGTCAGGAGGTCTCAGACCCTTTTCTACCAATTTCTGACCCAACCACCTTTAACAATGTATTTTTATTTACAATTATATACCAATTAATTCATACCTATTCTAAACATGCAAGTGCTACCTAAACCAATCCTGTGTGCCCTGTCATAGCAGAAGATGGAGTTTGGAGAAAAGGAGCAACAACAGGACAATGCCCTGATTCCTCCATCTTGGCTTCCCAACCTCCATTCTAAAAATCCCAAATTCTACAATTTCACTCTGTGATAAACTAAACTACTATTTATTTCACACTCTTGTGGCTTGTAATTCTTCATGCATTGTTGGTAGTTTTTCCCATAGGCTGAGATCAAAGACAGGGTCATTTTAGGCTCTGTGCCAGGGTCCCAGACCCCCCTGCCAGGGTCTCAGACCCCTCAGGGCAGCCAGAGGAATCCCCAAACTCCAACACTTCACATCTGGCCAGCCGGGCTCCCCTGCTCCCCTCCCACCACAAACCAGGCAGAGCCAGCTGGAAAACTAAAGGTGGCATGGGAGACCACCAGGCAAATATGAGTTTGCAAAGCCTTCTGTGGCCAGTGCAGTAGAAGCAAATCCTTCCAGGCTGTGGTTTGTGAACAAGCAGGGGATGAGAGATGCTTTGGAAACCACAGGCTCCCGCACAGACATCACCCTGTAGGGAAGAGGCTGAGAAGAAATCAAGTGATTACTACAAAATGTGCTGTGCACAGTGCTCTGCAGTACCTCCCCCTCTGCATGCTCCAGGCTCCCCTCCTTCCATCCATCCACCAAAGCACTGAAGTCCTAGAAATGGGGATTGCAGACAGCATATGAAGTAATTTGTACAGCTGAAAGGAAGTACAGAGTTAACAGATGCTTTTAAAGTGCATTCATCTAACCTGGGTGCCTTGGAGCCATTTTTGCTCCAGGATTGCACTCAGAGGTTTTTTTGCCTGGAACTGGGAGACTAAAGACACCACGGAGCAGTCTGGTATCTCTTGCTAACAAATTAGACCAAATTGCCTGGGTGCTCTATGCCTGGGGCAGATGCTCAGGGAAAACCTTGGGAAAACCTGATTCCCTCTCTGTGGTATCTGCAGGATGCTGGGCTGTGAGATGGAGGAAAAGACGACTTTGCTGGCATTTCTTTGGCTTAAGAGACTTTAATAACCAGTGAGTTATTCCAGCCTTCCTGTGGAAGTTTCACCCATTTTGTTTCCTACCCTGGGTCTTAATTAGCTGAGCAGGTTGCCTGCCTGTGTTGTGTGAAGTTCAGCACTTAACAAACACAAAAGTGATTTGTTTCCCGAGCCTCTTGAGGACACCAGCTGACTCGTCTCAGCTCCAGACAAGAGGGAGGGGAATGGAGAGCTTTTGCTTTCCTCAGGGGTGTTATCCCAGCCCTTTATACCTCTGATGAGACCAAGGCTGCTCTGTCCTTAGCAGACCTAAGAGATCGTCCCTGTCTTAAATTTGTTACTGGGCATGGAACAGGTGAGATGGGAGAAGGAAAAGCAGGAGCAGCAGAGACTGACAGCACAAGGGGGGATGGAAATGTTTCTCCTGAGGCACAGGCTGATTTTTAAACCCTCAGGGACCGCTGTCTCTTAGGCTGTCAGGATCTACTCACAGCAACACTGCATGATTCCCCTGCCCAGGGGTGGTGCTCACTGTCAGAGGGTGGGAGAAGGGAAGAGAGTCTGGAAAACAATTTACTGTATCTTGTGGATACTTTCAGGCAAAATTCACATTTTTTTTCCACTGAGACGTAGTAATTTTAAAGAACTTTCTCAACAGCTCCCCAAGTAAATATCAAACCAAGTGCAAAATTTGGGTTCACAGGGGAGGGGAGAAAATTAGTGACTACCCCAAGTGCGAAATGGCAACAGGGCACCTTTGGGGGAAAGCTGATGTACTTGGTGTTTTAGAGGAGAGAAACAGGAACACTGGGGATATTTGGGGCTAATTTATGGTTGCAAGGGGAAGCAATTTACAGCTCAGTACCTGAACCCTCCCCTGATCCATCCAGTGGCAGACTGGCAGCTTGAGGTTGTGTATTTATGCTGTGAGAATCCATCTTCTCCTCACTACAGCAGAATTCAGGCCAATGTACATGGAGTACCCATATTTCCTTTTATTTTCTTTTCTTCCTCTGAATCCGAATCCAATCTCCAGTTCATGCAGTTCAGGGTGCTGCTCTCCATTCCAGACCTCTGCTCTATAGATCACACTAATCCCATCCATAAATTAGTTCATTTAATGAACATCAAGCACAAAACAAACAGCATGATGGTGTCTTTACCTGCCCATAATCCTGAATCAATACCTTTCATTCTTCTGTCTAAATCAGCCCTGATGATCTGCACCACATTTAAAGTGCTAATGGCCCATGGTTAAGTGCTTTAAAGATGGGATCCTGATGGGGATTGGGGCATTTTCTGCCTCTATATGTGAGATTAGCAGCATTCCAACAGCTCTCCCACACTACACACCACGTGTGGCCTGGAAGTCCACAGCACTTGGAAACTGAGCTTTTCTGTCCTTGCTAATAAAAGCTGAAGAGGGAAACGTGCTTAGGAAAAGCCTGAAACAAATCTTTGTAACTACAGCTGGGTATAATGTTAGAGGTCAATTTTTTGTTTGCTGTAAAAGTAATTTCAGGGTGCAGGAAGATTTTCATAGATTTGTTTTGCCTCCCTCAAAAAGCTAATCTGGAAACAAGAGCAAATAAGATAGATAATATCCCATTTTGGCATTTTAGAAATGAAGAGTCTCTTGAAAAGAAAACAGGATTTTTCTGTTATCCAAATTGTATTTGTCCTGAGCTTAAGGATTCACAAGGATGAAAAGAACTTTATGCTTAATGGAAAACAAAGAGAAATTCTGTTTTCAGAAGGAGTGACTAGGGAAGCAGGGAAATGAATAATCTCTATTGGTTTGGGGTGAATACTCAGCATTTGTTTCACCCCCTTGTTTTGCCCAGGAAAGCGCAGGAGCAGCTTTGCAGCGACACTGCTCCTAAAGGATGCCCCACTGCAAGGAGTCAGGGAGTTCTGAGGCACAAGGCTCTGCTCTTTTCTCCTTTATCCCTTCACAAACACTGAAAACAAGCTGTATAAATCAGCCACACACCAAGGACAGGATTTTTTGCCAAGACTCTCGTGCCTCATGCCTCATTCCTGGGGACAAGGCCTCGGTGCTTGCGATTCCATCTGGGTGTGACTCGTCCCCAGCAGGGACATGGCAGGGAAATCACTTTCCATTTGGGAAAACACTCAGTTAACCACACTGGACAGCAGTGTGAGCACAGAGCTGGCGGCCCTGAGCCACTTGTTAGTCAAAGAAGGTTCCAGAATGCCACAGTTTTGCTATGAGCATCAGCAGAGGCATCAAAGGACTGGCAAGTCCTGGAGGCAGAGCACAGCCCAGGAAATCATTCCCAGGACTCTGTAATTTCCCCCTCAGACACTTTCTGCAGAGGGAAATGACAAAGTGGAAAGATATGTTTTTGTGCAGGCAAAATATTTCCCTCCTCCCCTTCTCTTTGGTCCTGTTTTCTAAGAAAATTAAATATAGCATGAGGAGTTCAATTTTAACAAGGTCTGGTGATCAGTTCTGCAAAATTTTAGACAAAATTGTAGTCACTTGCATTGTCCATAATTATTTCTCTTTGCTACCAATCAAACTGTAAATACAGCTACTGTGCTCCCCCTCCTAACAATAATAATAACAATAACAATCATAATAATAATAATAGCAGCAACAGAAAGTAAATAAAGGATATCAGTGTTTTTCACCACAACTCGCGACTAACACTTCCCTGTTAATTTTAAGAAGTGTCAGAGTAGGGGAAAGTGATGTGAGACTGACACATGGGCAGTGTCCTGTGCTCAGGAGATAGGAACAAGATTTTATTATTCTTAGAGTCTCTCAGACCAATGTACCCATCCCAAGATTCCTGCAAAGCATCCAACATCCTCAGCACAACTTGATGCAACATTCCCCAGCTGCATGCAGCTATGGATGGGCTCCAGCTGCCAGAAGAAAATCCCAGGCTCCAAAGGCAGGGAATAAACTGGTAAAAAGATGGGAAAAAAAAAACCCAAGAGGAAGCTGACATGCAAATGTGTGCTGAGCCAATGGTTGTTTGGACTCCTTGTGGCTGTCAACCCACTAGGAAAAGGTGATATTGTAGGGAATTGCAGTAGACAACTCAGGCAGGGTTTTCCTAAGCCAAAATAAATGCACAGCGGGGAGGGAAGCCATGGCTGAGCCATGATGGGTTGTAGCAAACCCTGCTGGAGCAGTCCTGCACAATGGATGTACAGGGCAATGCACAGGAGCAAAAGCACCTTGGTTTGGTGTTCCCAGAGGCAGGTGGAAGGAAAACCTCAGCCTGGCAGCCTCATTTCAGAGTCCTCAGCTGGAGTTCCTGGCTGCTCTGACCAAGGAGGAGCACAGTGATTCTGGTTTCTCATCCTTTCCTTCAGGCTCAGGGGCACCATTGACTCCACTCTCCCTAGCAATGGGTCTCTTGGGTATTTGGAGATGATTTTTGGATACCCCCTCTTGAAAAAATTCTCAAGTTGGAGGCAGAGATGTGGGAAGGAACATAAAGGGCTCTGGCTCTATTCAGCTGTTACCCACCCTGATTAATTTTCCAGCTAATGACTCTCCAGACATGTTGATGTATGGAGCTCTGTCGGTGACAAAAAAATTGAACTTTTACTAATTAAGTAGAACATCTTCATAGGGTGAAAGGTTTTGCTAACGAAAGTAACTCACAAAGAATTATGTTGGCTGGAGACTGCTGCTGAGATCTGCCAGGGAAGGGAGGGAGAGCAGCATAAACTAGGGAGGGAGAGCAGCATAAACCATTCACTGCAGCTTCCAGGCCAAGATTTCAGTGCCAGGCTGCAGAGACCACTCAGTGCCACATTCCCTGGGCTCCTGCCCTGTCTCAGAAGGAGATATCCCTGAGGGAATGGTGGATGCTGTTCCATGGAGCAGCCTGGGCCCAGCCCCAGCCCCGTGTGCTGTTTGTGACAATCTGTGTGTGAGGACACACAGGGTGGCACGAGCTCCACAGGGGTTCAAGGGTGGGATTTTTCTGTGTTCCCTTCCTAGTGATGCCTTAGGTTTTGGGTTTTTCTGTTTTGCTTTGGTGGGTAGCTTTCACTTTGATATTAAATGGTGCTGGGATCTCTTCACAGGATGATGGGGACAGTTTTGTCCCAGCAGGGGACTCAAGGACACTTCCTTCAAACTCCAGGCCCGGAGCATTAAACAACCTGGAAAAAGGAGGCAAGCAAGGAGGATGAAGCCTCGTAATTTAGAATTATTTATTGGACAGCTGACTGCTGTATGCAAATGGACTGGAACATATAAAAGTGGAGACCTCGTGACAAGGCCCTCCCTTTGTTTCCATCTTGGATCCATCCAGACAAAGTCACTGCTGTGGCTCTGGTGCTGCCAGGGTGTGGCCTTGAAGGCACTTAAATAAATACTCACTTTATTCCTTTAACTCTGCCTAGCCTCTGTTTCAGCTTCTTAAGGCATCACTAGGGGTGCCACTGATACCACACAGTGTGTGCAGGGCACAACTCCCTTACCTGGGCAAGAGAACAACCTCAGGTGTAGATCAGGGGGGTGACAATGTGGCCTTCATGACAGTGACACACTGAGGAGTTCACACCTTCCCTTGTCCATCTGTGCTGGGCTCTGGTGAGGCCACACCTCGGGTCTGTGTCCAGTTCTGGGCCCCTCAGGACAAGAAGGACATGGAGGGGCTGGAGCGTGTCCAGGGAAGGGAACAGAGCTGGGGAAAGGGCTGGAGAGTGATCCAGGTGAGGAGAGGCTAAGGGAGCTGGGGAGCTGGCTCAGCCTGGAGAAAAGGAGGATCAGGGGGAACCCTGTGGCTCTGCACAACTCCTGACAGGAGAAAAGGGCTCTGCTCCCAGGGAACAAGAAAAAGAACAATTGGGAACAGCCTCGAGCTGTGCTGGGGGAGGTTTGGGTTGGACACCTTCAAGGAAAGGGAACCTCCCAGAAGAACCTGTCCCAGCCAAATCATGGAGGGGGAAATCTGCTCTGCTCTTGCAGAAAGGTAAAGGGTAAAGCACCAAACTGGCCTGGTTTTTCCTCCCCAGCAAGCTCTGGAAAGGGGCTCCTGAAACAACTCAGTGAGTGGTGATTTCCACCTGAAGATTCTCCACGAGTCCTGCAGCTTTGCCTCTTTCCACTTCCCTCCCTTTTCCAACCAACTTGTCACTTGCTGCAACACGTCCCTTTGTAACTCTATTGCTGCCCTTTCACAGAGAGATTTGTGGTGTTTTTTTTACATTAAAACATCAAACCTTGTCATTAAATATTTCTTTTCCTCAGCTACTTGTAAAGGCAGTAGGAAATGGGGGAAAAAACTGTCAGAAAGGAACAGAGTATTCACATCTTTTGAAGAGACTGTTTATGGTTATGTTGCCTGAGGGACCTGCAAAGACAGAATCACAGAGGCCAATGTGTAGCTTTCCCTCCTTGCTCTCTCTTTCCCTTTCCAGTGTCCTTTTGCTATTTTAAGATTCAGATTGTTGTGGTCAATTCTACCCCTTCCATCTCCTGGGTAAATCCAGATTAACTCCATTCCAGTCTCTGATGCAGCCAAAGACACAGATCCTCAACTGGATGGAAATGTGGGATTGACCCCACCTCTGTGCCCTCCTGGGACTCTCCCTTCTTCTCCTCCCCTGTGATGGGAACCAAGAGCAGCTCTGCTCCAGGCATGAAATAAAATGGGTTAAATCACATTAATAAAAATGACATAAAAAGTGTGACACCTGTGTCAAGCCCGAGGTCTGCACTGTCTGCACAATCTGCTGCAGCTGCACGTGAAGGAAACATGGACTTGGGGAAAGACAGCAGGAATTATCTTCAGAGGTAACAGGCAGCAAATTATCATTGGAAAACACTTCCTAGGAGGAACCTACCATGGGATCTCTGATAATTCCAAGTGCTGGCAGCTCTGATAATACCAGGAACCATCCAAGAGGCTGCTGTTACTGTGGCTGGGAATATTTTCATAAATTTGCCCCTTACCACAGCTGTAAGAGCTTTCCATATAAATCTGATTTTTTCTATCCTCAATAACAGCTCCTTCTTCCACAGACCTCCTGCACCACCAGGCTGAGAACTGCAAATTGCTGCTCTTTAGCCCAAAGAAGATTTTTACAATGAGGGTGGTGATGCCCTGGCACAGGGTGCCCAGAGCAGCTGTGGCTGCCCCTGGATCCCTGGCAGTGCCCAAGGCCAGGTTGGACAGGGCTGGGAGCAGCCTGGCACAGTGGGAGGTGTCTGGGACTGGGTGGACTTTAAATGCCTCTTCCAATCATTTCCAGGACTCTGTGCTTCCAGGACCTTTGTGTGATGCCACTGTGCATGCAGCACTGGCAGACACGATGTTCCAGGAGCCCTGGCCACTGAACAATTACATTCCCTCTTTCAAAGGGGTTTGGTCTCCATCACAGGAAAAAAAAAAAGAACATTTGGCTGTGTTTCTTCCCTTCTCTCCCAGACACACTCTGCAGTGTCAAGCCCTCCATTGCTGGGGTGTGTAACAACTTCCTGACAGCAGCCTGCTCTGTGCTCACAACATCCCTGGACATGCTGCATCTGCTGTCACCTGATTTTCAAGGCTTTTCATTTTAATCTGCAGGTGACAGCGCCGAGAGAGCCAAGTGATTACAGCCACAAAACTCCAATAAGCCAACAGTTTGTGGAACAGCTGCTCAGCACCAGAAGCAAGCACAGCTCTGCTGGAGCCTGTTCTGCAGGAATTCAGGGGCAGCCTGGCTGTGGATTAAAGAGCAGGACTGGAGCCCCTGCCTGCCTCACCTATCCCAGGGCACCTCTGCATGAACAGCAGGGAAATTTTCCTGATGCGGAAATGGAAAAAAAGCAGCAACATCAATTTCAGACATTTTGCATTCAGCATCCAAGGATTCAGGCCTTGGAAATTTGGGATTTGCATTCACAGAGGCCATTCAAAGAAAAGGAAGACAACTCATGTGGAGGATGCTGATGTGGGGACTGCTGAAGATTCCATCTCCAATATTCCATCTTTATTTCTGTTACCTGGTTAAAAACCCCTTCCTTCTTATTGAAAAAATAACATATGTTGGTGACATATGTTAAATGGTGATCAGAGAAGAAATGGAAAGGGAAGGAAACAAAAAGTCATCCCCAAAATCAACTCAGCTGCACGAGGAAAAAAAGAAATCCATTCACAGGTGTGAAATGTTTTTGCCCAGCCTTGGAAGCTGCAGCAGTGCCAGAGCAAGGCTGTGCTGCAGTGTGGGAAGCAGGGAAAGCACTCCAGGAGAGAGAATCCTACAGCAGAGATGGGATTGTTTGGGTTTTCCACCCCATTATATCAAGTGCCCTTTTCCCTCTCTATCACTCCCTGAAAGGGTTTATCATGTGTATTTTGCCTTCAGAAAATTATTCATCTCCTGGTAATTTTTTTTTAAAAATTGCATTCCCACTCAGATTTGACTGTATTTTAGGGGGGCAAAAATCAAATATTTCACCCCCAAGCCCAGAGACCTCAGTTTCAAAAGATTCTTTTGTTCAATATATTTTTTCTTTTTTTCCTTTTCCTTTTCCTTTTCCTTTTCCTTTTCCTTTTCCTTTTCCTTTTCCTTTTCCCTCTTTGTTCAGTTTTGTCACAAAAACAAATGAGCACAGAAACCACAATGCCAAGCAGGCACTCCTCAAGACATTTCATAATAATAATTAAATGAATTGTTTTGAGCTCAGCTCTTTGATGTGTTTCAGGTGGTTTTCTGCCCTTGTCTGGGAAATGGGGAAGGCTCTGCCAGGTGCTGGCCCAGGTACAGGTGAACAGAAAAAGGGAGATTTCTTTGAGACATTAATAAGATCCACATTGTGTGTGACTCAGCACCTCCTCAAAATTTGGCCCATATGAGGAGGAACACAAAAGGCTGACCACAATGAGCAATAATCCAAAAATATGCAGCAAGAGGCATGTACTGTGGATTTCAGAGCTGTGCAAGACAGCCACAGGGACAAAAATACATCCCATTCCAAGTGGAAGGTGCCTTTGAAATGTGGGATTTGCATTTCTTTGTGTGGATGCTTTCAACTCAGAAATAGTGTCTTAGTTCAACAGAATGGGTGAAGTGTGAGGATAAACCCAAATATTATTTATTTTAACAATAATAAAAACCTGGAAGAAACCCAGGGGTACCATTTGTGCAAGATTTAACACAAAGGATTGTACTTTGTTTTGTTTTCCTTTGACAAACCTGTTTCTAATTCCAATCACTGTAAGAGAAATACTCCCATCCTTTCAGCAGACAAATCTATCTCAGATGAAGAGGATGCTCTGTGATTCAGGAACCCAAATGCATGTTCTTGATCTCCGCTGACTTCTGGGGGAATTAAATGCTCTCATTTTTTAGAGGTAGTTGAGTATCTAGTGGCACTCTCGGATGCACTTCAGAGCCTGGCAGCTGCACACGTAATTCTTTGCGTGTTTCTCTGTCTGTCTCTGCACCACAGCTGATGGGAAAGGCAGGATTTCCTCAACTGCCATGAAAAACACAGTGACATCCTTAGATACTGCACACAGGATTTAAAGACAGGTATAACCAGCAGCTTTGAAAGAGCTTGGTTTAAAAAACAAATTTAAAAAAATAAAAATTCTCTACTTTTCACTCATGACAATCCAATCCTTTGGCTTTGTCCCACTGGCACTTGTGCAAGGAAGGAAAGAGGAGCTTGTTGGAACAGGGTGCCCACCCAAAGCAGTTCAAAGAATTCATTTGCAATTCTCATTATTAATATTTCACTCTGGATTATCAAGATGCTTCCTGCAGCTCCTATTTTGACTCTTTCAGTCCCATTCCTGGTACTTTTGAAGCCGTAAGTCTTTGCCCTGCTGGATGGCCCCAGGTTCAGCACATCAGCAGCTCCCCCTCTGCTTTCCCTTGCTGGAAGGGCAGGAAATTTCCTTCCCAGTGGCTCTGAGGAATTGCCCTGTTTTTTAGCAAAGTCCCACCCTGGATGCTGCAGTCCTTGCCTGGCTCCTTCCTTCAGCCCTCCAGCACTTTACAGGTTCTGCCTCAAATAAAAATTCCTTCATGCTTGTGTGTTTATTCTGTTACCTGCCTCTAACAACATTTTCCAAGGTCTTTTAGGTGGCTGATGCACCATTAGGATACACAGCTGATGCCTGAAATTCATCCATTTTCCACGTTTTGTAAAACAGCTCATTTACCAAAGGGTGCTCCTATGCTGACATTTCTCTGGTGAGTTCTTCTCCCACTTTCTCCCAGACCTTCAGAAAAATCTTGATTCCTTTTTGGTGCTTTAATACCTCTCACTCCTGGTTCTTTTCTGCATGGAGGGGGTGAAAGAGAACTTGCTCATAAGTAAAAAAGAAATGTGTTCCCATTGTTCTTGAGACCACCCCACTCATATTACACTTTTTTACTGAACTCTGTCAGCCCAATGATCTCTCCAGTCTTGGGTATAAATTAGACACAAAAAATTCTTAAAACAAATTCCAGGAGAGCAGTGAGGAGGGATAGACAGAGAAATCTGAAAGGTGACAACATCCATCTCCTGTCCATCTTTCTGGGGCTCACATATTCCCTCACCTCCCATTAAAAAAGAAATTCCCTCCAGAGTTTGGATTTGATTCCAGCCATGGGAATGTGTTGGAGGCTGGGTCTGGGTCTGAACAAGACAAACAGCTCTGCTCTCTCCCCACTCCCCTTTGGCTCTTCTCATGCTCTGACATTTCTTTGGAGAAATGGGCTCATTCTGGAGTGTTTTGGACAAAAGCAGCTGCCACATTTCCCAGATGAAGGGAAGCTGTGGCCAGGGCAATCCTCAGTGGTGATTTCAGATTTTTTAAGAGACACGAGGCCATCACTGAAAATTTGGCCACATGTGCAGAGGTCACCCCATGAAAGCTTTGATGAACAAACCTGACCTGTGAGGCCTGCAAACCCATCCCTTTCAAAAATCAGAATTTTCAGGCCAATCAAAGGACAATGGTGCCAAGTTCCAAAGCTTGTCCAGCTCTCTGCAGCCACGCCTGCCTTGCCAGCTCTCAAACATCCTCAGAGCTCAGGACAGAGTTGAGAGAGGAGAGAAAGGGTTGAACAGAGCCCATGGGGCATCACTGATCAGCCCAGAGCTGCCTTGTGCCCACACCTCTTCCCATTTTCTCCTCCCCATGCTCCTGGAAAATGCTCAAAAACAATGTGCTGACCACCCTAACGTAGATGAAGGAGAGTATTCTCAAATACCACCAGCAAGGATCCTTGCATTTCATTTGATAAGATTATGTCTCATCCACTGTGTCAGAAATGCTGCAGACAAGCTCAATCCCATCCCATCCACCATGGAAAGGGCAGTCCACAGAGCTGCTTTGGGAAATATTTGTCCCATATCTGCTCTTTGACAGCATCTTCAGTGACAATTTCTATGGAACACCTCTCCAACAGAAACCTTCTCCTCTGCCCATAGCCCATCAACAGAACAACACATATTTTAACACCTTTTTTCATCTTTTCTGGGTGACAAATTTCATGAGACAAGCAGAGGTGGTTGGGTCTCAAATATGAGATAAGAGGGATGTCAGTGCCTGTTTTTTACCTCTGCCTCAGACAAAGCACATGCCTCAGCGGGGCCATTCACACTTGTTTTGTTTTTTTCCCTTTCAGCTCTTTTTGTAGCACTTTGGGAACGCTTAGGTTAAAAGGTGAATTGTCATCACTTCCTACATTTCCAGCCTCATCAATGAAGCACTTGGACCTCAGGAAGTTCAGCTTTTCAATTTCCATTTCTCAGCAGCCCTTGAGCAGTTCCCAATATCAGGAAGCTCGGATGACCCAGCAGACCTCTCTTTGTAACTCCATCTCTGATTTAATTGTCCGTTCTGAGAAACTCTGTCCCAGAGGATCTCCAGGATTTCAACCACCAGACTCTGCAGGCCAAGGAGCAGTACTCAAACTCTAGAAGTGGGATGGGAATTATGGGCTGTTTTTGAAATGAGGAAAGATGTCCATCGTATAGTGAAAGGCAGAACTGGAGTTAATCTGAGCTTGCCTTGAACTGAGTTACCCAGAACAAACCCAAAGATAAAACCACATTTACCTCTGAGCCACCACAATTTTTTTCCCTCTTCCCTTCTCCCTCCAGCTTGACAGAGTGGCAGAAAACCAAGATCAAGGAGAAACAAGCCACCACTACCAAACCTCTCTTCAGCAAAAGCCAGCCCTGGAAGTTTGTTGCGCTGTCAGCAGGAAAAGCAATATCAAGCTTTGAAAAATTAATATGATGCTCACTTGCTGTCTAGTTCCTCCTCTGCTTGTCAATAATTCTGTTCATACCACGAATATTAAACCTGTTTGCCAGAGCCCTTAATGTGACAAGAAGCTGATGCCTGAAAGAACGATTACTTTCAACTACACGTCATATTTAATTTATTACATAACCTGGTGTTATTGCTTTTATTGATGAACTGTACAGTGTAAAATGATTATTTGTTAAAGATTTCTCGGTAGTAAAAGAAAAAGGGGAAAAAAATGAAGAAGAAAAAGAGAAAAATCTTTATTGCTCCAGAAAGCTGCTTGTAACTGCTTTTCTGAAAAGATTCAGGACTGGGAGTTACTTTTATTACCTGATTTTTGGCTCTTTGCACTGCAGAACAGATCCACCTTCCTTCATCACTTAATTCAATCCCTCACTGACACAGGGACAAGCAGCAGAGGAGCAGAGAGAAGCTTTTCCTGATGGGATGATGCATGTTGGCCTCTTCCCTGCTCTGTGCCATTAAATCCAGGTCCTTTTTTTGGGCAGGAAAATCTAAATCCCACATCTAAGCTCGAGCTGCTTTTTCTCCTTTGCTCTCCTGTAATGTGATAAGAGTTTGTTGGTCTCTGTCATTGACACCCAGGGACTGCCTTGGCCCAGCTCTGACACAAATGTTCTTCTGATGCTGCCAATGGGCAAAATGAGGGATGAGATGCCTGCCTTGAGGAAACTTTTACCCTGATTTGGGAAGGTAGGGGATAGTGGAGCTTGGTTTGTGCATATGAGGAACAAAGGAGCAGAGATACATTAGTATTAGAGCTCATATGGCAAGTTAATTTCAATAAAGAGACCATTTCTGTGGCTTCCAAGCTGTCCCGTGGAGTGGTTGGTATTTTTGTGGATGCTAAAGGAAGCAGCTATCTTGGGTGACTGCTGTGGATGCTGATGGTTGAATCACTGGATCATCCCCACTGTCTATTTGTTATTTTAGGGCTCCAGTTCAGAGGCAAAAATGACAATGTGAGAAATGTCTCATTTGGGCAAGTCAGCACTGAGAGGTGGTGGTCCTTCTCCTGAAGACAGGACACTGAATAACCCTCCAGAACCTCCACTGAGCCTCTCTGGATCTTGGTTTCCTAATTCTAGACCCACAGACTGAGAATGTCCTAAACAAAACTGATTACAGCAGGAGACTGCAGAGGAGCCAAGAGGTGCCCAGCAGAGCATTTTAGTCCTGACACCATCCTCTTCCAAAAATACAGAGCTTTAATTTGTTATGTGGGGAGGGGTGAAGCTCACTCTGTAAGAAAATAGATTAAAAAAATCAAACCACAAAGGAAATGCACTACCCAGTCTCAAATTTTAGAAATTAATTAACTGCCAGTTCCTGAAATCATGATATTAGCTGGAGTTTTATCTCTGGTTTCACTCAGGTAGCAACACAGCATTTTGAACAGAAGGAATTTTGAAGTCTGCAAAGTAAACAGAGATGTCCCTCCTGATTAAAAGGTGCTCTGCATTTCCATAACGCACTGGGAGAAACAGTCTCAGAAGGGTTCTTGGGATGGTTTGATACACAAACAGATGTAATGAAGAATTCAACCTGCTGCTGAGAAACATTTCTCTGGCAAATTGGTTATAAAGAATAACTAGTGATGGCACTGATATGAGAAGCAAGAATTAAGAAATAATTGATGCCTGACTTTGGATGCATTTCTACTCAGGGCTGGTTGTGAATACCAGTTGAGGATCTTATTGCTTGGGTTTTTCTAAAATACCTGTTTCCCTGTGGAGTTTTATTTTCAAGCCTTGGACCTCATGCTGCAGCTTCTCTGTTGACCAGCAACTTCTGAGAGGCTCTGATTCATCCAGCTGAGTCCAAAAAAACAGAAGCAAAAAATGAGATTTTCTTTGCAGTGTTTTGACCCAAGCTCTATTTCCCTGGCTGAAAGCAAATTTCAGGGGTAAAAAAACCCCAGAAATACAAACCCCAATGGTCTGCATTTTCCAGAAACACTCAAGTCATATGAATGATTCAGCTTTGCTGTTTCACTGCCCTCCTGACCCCTGCCATTCTCTGCCTTCCAGACGCCAGCAAGATCTTAACCAGGATTCTGGGAAACACAAGAGACCTGAGGCCTCTGATCACATAAAAGGAACGGAACACAGAGAAGAAAAAAAGGGGAAAGCAAGCTAGAATAAAGCAGATAAGCAAAAAAAAACCCAAAAACAAAACAAAACCAAAGAAAACCCAAAAAAACCCCAGGTAAGCTACAGACCTGATGTGATTTTTAGGTGGCCCAGGGAATTTTGCTCATCCCCAAGGCACTGGTGTTTGAATAAAAATCTTCCTGCTCTGTCATGTGAGCACAGTTTTGCTTCCTTCACTTTCTCTGGCTCCATTCTCTCTTTCTCTTTTCCCTTCCATTGCCCTTTAATAGCAAAATTGAGACCTCCTGCTTTGTAGAGGGCTCCTTGTCCATGCAGGCCACTGCAGTGGGTGCTTCCCAGCCAGCTATGCCAAGCAGGTTTTGGACCTTGAGTGATTTTTCCCCAAATCTGCTCCTCCTGGCAGCCCAGCCAGTCCCTCCCACACTCCCTGTGCACAAATGCATGTCCCTGCCTGGCACAGCCATTCATCTTCTGAAGGACATGAAAGATGCCTCACTGACACCTGCTTTTCTTTCCTCACCTCCCCATCCCTCATTCCATCCAAACTGAACTCTCAGGTAATTAAAAAGAAAGCAGATGTGGGAGATACAGGGTGTTTTGGTTTTGTTTTCAAAACTCTCCCTTATTTGTGAGGAATTTACTCAGGAGTTGGTTTCTCAGGCCCCTTTTTATTCCTTCTCTGGTAACTTGCAGCAGAACTTTCAACTTTCACTTTGCTCCCAGCCCTGTCCCTAAGCACTTTGCAACTCATTGAAAACCCATTAATTCTGTCTGTGCCCTACCAGATAAAAACTTTTATTCAGGTAACTTTTCAAATATCAGCCTCTTTGCCTTCATATCTTTCTTCAATAACATTTCTCCCAGCTCCACACTCACCCTCCACTCCCCTGGGTTCTTCCCTTTTCTGTGAGCATTGTTGACTCTTTAAGAGCACACACTCTCCACTCCCTCTTTCTGCTGATGTTCTCCACTGCATCTTGTTCTCTTCTACCCCATCTCCTCTTTCCCTTGCCATTATTCAATTCCTCTTCTACAAGGAGAAGCAGCAGCTCTTTTCTACATTTCCCAGTCCCAAATTTCAGGCCTAATAGAGGCTTGCTGTTACCAGAGACTTCCCTCTTGGAAAAGAATTTACCAAGCTGTTTGTCCATCGAAACAGCAGCCACAGAATTTGCTGGGCTATGGATGTAGAAGCACAAAAATATTTCTGAGTAACCCTGAAGACCCATCCCAGTGATTCAGCCAAGATATTTCTGTTTCCACTGGACTGAGTTTTCAGATTTTAGCTCCAGAGAATGGGGAGGCTGTGAGGTGTTTCACACCCCACCAGCCTCCCTGACAGGCCTGAGCTGTGTCTCCACAGCCTTTGTCACAAGGCTTTTGTGGGTGGTAGCTTGTTTTTGTATCCATCAGGGAGCCCCAGAAGTTATGGATGCAGCAGGGAGACCATGACTCAGTGCATCCTCCTCTTCCTCAGCCAACACCTTCCAGATTTGGAACAGCAGAGCTTGGCTGCAGGTTCAGTGTCAGTGGGCAAGGGTTTGTGTGGGAGACAAAAAGGGATGACAAACACTTGATGCCATTAGAAACTCTCTTCTGACATCATTGAGGAACTTCCAGCCTCTGCCCAGAGGCAGAAATTATCCTGGGCTTTGTCACAGTTTCTCCTTTCTCGTTAACACTTGTCAAAGTGCTCTTCTTAACTTGTCCACTCCCTCAATCCCTCTCCCCTCTGGTGCTGCTTGTCTGGCAGAGATCTGTGTCCCTGGGCTGGGGCAGTGCTGGGGACAGCCAGGCTCCATCCAGGCAGAGTGTGGGCAGGAGGAGATGGTGACAGCCCATAATAACCATCTCTGACACAGGAAATCTGGGTGTTTATCCAGGGAAAGGCAGTGGGAAATGGTTTGGGAGAACCCAAACGCCACAGGGATGGAAGGGCCAGATGTGGGTGAGATTGTCCCTTCCTGAAGGTCCCTGCCAGCAGGGAACGGGCAGCACCTCAGGGCAGTGGCTGGGTGGGACAGGGACACCTTGGGCCACCCTGAGGAGCTGGGGGACTCTAAAGCTGAAGAGATCTCAGCTCTCAGCTCTCATTCTGGTACAGCCATAACCCAAGCCAGACCTCTGGCTTCATCCACGTGCTCAGGATGCTCCTACCCCACGAGGACTCAGGGCTCACCCCACACTGACCCCCAGCTGAGGTTCCTCCAGCCAAACCACCACAGCTTCCAGTCCCTGCTGATCCCACACATTTTAGGATATGGTGCAGCCAACCATTAACACACAGCCAAGTGGATTTTTTTCCTGGGTTTTTTTTTCAAGGGAGTTTGGTGGGGCAGAGTTGTCTTAACGTGGTCTGAAATATTCAAGAGGCACAGACACAAATCTCTGCATATATTTCCATCAGTGCATTTGGGGAGAGGCTGCCCACAGAGAGAGGAATGCTCCATATGGATTTCAACCTGTGCAAGGTGGAATGGACTCAGCTGAGTAGTTTGCAATACATAATTAATCAGAGGAGTTTATCTTCTATTTTTGCTCATGGGTTCCTCAGATTGTTGTGTTTTTTGTTGTTTTTTTTTCCACAGCCCTTCATTATTCAAGCATAGTTGGGGATTTTACATATATTTATATATACATGTAAAGATAAAATCTCTAAAGGTTTCTCTGAAGAGGTTTTAGTTGGTCTCAGTGTTTCAGTTGTAATGGGTGAGTTGAATCCTGTGTCCCTGGTCTCATTATTCACAATAGGAGGAAGCTGCAATAACCACTGAATAGCCATGCACATTAATTTTGGAATTCACGGTCATCTGGAAAAATTCAGTGGGATGGATGTTTATTGCTGTTGTTGTTATTACTGTTTATTTTATCATGGCAGGAGGAGCTCCATTGTCTCTGGTCTCCTGGTGGACACCGAGGGGTGCAAGACAACTGAAGGAACTTCATTATATATTTGGAGGATGCATTTCTACCAACGGTACTATTATATTCTTTCTGTCTGATATTTTTTTCCTGAACTGAATACTTAATTCTTCTTCAAGGACCAACTTTAGCATATGCAGGGCCCTTTGTGAAATCAGCACGGCATAATCACGGAGGAAAATTATATGGAGGGGAGTATTGGAGGCTGGAATTATGAAAACTATATATAAAAAAAACCCAGACCCATGCTGACTCCTTTCTACTTCCAGCCATTTATCCAGACCTGGGCGAGCAGTACAAATAAAGAGCAAATTAGCTGGATTTGCACCATTACAAAGTAATCTTAAAATAATTTATTTTACAGTTTCCTAATCTTTCCATCATTAGTGGCTCAGTCCACAGCCCAGTTGTGCAATGTGCTTTCACGTGGGTTTGAATTTTAAAAGAGGTAGAAGGATCTTTCACACTAAAACTGCTCCCAGAGGCTGGTGATGGCTAAAGTGAGGTGTTTTAGGAGGAAGGATAGCACCCTTAAACCTTTTTTACCTTCTCTCTCACTGCTCAGTGAAAGGACACAGCAAAATCTTTCTCTGTGTTTCCCCTAAAGCCAAGTTCCCTGATTTAGTTCATTTTTGGACCAGGGACTAAAATCACTGTTCAAAGCAATGGCAAAAGTCAGAAAAGTCAATCTCCTGGTGATGTCTACATTTTTGAAAGAAAAAAAAAAAAAAAAAAAAAAAAAAAAAAAAAAAAAAAAAAAAAAAAAAAAAAAAAGGAAGGGAAGGCAGAAGGACAGAAGGACTACCTGTGATATCCAGGAATAAAGAACCTGCAGACTGGAAATGAAGCCCCCTTTAAAGGAAAGCTGGAGTCCCCAGAATCTAAAGGCATCCTGCTTAATTAGGCTCTTCTGCAAAACACAGGCAACAATTGCTATTGTGAGGCAGCTCCTGGTGTTTATTTCCTTGTTTATTTGTCTGTTTGTTTCTGAGCAGCCAAAGAAAACTTCTCCAGGGATCTGTCTGATTCCTCTCTGGACCTGTTTGACTCCTCTCTGCAGTCTGGGCTGGAATATTGATCCTGGAGAAGGGATGTGGGTTTTGTGTACGGGAGCTCTGTGTCTGTGAGAATGTGCACGCTTGTAGGACTGCAGAAATGGTGAGAAAGGCCCAAAAACAAAACAAAACCCCCAGAATTCACCTGACAGCCCCATCCCCTCCCCACAGCACCTCCTCTCCTCCCTCCTCCAAGCCCAAGCTCAGAGAAAGTCATGTAACCATTGCTTCAAAACCCAGCTCTAATTTTCTGGCTAATGAAAGACGTATTGACAAAAGTTGACATTAAGCGGAACTAATTACACTGTAACTGCTGAATAACTAAGAAATAACTACCCTGTAAATTATGGTGCAGCATGGACTCCGTGCAGCAGCTTCCAGAGCTGCTCTGCCTGTGCTGAGCTCACTGGTGTGTGAGCTGCAGAGCTTTTCCCCTGCCAGGAGGATCCCCTGGAAGTGGAACCAGCTCTGCAAACTTGGCCATGATTGGAGCACAAACCCAGCCCTCCAAAAGCAACAGCATCCTGACTGTCCCCATTTCATTCCTGGTTTTCATCCAAAGCCCTAATTCCATCTGGGATGCCCTCTGTCTCACAAGGAGCCCTAATCCCATCTGGGATGCCCTCTGTCTCACAAGGAGCCCTAATCCCATCTGGGATGCCCTCTGTCTCACAGGGAGCCCTAATCCCATCTGGGATGCCCTCTGTCTCACAGGGAGCCCACACCACCTCCTGCACCAGCTCCCCATTGTGGATACTGAGACTGGGATATATAAAAGGGCTGCTCTGGGGTCTGGTTTGCTGCCTGTTGTATTTGTGGCACCAAACTCATTCCTCTACTCAAATAATTTGTTGAAAGAGGCATTAACCATGAGCTGGGAGCAGGGCAAGTCAAGATTCCCTGCTTTCACAAGGAGCATGGGGTGTTCCAAGGGACAATGGGAATCTCTCCCATATATCTCTGTCACACAGCAATATCAGCATCCAGCTCAGAAGATTATGTGCCCTGTTCCACCTGATCAAACTCAGAATTTCTAAGATTTCATCATTAAAGTTGATGAGAAAACAGGCACTTGGTCTCCAGAGAAATCTGGCAACTAAACTTTTGTTTATGTCTCAGATAGGAACAAATCAGGGAATATGAGTTTGAAATATTTCTGTTTAGAAGTGTCTGGAAGATTTTATGATGATACTTTATTCCCTAATTGTCTCCTTTATTCCCAAAAATGTTTGCTGTAGCTTCAAGGTGGACTTGGGGGTGGCACAGGGAGGTTTGGGCTCCTGCAAGGCTTGGTTCAAACCCTTTCCCAGCTCTTGGTTCAAACCCTTTCTCAGCTCCATGTGCTCCAGGCAGTGCACACCTGGATGTTACATTATTCCTTTTGTTGGATTAGTTTTTCTTGCTTAGGCAAGATGAGTTATTTTTTCTTTCCCCACCTTTTTCCCTGGAGTCCAGCAGAGAGCCTTTCGGGTGGTGTTTTTTTCATTTATTTGTTTGGTTGGTTTTTGTTTTGGTTTTTGGTTTGTTTGGGGTTTTTTTTTTTTTTTTTTTTGGTTTTTTGTGTGTCTTTGTTTTTGTTTTTTCCCTGAATTGTTTCAGCTTGGGGTTTGGGGTTTTATTCCCTTCTATGCTAGGGAATTTGCACAGGACAATCTCCTGGAGGAGACTGAACCACCAAAGGAAAGGACACCAAAACCCACCAGCTTCACCTGCTGGGAGGAGGAGACCAGTGCCAGAAAGGTTCCATCTATTCTGCCTCAGTGGCTGTGTGAGCTCCTGCTCCTCCCCTTCCCTGAGACAAAGGGGCACAGCTGCCATCTCTGCCTCCTGGCCACTCAGCCTAGTGGGGCATGGGGGTTAAGATTTTGAAATTTCAATATCCAGCATTTATTCAATCTTTATCTGTGCCTTGCAGCCACTTTTTTTTTTTTTTAAACAAACAATTTTTTGGGATTTTTTTGTTTCACTGTCACCCATTGGTATTCATTTCTCTCACTGGCAAACAGATTTATCAAAGCCCTTCCCTTTAGAGGAAATGCTCAATCCAGGGTGTTTTCTCCTAAAATTTGTCTCCAAACCAAGACAAGAAGTTATGCTACCACCTCCTGAAGTGCTTCATTTTGATATTATTGAAACACAGTTTAGTACTGTAATACTGGATGGGATATGGATATGTAAGAGAATAACATTAAGGTTCTAATATAAAAGTGAAAACAAATGGGAAATGGAGCAGGAAATTTTGAAATAATAAAAAATTTAAAATCCATTCTGATTTCAAATTGATTCAATATTTTGCCTTTGAAATGTCATTGGAATTAGAGTACTCCAATGAAGCATTCACAATTTTACCTATTACCTAAAGAAGAACAGCATCTTCCCAGGGGAGAAATGTTCCGTAGACCAATTTACAACTGAGTGCAAATCACAAAATTTTCAGCCTGGAAATTCTTCAGTGCAGAAGGCAGAACTTTGTGTTTTGGTGGTACAGCTCAAGCACAGCAGGACAGATCTCCAGGCACCCCTTCCACTGAAAGCACAAATAATAGAGCTGTTGGTCAGGACATTTGCTGATGAGCCCCAGAGGAAGTTATAGTGTGCATAAGAAAACCAGAGAGAATTTGAAGGTAATGAGAGAAGGGAGAAAGAAAAATCACTCTGTGTTGGAGACAGGAAGACAGGCAGAGAAAAGAGAGTGAGATTGCAAAGATAGTCAGGTGGGGAGAAAGAGAGAGAGGTGCAATTCAGCTCCTGCTCCTGCCTGATTCGTTCCACCTCCATTATCATGAACCAGAACAACTCATTCTTCTTTTTTACCAGAAAGCGTAATAATGTTCCACAGGTGAAGGAGTTATCTCAGCTTTTCTCTTTTCCAGCAAAGCTAACACTCAGTACATGAAATAAAGGTTATCTTGAAAAATAGACGCCGCAACTCGCATACAAAGGAACCTTTCCTGTGACAAGGGAGTCTTTTCTGAAGGGGTCTGTTAGGTTTTGTGCTCAGAAGAAAAAGGGAAAGAAAATGGAATCGACTGCTCAGTCCCCCTGCCAGGTTGCCAAATTGACTTTTGAACAGGAGCTGGGAGACTCTTTCCCATGGGATGAAGAGCAGGTTGGCCCTGGGGGGATGGCAAGGATGGGGATGAAGAGGAGGGCAATGCTGCTGGCCACGCAGGGGATTAGGACAAAACTCACCTTTCACAGCTCTCCCAAATCCATGAGGTCAGGCATGGTGTGAAAGGCACAGCTGCTGTGTGCTGAGTCTGAAATGCACAGTAAGGAGAAGGAAAAGACAAATCTCACATGGGCTGGGTGTCAGGATGGCTGAAGCACAGCATGAAGCTGCTCATAGCAGGTATCCATCACCTCTGTGTGCCCAGACTGTGTGCTCAGCATCCCTGTGTGCCAACCACCTCTGTGTGCTCAACATCTGTGTGCTCAACATCTGTGTGCTCAGCACCTCTGTGTGCTCAACACCCCTGTGTGCTCAGCATCCCTGTGTGTTCACAATCTCTGTGTGCTCAGCATCAGCACTTCTGTGTGCTCAACATCTGTGTGCTCAACATCTGTGTGTGCTCAACATCTGTGTGCTCAGCACCCCTGTGTGCCAACCACCTCTGTGTGCTCAACATCTCTGTGTGCTCAGCATCCCTGTGTGTGCTCAGCACCTCTGTGTGCTCAACATCTGTGCGCTCAGCACCTGTGTGTGCTCAGCATCTCTGCGTACTCAACATCTGTGTGCTCAACATCTCTGTGCACAACATCTGTGTGCTCAACATCTGTGTGCCAACCACCTCTGTGTGCTCAACATCTGTGTGCTCAGCACCTGTGTGTGCTCAGCATCTCTGCGTACTCAACATCTGTGTGCTCAACATCTGTGTGCCAACCACCTCTGTGTGCTCAACATCTGTGTGCTCAGCACCTGTGTGCTCAGCACCTGTGTGTGCTCAACATCTGTGCTCAGCACCCCTGTGTGCTCAGCATCCCTGTGTGTTCACAATCTCTGTGTGCTCAGCATCAGCACCTCTGTGTGCTCAGCATCTCTGTGTGCTCAGCCTGTGTGCTCAGCATCAGCACCTCTGTGTGCTCAGCATCCCTGTGTGCTCAACATCTGTGTGCTCAGCCTATGTGCTCAGCACATCTGTATGCTCAGCACCCCTGTTTCAGTGCCTCCAGGTGTTTCCTGCTGCCCCCAGCCCCTGGCAGGCCCACCCTGCAGAGGTGGGAGTCTGTTTGCTGAAACAAGCACACACTGTGTGTTTTGATACATTCCCTGTGAGCTGAGTCTGGGCGTTTTTTGAAACAAACCCTAACAGGGTCTGCAAACAGAGATCGTTTAAACCCTCATTTGAATCACTAAATAAAAGGCCTGGCTGTGGTTTTTCATGAAAGGACAGTGTGAACTGCTCTGCTTTGCCTTGGGCCCCAAAGATCATTAAACAACACACCAAACCAAGGGGTTCCACAGGACATGGCTGGGTGGTGGCTCCTCTGGAGTGTCACTGTGGTGATGAGGATGAGCAGGGACAGCTTCATCACCAGGGATGCCAGGTGAGTATTTAGTATTCAGCAGGAATAGATCTGGATGTGTTCATCCCTAATTTCCTCCTGTCACTTTTCTGTTCTTGGGTACCTACAAAAGCCCTTACAGAAGGGATGTATTTACTTTACTAGCAGCTCCTGTCATTGTGATCAACACCTGGGTGAAACAGGGATTTTTATTCTCATTGAATTTTGTTTTCTCTTTAAATAATTGACAATAATTTTGTGAAGCTCCAGAAGTTTGTCTTTCCTTACATCAAATTGTTGGAAGTGTCTGAACAGCTCTAATGTTCACTGAAAACCTTGAAATGTTGACACAACTCAGAGCGATATCACACGCCTTGGGCTCAGCTGTGCAACTTTGTCAGTCAAATATTCCCTTTTTTGAAGGCACTGGACACCAGTGTGGATGCTGGTGACACTCACTACCATTCTGGGATTAGCAAATGAGGCTCTTTTAAAATCCTTCCTTCCACCTCTCCGAGGATCCCTTCCCATTGTCTGCAGTGAGCCACGGTTCAAAGACTGTCAGAGCACATAAACATGACACAGTAACTGAGAACATCAAAGAGTATTATGTTTTCCATACATACAGAGTGACAAGCTGCCTAACACTTTTTATTAAAAATTCAGACAAAAAACAATTCAAGAAGAATCAAAGCAAAGTCTCCAAGAGAGAGTCAGACACCACACGTTTGTTACACGCTCTTATCTTTTTTTTGCCTTGCAAAGTGTCCTTTAAACTCTGCTCCTAAAAATATATATCTAAAATCCTATTTTCAGCACTTATGTTGTTGTCTATAGAGGAAAGGAAAGGGATGTAAGTTTAGGGGGGAGTCAGAATGGAAACCTCAGCCATTCTAGGAGGTGGAAGGAATCCTTGGAGACAGCAAAGTCCATCACAACAGCCACCATCTGTGGTTCAAACCTTTCAATTTGGATTTATGGGCTCAATTCTGGGGCTATAAAGAGATGAACCAGGCACCACGGAGAAAAGAAAGGAGAGGTGTAAGGACAGAAGACGTGAGACCCTCTGAGTGACAAAATACTGAATCAGTGATGTGTAAAACCAGTGTGAGGCAAAGAGGAAAACCTCTTTGGTAGATTAATTTTGAAGAGCAGAGGCAGAATAGAGCAGAGGCAGCTGATTCTCTGCCATGGCAGGCCTTGGCATGAGCTGGGCACCCTTTGAAAAAGGATAGAAATATTAAAGAAAGCATTTAGTGTCAAGGAACTGAAAATCACAGTGAATTGGGATCAAATTCAGTGAGGAGGTTTGGACCAGAAAAAGAAAAAAGGAGGAACAGAAAGAATTTTAAAAATCTTTAAACTTTTCAAAACTTTGTTGAAAGATTTCTAAGTGTTTTATACTAAGCTTTTCTTTGTTTCGCATCAGCATTTTCATTTTAAAAATCAGCTTAAAGTGAAACTAGGTGAAGAGGTTAAATAACTTTGAGAAGAGACCTTCAGATCTTAAGCAAATGCAGTGCTCCAGATTAAACACGGGCTTGCACATTTCTTTAAATTCTTTCTTTTCCTTTCATTCCCCTTTCAAATATATTTTCAAACTCTAAATGATTTGAAGTGAATTTTGTCCTTTGACACTTTTCTTTAGCTTCTTTTGCAAATATATATTTAAAAAAATGTTCTTAACTTCTCTCTTATCACTGATAACTGCTGGAAAAATAGAGAGTGCCAGCTGTTGTGTGTACAGTGTTTGAAAGGGCTTCAATAACTGTTAACAAAAAGGCCAAAGGGAGTGGGGAAGACTCAAGGACAAATTCCTACACGAGCTTCCACTGGAGTATTGAAAGTGGTTCATCACACTCCTCAATTCCCTCCCTTCTCTGCACATCCTCCTTCCCAATCCCTGAAATGCCAACACATTTTAATAGCTCCTGCTGCCTCTCTAGGAAAGAAATGAAGCCCCAGGTAAGGTTTCTGTGCTCAAAATGACCACCTGGTGATGGCCTCGAGCTCACTCCTTGTGCAGCTTGTTCTGCCTCCCAGTGCAGAGATTATTGGGTTTGCTCATCCCTTGTGCCCTCTGAGCTGTGTCTGGAAAATCAGAGCCTTTTGGGGAACAACCAAAGCCTGTGCACAGAGCATCCCCAGCTAATCCAAACCAGGGGCAACTGAACTGTGATTGGGCTTGATTTTATTTTATTTTATTTTTTTCTGCAGGGGATGGTGTTCTTTCTGTTCCTATTTACAAGCCAGGGGTTATTTGAAGCAGGTTATTTATTTATTTATGCACTTCTATTATCACAAGGACCAAATTGCAACCTTCGAGAAATTAAAAAAAAAAAAGTGTTTGTGAAGGGCAGCGTCGGGGGGAGCCAACAAATTAAAGTCAGAGAAAGGGGGCTACATCTTTATCAAAAGACAACATCAAATTAATTTCTGTCTGGTCTCGGGAACTCATGTAAAATTTATAGGCTGTTTGTTAATTTTGCTGTAGCGCCAGCAGCGCGGGGTGTTTGTGATGCAGGGGAAGGGCTGGGGAGGGGAGGGAGGGGGGGGAGGGGGAGGACACAGCAGCCTTGGCGGGG
>VXBR01005560.1:1171626-1203272 GCA_013400215.1 Cisticola juncidis | reverse complement strand
GGCAGGGGCTCCGTGCACGGAGTGACCTTGCCCGGTGCCCCTCTCAGCTGGGATGCGAGCGGGAAGGAGCAGGATGGATGGCCTTGGATGGCACAGCCCGGCTGCTTAAAATTCCAGCGCTGTGCTGGGCTCTGGTGCTCGGCTGCCCTTTCAGCACCGGCACAATGCCTGTTCTTACATAACCCATCCAGCAGCTCACAGCTCACCAGAAAAGGAAAATCGGGTTTGTATAAACGCACCTTCCTTGCCCTTTGCCCATCCTCCTCTCCCGTCTTCGTCACTTTTGTTGGGCTCTGGAGCAGGTCCATGGAAGTGCCTTTTCCATTATCTCAGCAGGACAAGGGGCCACAGTCTCAGGCAGCTGGAAAAAACCAGGGAGGTCTCCCCAGTGACTTAACTGGGGTGAGAGAGCACTCTCCCCACCAATAATTTACAATGCCAAGGTCATTTTTATTTTGTTCTTCAGAATCTCTGCTGGAATCAGGGATTTGCAGCTTCCAGGAGCTTTTCTGGTTTTGATAAACCCCAAGTTTCTGCTGGAACCACGGGGTGCCACAGGGAGCATCAGTGGGTGATCACCAGTGGCATATTCTGATTTCTGCCCTGGGCAGAAATACTTTCAGAAACACTCAGAGATATTCCAGTGATATCTCATGTGTGCCCGGTAACTTAGCAAAGGTCAGCAGTTCCCCAGCATTGTTTACAAATGAAAGCCCAACACTGCATTTAGCATCAAACAATAAACAAACAGGACTGCTGGAATCAGGTGAATTTCATTTTCATTTCAAACTTTCCAGCTCTCAAAGAAACCTCAGGCATCTGGGCCTTCATTTTTAAAATATAAGCTGGCACTTCTGCAAAACTTCCCAGCTGAATGAGAATGCATCACTTTAAAGCAGACCTCTAGCAGTGATTTTAAAGACTCCTACTTACCCTCTCATCTGTCCTAATATTTTAAAAGCCTCGGTGAGCACGTATGGGGTTTGTTTTCCCTTTCTTTTTCTCCCTCCTTTTTTCAGTTTCAGAGTGGGTGACCTCAGCTACCAGCCCAGGATGCTGACCTGGAGATGGATGCTCCCAGTCCCATCACCTGATTCCCATTTTCCCATTTATTTCCCAGCTAGAAAACAGGAGAGCAGGTCCTGTCCTACAGATGAACTGGAAATGACCAAACCAACAGAAGATTGAGATTAAATTAATATAGAAAAGAATATTTGACAGTATATTAAGAAATCACCCATTGCTCCTTGCTAGACCAGGGATTTTATACCAAGGAAAAGAAGGAGAAGGAAGATGCCAGAGTAGGGTTTAGTGTGGTCCTTCCTCCACTCCTTCATGCCAGGAGTGGTGTCCTCATCCTCACTGAACCTGGGGAGGGGAGGAAGAGCATTCCTGCCAGCCAGGGGCGAATTTTTTTTCCTCCACAGCCACGGAGAGGAACACTGTGCTTCATAAACACACTTCAAAGATGCCACACTATTAAAAATACATGGACATCATGTGGATCTAAGCTAAATACATATGGCCTTTGATTGCTTGGCATTTTCAATTCATACAGGAACATTACTGCCATGCATTATTGATGATCACAAGCAGCTCACTGCCTCAGACTAAGGACACCTCTTCCCCTTCTCCCTTCTTCCCATGCAGCCCCTTTGCTGGAGCCTGAGCAGTTCAATTAAGCTGTGATTAAGTGCTCACTCATGCCTGGCTGTCCCCGTGGAGCTCAGGAAATGCCACTGCTGTGAGCTGAGCACCCTGCAGTGGCAGCAGGGCCCTGCTGGCAGGGAAGGGTCCCCTCGGGGTGTCCCAGCTGCTCCCCAGCAGTGCCAGCACATCTGGCCAGCTGTGTGTGCCCAGTGGGTGTCCTGGCACAGCCAGAGCTGGCACCAGCCCCAGGCAGGTACACGGTGCTCAGCAGGGATGGGGAGTGGGGAAAGTGAGCCATGGATGCTGGAAACCTGAGCAGAGAGAAAAATCAGGCAGCCACAGCAGAGTCTGAGCGTGAATTTAAGCCACATTCAGCTTTCTCACACTGGCCTGGGAAAGTGTGAGGAAGAATCAAAAACAATCCTTGGAAGGTGAAAGGCCCTTAGCAGGTGGTGTTTTTCAAAGTTGGATAAAAAGATCAAGGGGTGTTATTCTGAATGTCCAATCATCTCTCTTTCCCAAAAATGTCCATAAAAGAATGGAGAAACAATAACGACTGGCTCTCTTTGCCTTCTGAGAACAGAGAATCTGTGTTGTTCTTTTCTGCCATCCCTAATCAGACAACAACAGTGAGCCCTTGGTTCAGCTTGGAAGGGCTTGGAAGGAAGATGAGCTGTCCTCACTCTCTGGTTTAAAACCAGGAACAGCCTGAAGGTGAGGATTTATTGAGATGCAACAGTTGGGATATTTGTGCAAGGGATGAAGGGACAGAAATCAGTGCTGAGACCTGCAGAGCCTGCTCTGTGCTCTCTGGAGGCCTGGCCATGATTGTTTCTGGGAAAACAGCAAGCAGCCAAGCTTCTCCTGGGGCACTGATTCCCCTTCCTTTTGGAAAGGATGGGCTGAATGTAGAGATGGGCTGGGCACGGGCTGCTGGCTCAGCCTGGAGGGGAGCAATGCAAAAACATTCCCTGGCTCAGCCCAGGGATTGGAACCCTGGGGTTGGAACCTCTGTGGGACATCCTGGGCTGGGCTCTCCCACACCACACACCAGGCAAAACCACATCCCTCCTTTCTATCCCACCCTGGGAAGTTCAGGCATCTTCCCTGCTCTCTCCCTGGGCACTCTGTTCCCTCACTGCTCTCCTCCTTCCTGGCCAAAAGCACAGCTGGCTGTGTGTTGGATGTCCCCATCACACTGGAAATGTCACCCTGATCATTTCTCTGTCACCACGTGCAGCCCTGGCTGCTTTGGGAAATTCTACACAAGTGCTTGTGTCCCTCTGGCTGTCATTTGAGTAGCAGTTCCTCACTGACTCAGTCGTACTCCCCCTTTTATTCTTTTAAAAAGGAATTATCCAGAAGCAAGAATTTGGGAGGAGAAGATTTGGGCAGAAAAAAAAAAAAGGAAAATCATTACAGCTGAGAAACAGCTCTTGAAACTTATTAGCTCATGACTCATCTCTCTGAAAGGAGCTAATACCTTAATTTCATATTTCTCTGCTCAAATGGAGACCAAAGCATAAACTGAAATGAAACTTTACACTAATGGCTTCTTAATTACACCCATCTAAAAGCAATTACCTGAGGTTTAACAGATACAAAGTTAGGGTTGACACGGTCAGTGGAAGGGAATGGTGCCTGGGAAGAGATGGGCTGTGGGAAAGTGGAACTGGGAGATCCCACGGCCAGGCTGCCTCTGCTTGCTCCTCTCCTGCCCCTGATGCTGCAGCCCAGCCCTGCAGTTGTGCAATCTCCCTCTGGGGGTGTGTGCAGCACCAGGCAGGTACCCACAGGGAGGGATATTCCTGGGGAATGCACTCACTTTTGCAGTACTGGGATAAAAATTTTAGAGTAAAACTAAAGAGTGGACGACTTGGCAAATGTGGCACCAATATTATTTCCTTCTAGGAAGTCACATCTGCATCCCAACTCCCGTCTGGAAATGCTTCTTCCTTCCACCTCCCCACCTGCAAGAGGAGAACCATTCCTACCAGTCCCAGGGTGCATTTTAAGAATTTCTTAATATTTATTGAAGGTTTTGAAATTATCCACGCTAAGTTACCACAGGAGACCAAGGTGGTGTCACTGCTGTTATTATAAGTACTATTATTACCACTACTGTGAGTAGAATTCAGCAATGCTTTGCTCACAGTTTAATGATTTAGCACTAATAAAGGAAATTCAGCAAACCAGTGGAGCCCAGGCCACCACAGCAGTGTGGGTTTCCTGTACAATATCTGGGAGGAATTGGCTTCCAGGAGTGGGATTGGGAACAGGCAGTACATGGTGCTGGGAGCCATGTGAGCTGGGAACTCATGGAGGTGGATTTGAATCCCAGTTCTCTCTAGAGTTTTACTCAGAGCTGCAAGGAAACAGCTCCCTCCAGTCTCAGAAAAGATCTTGCACTGATTGGTGGCTTTGTGAGAAAAAAACCCCCAGATTTTGGGAGGAATAGCCACTGCTTGAATGACTCCCCAAGCCTGCCCAGCCCCACCTCGTTTTGCACCATATCGCACCACTGAAGGAGATAACACAATTATTGGCTAATTAGAGTCATCAGAAAGCGTTCTGCAATGGCAGGCGTTTAATTGACTTCCCCATTAACAGATAATGATCAGGCTCTGCCTCCTGCCAGGACGACCCCCACTCCTCTTCCCCCCTGGGACGAGTGGTTGACCTGAAAATGAAAAGGCACAGCTGTCCTGGGTTCATCCATGGCTAACACATCCCTCCAGTTGGGCCGGGAAGAAACAGACTGAGAGAAGGCAAAGAGAAGGAAAAAAGAAAGCAGAGAGAGAGAAGGAAAAAAGAAGGAAAATAGAGAGAAGGAAAAGAGAAAGAACAGAGAAGGAAAAGAGAAGGCAAAGAGAGAGAAGGAAAAGAGAAGAAAAAGAGAGAGAAGGAACAAAGAAGGAAAAGAGAATGAACAGAGAGAGAAGGAAAAGAGAAGGAAAAGAGAAGGAAAAGAGAAGGAAAAGAGAATGAACAGAGAGAGAAGGAAAAGAAAAGGCAAGGAGAGAAAAAGAACAGAGAAGGAAAAGAGAGAGAATGATCAGAGAAGGAAAAGAGAAGAAAAAGAGAGAAGGAAAAGACAAGGCAGAGAGAAGGAACAGAGAAGGAACAGAGAGAGAAGGAAAAGAGAAGGAACAGAGAAGGAACAGAGAGAGAAGGAAAAGAGAAGAAACAGAGAAGGCAAAGAGAGAGAAGGAAAAGAGAGAGAAGGCAAAGAGAGAGAAGGAACAGAGAAGGCAAAGAAAAGGTTCCTCTTTGCCAGCTCAGGCCAGGCTGTGACAGAGCAGGGCTGGCACAGTTGCAGTGAAGCTCCACAGCTCCATCCTTCCCCTGCCAGCTCAAAGCTGTCCCCAGCACCAGCCCAGGATCCTGCTTGCTTTCCTTCCCTCTAGTCTGTTGAGTAAAGTCGTTTAGAGAACACAAATTCAATTTCACAGCTTCTTTCAGGGTGCCAAACACCTGGTGTTTCCTTGCCCTGGAACTAAAGCTGAACATTTCCATCATATTTCACAAGACACAACTGGGCTGAACTCTCTTGTTTTGGAAGAAAAGGGTTGAATTCTCTTTCTGAGCTTGTTTCTCTGCAGTCAGGTGTGATTTGCTGGCCTCACAAAGTCCATTGGATACCCTTCAGCTGGCAACTTGGAACAACACACAGTGTGGTGCCTTGGTGTACTGGGATCTTCTCATGAGAAACATTTAACCCACATGCTGGGCTCTCATTTGGGCACTGAGCACTTGGGAAAAAGGCAGAAGCTCCTCCACCTAGGCATAAATCCTGGTGAGGGTATCCAATGCCCTTTAAATAAGTTTTTCCAGAGGCAGCAGGAAGAAAGCCAAGTTCCCTTTTTGTCCTGCAGCCTGGTAACCCAGATTCCCCACCAGGGACTCAGAAAGACCCCGATTCCTCTTTGGAATTCCTCTTGGCTGTGGAGCAGTGCTGGGGCAGGGGCAGCAGGTTCATTAAATAAATGGCAGCAGACAGAGCTGGGAATTGCTGAACTCCTGCACAGGCCAAGAGCAGCACCAGTTTCAGACTCTTTTCTCTGCCAGCTTCACCAGTTGGTTGCAGTTTCATTACTCCTTCCTACTGCATAAAATGTGCTTGAAATTTTAATTTATGAAAAAAGTTGTTTGGGAAGGACTGGCAGACAGAGAAAAAGAAACTTGGTTTCCTTATGAAACAATTTAAACCGAATTTCTGCTAGATGTGTGGTGCCATCTTCAAGAGTCCAGGGGTTTCTGCACCTGCAATTTTCCTTTGCTGTGGGGAAGATGAGCTGTCCTCACTCACTGGTTTAAAACCAGGAACAACTTGAAGGTGAGGATTTATTGAAATGCAACAGTTGAGATATTTGTGCATGGGATGAAGGGACAGAAATCAGTGCTGAGACCTGCAGAGCCTGCTCTGTGCTCTCTGGAGGCCTGGCCATGATTGTTTCTGGAAAAAGAGCAAGCAGCCAAGCTTCTCCTTGAGCACTGATTCCCCTTTCTCTCTGAGATTTACCTGAACTCAGTTCAGAGGGCTGTAAATGCAGATTTGAAACTCGAGCTAGGGGGCTTGGTGGGAAGGGGCTGGTTGTTGTGAATTCCAGGGTGTAGCAATGTATTTGCACAGCTTAGGCCATTCTGTGTACCAGCCAAAATCACTGCAGATAACAAGACACCTGCAGCCTGGTTTTCCAGAGCTCTCAGGAATTCATCAAGGTTACAGGGAAAACAACAGGATGAAAATAAGAACCAAGAGCCTGAGAAATTGTCTACAAAGAATGCAATCCTTGATACAGGAGGTGCAGCCTGAGAATGGACATTTGACCACTTGGGTGACCTGAAGGAGATGAACCTACAACTTGGCCAACCAGGAGTGTGTGCCCACATGGGCTGGAGATTTTAGGGTCTGTAACTTGGATTATAATGTAAACAATAAACGGTTTCTGTTGAAATCATATTGGTTCTATTCAGTTGTCCAAACCCCCCTGCCCAGGGTGAGGCTGTCCCTGGGAGGAGGCAGGAGGTGCAGAAGTGCAGCCCCAAACCTGCACCAGCCAGGACCTGGGACATGCCCACCCTGCACAACCAAACCCTCTGTGAATCTGGGATGTGCTGTGCTGACCACAGGGCAGCACAGGAACACAAAAAGACAGCACTGGCGAAGAACCCCAGAGGTCTGTCATGAAAAAAATATGCAGAAGTCTACATTTCTATTGTGTTTGCTGCCTGCTGTGTCCGCTGGGGCCTTTTTTCTTGTTGAGAGCTCAGTCACAACCCATCCAACACTTCCAGGGGGCCTGGCTGCTCCCTGACAGCCTTGCACAAACACCCAGTGGTGGGAAGGGAGAGCACATGAAGGATTGCCATGATCTGATTTTTAATTCCTTTTTCCAGGCAAGTGGATAAAGATAGAAATCACCCCTAACTCTGTCTCTCCTAAATGCAGGTCAGCAGATAATGTGACCAATAAAAGCGAAAAGGTCCAGTTAAGCACTAAAGAAAAAGGGAAGCACTGACCAAACTGCATTTCTCTGGCAAATTATTTTCCTGTCTAGACTGGTTGTCAGATGTTGTTTTGTTGTTCTGTATGCCCAGAGGCCAGACCAAAGCTGGGATCCCCACGTACAGGCAGCTTTGTTTAATGAGAGACAATCCTTGCCCCCAGGGAGCTGTAATCAGAATAGGCAGGACAAACAAATGAAATAAAGTCGCCGTCTTCATCCTGTGAGCGCCGATGCAAACAGGACCCCAAAGAGATTAAGTGGTTTGCCTGAGGCCACCCAGAAACCTGTGGCAATGCCAAGCTAAAAAACAAAAGAACCCCGCACAGTCTCAGAATCCTAATGCCAGTCTTTGAGACAGATCTGGCTGTGTCTCCCCATTTCCACAAGAATCCAGGGAGATCCCATTTAAGGCGCTGCTGCTGTTCTTCTCCAGCTGCATTTCTTCCTGGAAAAATCCAGCTTCTCCTTCCTTCCAGGACCCACAGATGCTTTATTACCTCCCTGGAGTGGGCTGGGAGGAGACGATGGAGAGGGGCGGAGGGAGGAAGAGTCGCCAGCCTTTCTGATGCTGGAATGTAAATAGCGCTTTGCAAAAGAGCTATTTATCAGTGAAATTACAGAATCCGTTTGAAGATGCCCCTGGAGAATGAGCTAAAAAGATGGCTTGTGTGGAGCTTAACGAGAGGTTTCCTGCAACACGCCCGGGCTTCGTGTAGGCAGGAGCACTTTGCTGGGAATTAAACCCGCGCTGGAAATGTTAATAAATGCAGACACATGTTCTTGTTTGTAGGACGCGCTGTGCCTCCTTTATTTATTTCCTTCATTTCATTCTTCTGGGTGTAGCTGCGATGCCAGACCCTTCGCCTGACACCTCCCTGGGGGAAAAGTTGTCTCTCCTCTTGCCATCCCTGAGGTCCATTGTGCTCCTGCCCAGCCTCCAGCAGGAGCAGGAGGGACAGGACGGGTTCATTTCTGGGCAGAGAGCAGCTTTCACCCAGCACCAAAGCAGAGAACGAGGCTGAGCCCTGCTCCTTTTTGACACTTTTATTAAGAATCAGCTCTGGGTAGGGCCCGTGGGGTCGCACACCATTGCTGCTCCCTTTGGTGATGTGGAGGAGGAGGTGGGCAGCTTTGACACTCAGCAGAGCTGGGGCTGCTGTACCCATGGGTGGGCCTGGGAAGATGATTTGGGCTCCTTGTCTGAGGTCCTCACCTTGGTCCAGTTCTCATCAGGTTATGGTGACAACCTGGAATCTGGCAGATGGAACAGGAGGACAGTTCTCAAGCAGGACAGGTCACTTGGTCTCTTGAAGTGCAGGTTGGCTCATTTTTCTTGGATGTTGTTTCTTTGAATGTTACCAAATGTCTCTTAATTTGCATATACATCAGTGATGTAACTCTTTATAGCTAGTGCCATTTTGGGAAGCAGCAGAGGTAATACTTGATAAAAGTATTATATAAAAGGATAAAAGGATAAAAAGGATACAGGTAAGGGACTGTTGGGTAGGGCAATTAACAATATGGGTGATGAACAGAATCTATGCATTTAACTTGGTGATTAACACTTAACAATTAACAAACAAGGTAAGATTAATGGAGTTAACCTATAGAGTTGTTTATGACAAAGAACAGCAGAGGAAAAAGTGTTCTTCTGATTGAGGCTAAGGAAAGGATTCACCCTTCTGCTTTGCTGGCAGAAGGATGGAAGGGACCCAGGATTGGTTCCCAGAGGTATCCACTGGCACTGACTCTCCCTGTCTCATGGCTGAATTCCCAGGTATGTCCTGTATGGAGCAGCTGAGATGTTTCTGCCCTCTGGAACAAACAGAGGGTGCTCTCCAGCACAACAGTGATTGAAAAAGTCAATTTTCTTCCTCACTGGAAGAAAACCTAAACAGTCATCCTTAAATCATGCCCTCATCTTGACAATGACTCAGGCCAGCACAATTCAGACAAATCCTGGGAATGACCTGAAGCCAGCACTAGAAGGTGGCCTGGCCCTCACATTTCTAGGAGATGAATACATCCCAATGAATTCATCCAAATGCTGTATATTTATTTCCCCCTTTTTTTCTTCAGGCAGCTCCCCTAGGAAAGGTTTTGGCTGCTTTCCAGAACAGAGTAGGTGCTCGAAGCTCTGCAGATCTCTGCTGAGGTGCTCATCTTCCTTGAAAAGCAGATATTTCTATTTAAGATCCCAAATCAAGCATTCATTTCCCTTTGTAGGAAAATGTAAGTACAACTGAATCAAAGATGCATTTAAGAGAAATAAGATTTTAAAATGATGCCTTCATTTCTCCACAGCAGCCTGCCAGGTGTCCCTTGTCCCCCCCTCCACAGCAGAGCATGGGGCAAAAGGCTGCAGGAGCCTCACCCTGGCCCTCCCTAAATGAGGTTTAGTCCCTGCCTGTTCAACCACCCCCTCCTCTGTAACTGCAGCTGCTTCATCTTCCTCCACAGACTGCTAATTTGCTCAGCCCCTTCCCTCTCAATTCCATATTAATTACCTTGTCTAGATAGTTAATTCTCTCTTTCTCCCTTTCCTCCCACATAGCCCAGAGTGCCTCAGCATCCCCTTTCCCCCAGGCAGCTTCCCAGGGTGTCTCCAGGCAAACCCCCTCACATCCCTCCCATCCATGGTGCAACTGCCCTGCAGCTCCACCAGGCTCCCATCTGGAGCAGGTTTCTCCTCCTCCTGCTCCACTTTGTCTGTCATATTTATTACAGGAGAAGGAAGAGATGAATTAACCAGACCCTTGTGTCTGTCTGAGGGCAGCTGAGCCAGACTCACGGGCCCAGTAAAATCCAGGAAAGCCAATGATTGAGACTCAGCCTTGGATCTAATCTTTTTTTCAGTTCATATTATTCTCCCTTCCTGTAATTTAATTTACAATATAATTTCATATTCTTTCTCTAAAGCAGAACTTCTCTCTTTATATGTACATATTTTTTTTATCCTGCCAGGTTGGATTTCTGTCTGATTTTATTTTATTTTGTTAAACAAGGAGGCTGAAGTCACTTTATTTCCTTGAATAGAGCAGGAGGATAAATCATTGTTGGAGATGTGCTGAGGCATCTTTCCAAAATGTGGATCTTAAGAGTGGATGGAAGAAAATGCTTTAACCAGGCATTTTGACACCTGAGTGAGGGATTGTCCTTTGAATATTGGGTGTATTATATCCACTGAAGTATATCACAGCACATTAAGTATTGATTCTTTGTTCCTTCTGGAGCTGGGAGAAATATTTACAGGTGTATGAAACTGCTGGAGAGGTCAGGGACCTTTGTTACTTTATTAACCAGGTTTTTCTAACCAGATTCCAGCTCCCAGCTGGGAATCAGAGTCCACAAAGGACAAACGAGCAGCAGCAGCAGTGACCACAAACCAGTGCAAGCAGATGCTGAACAAGGGGTCCTGCAGCCCTTCCCAAAAAGATTTTCCTTGCACTTCCTGGTGTTTTCACAGCCAAATAAATTTTGCAAGGAAAAGAGCTGTGAAATCAGTAGGTGGGGGTTGGATCAATAGGGGCACCCTCCTATTTAACACAGCATCAGACAGACCTCCAACTAAATAAAATGTCTGCTGTTTCTATATATCATGTTCTCTCTTTGTCTAAAGCTTTGCAGTATCTGTTTAGCACTCAAAACTCAGTTTAATTCCCACCAAAAATAAAGAAATTAAAATAATTCCTAGTTTTTAAAAACAACAGAGCAGAATCATGACACTTTCAAACCATTTCAAACAAGATGGTTCTGGTTACCACCAGCCTTGGGAAAAAGAACCAAGATCACTTTTGTGTAAACAGTGAAATATCTACAGTAGGAAATTTTTCCTCTCATTGAGAGCAATAGTATTTTTTCTTCTCCAGTGTTCTAGAGAGTTCTTTGATGAAACATTCACACTCCAAACTGGGTTGAAAGCTTTAAGCATTAGAAATTTTCCCCAACTTTTGTCTGTAGGCAAATTCACTTGCTGCTTGCCAACTTGCATCCCAGCTGCTGTAATCCATCCTGGAATATAAAAGAAATGTGTTGCTCTGCCTGTCAAAGGAAGGGCAGCTCCATTTAATGTCTGGATCATATTTCAATATCCAGGTGGCCCCTTGGCCACCTTGCCTGGTCCATTTCTGTGACCATGTCATTCCTGACATCTTTGTGCAAGAGCTCTGCAGCATCCACCAGCTTTCCCACCAGGTTTTATTTGAGGGGCCTTGCTTCAGGTCCTTGCATTAAACCCCAAGTGGGAGTTGTTATCCTGCCAAGTGGTTTCCATCTCTGTTCCACCATGGAGACAATTGATTCATCTCAGGCCAAGCTGGTGTGACAGGTATATCCATCCATTCAAGGACAATTCCCAGGTAGGATGGGCTGCTAAATGAATGCACCAGATTGCAGCTGACACCCATAATGCTGATTTTCCCCTCTCCTTATAATCATAATGGGATCTCAGCAATAGAGATGGATTTGCTAATTTCCATCTCCTCTCTCCTTTAATCACTGTCAGGCATAAATTAATTTCTCCTTAAAGAGCTTTCAGGTTGAGATGCTGTCATTGCACAGTGTACTTAAAAGTCCTAAATCTGAGTAATCCCAGAACATTTCCTGCCCAATCTGAGATTGCAGAGCATGTAAATATGTGCCATCCCAGCAACATCACAGACCTTTTCCTTGGGGCAGGGGAAAGGAGGAAGAAAGTCAAATTCTTAGTGTGGGACATGAAAAGCAAGGTGAGAACTCTGCTACAAATCAGCTGAGTGCTCCAGATGTCCTCCAGACCTGTACTGATCCCAAAAAACAAACCTGAACATGCAGTGCTGTAGCTGAATCCACTGAAGATGGGGAGAGGAGCCTGTCCAGAGCAAGTTCAGCCCCTGCAGGGCTTAAATTACCCCCTGGAAGAGTTTGCCTTTCTTTAGTGCTCTGGGATTGCCTGTGCTTCTTCTATCAGGTGGATATTTCACTGCAGGTATTTTCAGTGCACCAGAAAACCAACACAGACTGAGAGAAAGCAGGAAGCTTCTAACAAAACCAGAAGGAGTAAAATCATTAAGCAAAGATATAATTTTCCTTAAAAAACCCAAAAAGCTAGTGAATAAATTATCATTCCTTTTCATTAAAAATTCAGTGGAGATGAAACTGTGTGTGGTGATAATGAGCAAATGTTTATATTTGCGGAGAAGTGTAACTGCATGGATGGAAAGTTATTGATTTAGCCCCAGCTTTCACGCATTTTCTACAGCTCTTTGGATGGATGTCTGTCCAGCTGGCTGCACAAGTAGCAGTGGAAGGCTTGTTACATCCTGAAAAATGGCTACAACACATTAAAATTATTTCCAGGGAAATTTTAACTATTTCTTACAATGCTCTATAGAGTTACTCCTTAAGAGAAGAACTCTAAAGACAGCATCCATGTCACTCTGTCTGACCCCCAAGATTTCAAACCACTGAAAAAATAGGAGGGGGAAAAAGAAGCTCACAAACCTCTATTCAGTGTTTCAGTTTGTCTGAAAGTTGCCTTTCCTCAGTAGAAATACTGACAGAGTGAAAATTGCTTTCAGACTTCTTAGTTTAGTAATTTTTTAGCTTCTCATAACAGATATGAAGTTTAAGAGACAGTTTAAGAGTAAATAACCTAGCAGGAATTTGTGGCAAAGCAGAAATGCCCAAGATTATTTTCTTTATTCCTCCCCCTGTTCCATCCAGTTGGTGCTTCACGTGTCTCCTTAAGAAGTTCTGCTTTTTCCAGCCCAGACATTCTTGGTTTTCTATCTTCTGAACTCCTCATCCTTTCCTTTCCCTTTTTGCTTGCCCATCCTTTCCTTCTCCATCAGTCCCCACAGAGTCTCCCATGGCTGGGAAAGGCTTCCAAAATCAGTGTGACCCTTGTCCCCAGCCCAGAGCACTCAGTGCCACCTCCAGGCCTTCCTTGGACACCTCCAGGGATGGGCACTCCAAACCTCTCTGGGCAGCCCCTGCCGAGGCCTGAGCACCCTTTCAGTGCAGAAATTACCCCTGGTGTCCAACCTGAACCTCCCCTGGCACAGCCTGGGGCTGTTTGCTCTCCTCCTTTCACATGTGAGGACACTGACCCTGATGCCTTGGGAAGGCTGACCTGAAATAGAAACTGGGCAGAGCCAGAGAATAAAGCAGAGATTTATTGAAAGGCCTTTAGGATCCACTTTGGGCAGGACAAGAGCCTGGCCAGGGCTACACCCAAGGTGGACCCAAAATGGTCACAAAATGGACCCAAAATGGTCACAGAATGGCTGACAGCTCATGAGATCTCACACTTTTTTAAGTTTAGGTCCATTTCCATATTGGGAAATTTGTCCAGTTACAGCTCCAGGCTGTGAGGTCCCATCCTTCTTGTTTTCCTTCTTCAGCCACCCTTGTTTGTGCTTTTGGGCCTGAAATTGTCCTTGGTGTGCAGCAGGAAAGGATTTGTTTTGTGTCCCTGCTCTGTGCAGAGCTGAGTGACCCTGAGTGTGAGCTCAGAGCTGCACCCCTGGGCAGCACAGAATCTGAAAAAACATGAAAGATAAAACTGAAAGCATCAACCCCATCTCCCATCCCTGACTGATGCCACTTCCCTCTCCTTTTCCCACCAGTGTTGTCTCCCAGTGTTTCCAAACACCACCATTCCCAGGCCCTGGGCAGCCAGCTGGCTCTTTTCCAAACAATCCACGGAATGGCACACACAGAGACACGCTGGGATCAAACGAGCTCCTCTTATTGATTTTTCCAAACCAATATGGCACCGACGCTGCCTCTTTGTGCCATTTCCCTCCTCTGCCAGGAGGCATCCGCACCTCTTCCATCATTTTAATTAGACATTACACCTGACACAAATGCTGAGTTGATTAACCTAAAAGGAGCTGAATGGGTTGTGGGATCGTTAACACGGGGCCCCTGACACCCCATAACTCACTGCAGCGTGTGCTGCTGCACAAACTCACAGCTCCTCCAGCCCGCCCGCCGAAGCCACAACACGGAATAATGGCACCTACAGAGAGCTTTTTACGAGCCTGTCTCACATAATAATGCTATAAAAGCCAGATTTAAAAGACAGATTGCCCTGGACTCCACAGACTTCACTTTTTAATGTTTACATAAATGCACCTTTTCTGAGGTGTTTTCAGGTAACGGCCCTTCCCAAGCTGTGGAAGTCAAGGCAGCTGTCGGCTTTGCCTTCCCCAAAAAGCTGCTCTCATCAGGAAGCAGAGTGCTCTTGTGGGATTCTCCTGCTGCTGGGATGGGGGGCAGGAGGCAGGGAGCAGCCCACAAACTCTCATTTGCTGCAACCGTGAATTCCTCATTTGTAGGAAAAGTCTCTGGTGTGAGCAGAATCCATCCAGCCCTAATGTGCCTTTGTTCCACCACACTAAAGGAGAAACATTAAGTTTTGGTGTCTCCAGGAGTGTTGCCAGAGGAACTATTTCCCTGCTCAGATGCATTTTCCAACTCACTCTTGAATTTGCCCAAGACTGGAATAAACCATCAGCCTTTGGCTGATACTGCCCAAGTACAACTGAATCAGCCCGGTCTGGAGCAGAGGAACCATAAATTCCACAAATTTCCCTTTGTGCCTGAGAAGGAGAGAAGCTCAGGCAGCTCCAGTGCCAGGATTCCTGGCTCAGCTGTGCCGTTTGGTGGCACATGAAGCTCAGCTATGGGTGCAGCATTACCCAGGGCTTTCCTGCCCTTAAATCATCCAGTCAGACTCCACTCTTGGGAACAGCAAGAGGACAGCTGATCCTTCTTTGCCAGCAACAAAAGGAGGAGGGCTGAGAGAGCATTAATGTATCTGCCTATCTGTGTTGGAGGGGGAATAAAAAAATAATAATAAAAAAGTGACTTGGTATGGCTTAATTGGTGTGGGATGAGGAGATATTCCTCATTCAGCAGGCAGGACTCCACTGAGATTGAGAAATTGCTGGAGATGTATGAGGCCTGATGAGATCCCCTGTTAGTTAGCTGGCAGCACTGATTTTGCTGTGCCTTCCTCTTCCACTTGTTTGTTTAGCTTTGCCCTGCATTAAAACCTGTCAAGCCTGCAAACAAGACAATGTTTTCTGATTAGGCTGCTCAGCTGACAATAAAGCAGAGCTGGGAGAATTTCCTGCTCTTCTAAAGCAGAGAGAAGTTTTGTGATTCTATTAGGATACAGCGAAGGTACATCCTGAGAAAAGGAACTTTCTGGATTGATTGTAGATGCTCCCATTGCTGCCTTGAGCATCATCTGAAGTCCAAAGTTTCCCAACATCCCTACAGTTCACACAGGCTCAGGGAAGGGCTCTGGAGCCTCACAAAGGGGTCTCTGTCTCCACTGGGAGCAGTCAGAGCCATGGATCTCCTGAAGTCCAACCCTAACACCATTCCCTGCATTCCTACAGAGACAGCAGTCCCAAGCAGCCAAGGGCTGTGCTCCTCTTTTGATTGTATTTTGGGACTAGAACAGTTTGGTTCCTGCCTGTCAAAACACTGCTGACAGTCCCAACTTGGACATCAGCGTGCAAGGTAAGATCAGCTGCTGCTGCAAGCCTGGGATGTGCAAGGATGAGGCATTGTCAGGATCTCCTCATTGTCTCTCTGGTCATAAAGTTCCTTTGCAGGACCATTTTGCACAAGACTACACACTCTGAGCAGTGGAGACACGGGCAGAAGGTGCCAATCTTCTGCTGCCTTCATATCACTGGTTTATCACAGAATATCCTCAGTTGGAAGGGGAGGATCATCAACTCCAGCTCCTGGCTCTGCACAGGAGATCCCCAAGAGTCACCACAGGATTTTTCAAGGTCTGTCCCATTCCTGGAGAGGAAGCAATGAACCCCACATTTTGGAAAAGCCTACCCCCACATTGCCTGGCACCCCAGCAGGGTGGAGGGAGAGGGAGAGGGCAGCCACAGCTGGGCTGAGGAGCAGCTTTCCCTTGAATTGCTGCTCTGCAGCACCAAGGCAGCTGTCCTGCCAAGCTGAGCGAGCACAAGTGGAAAACAGAGACTGCAAACACATCTGTGCTGGTGTCAGACACGGCAGGATGGTGGTGCTGTAGGGTGACAGTGTTGTTCAACCCTCTTCCCACTGAGGGTGACAGAGGTACCTCCTCCAGGCATCGGGAGATGAGGGGAAAGAGAAACTGCTCTGCAGCCTGGGGACAGCTCAGGCTGGGAATTCCAGCAGGGCTCAGCTTCACTCCCTGCATTCCCACCAAAGCACAGCCCTCTGAACAGCTGGGGAAGTTGAGGGATGGACATGAGCCTGTCAAAATGCTGGGATGGAGACACACCCTGTGACATGGGAGGGATGGGAGGGATTGAGGAATAACCAGACATGAAATTGCTTTTGCCCAAGGCTCCCTGTGACAATTTGCATGAGTGTGCAACACAGGACAGCAGCCAGACTCCAACAAGGGAATGCTTGTCCTGAAGGGTTCCTGATTTTGCCTTTTCTGGACAGGAGAAGTGTGTAATTGACCACACATCCTTTGTTCAGGCCAAGTAATTTGTTTCATGGAGAACAGCTCCATCTTTCTGTTCTCTCCTCCACCCAGCCTGCTGCAAAAAGCCTCCTTCTTCCCCCTATTTGCATAAGTGATGATGCAGCCATCCTAATTATCCAGGGAATCCACTGCTCCCCCTCCCAGCACCTCCCCCCTTTGCTGCTGCTCTTTCCCTGCTACGGGTTTTGCTGGCAGATGGAACTGGAGCCTCCCCAGCCCACTGGCTCTTCCTTGAAGAAGAACAAAGTGACAGCCCTGCAGGCAGCTGAGCCACGGCAGCGTGACTAATCCACGTCGGGAGCATCCCAAGGGCCAGTGTCAAGGGTGTGCTCCCTCCCACAGCTTTGCTGGGGGGAAAAGGGTGCTGAGCAAGGGCTGGAGGGGCTGCATTGTCCCCTGGCAGGGATCAAGTGTGTCCCCCATGCTGCTGAGCTCTTCAGGCTGCCTCCAGGCCCCCCTTTTGTCCTGCAGTCCAAGGGACAGGGACTGGGAGGTCTGGAGCATCCAGTTTGGGATCCAGCGAGGAGATGAGCAAGCTCATACATATGGAAGGATGACCTTACCAGCTCCACTCAGCCTTCTGCACATCAGATGTGATTTGCAGTCAGCCATGGCCATGCCTGTCTCCATTTTCCCCTCAAGTCCTGTTCTTGCAGCACTGCTTACATATGGTTTTACCCATGTTCTTTGATTTATCTGTCCTACTTCTCTGCCCCTAACCCATTACCTTAGCAAATTAGCATTTACCCATTGTGCCCTTTCAGCCAGACATTTCTGGCTTTGTTTGTGTTGGGATTGGGTCTTCCATGCAGAGGAAGGTGTATTTTTTAGTGTTATTTATCTGCCTGTGACAAAGTAGGTGGCAAAGTCCTGACAGCAAATCTGCAGCCATAGCAAGTCCTGTTTAGCACAGTCCAGCCTGTACATAGCTCATTTTTTATGTGCATGGCATCAGATGAGCTACCCATGTGATCTTCTTCTGCTCTGTGCCTGGAAATGCTCCAAAGAGCTGATGAACCAATTGGAATCACAGACAAGAGTTTAGTTATAGTCCCTGGGGGGAAATGAGGCCTGTGTGGAAGGAAGTAGGACAGGGGAGATGAAAATAGTCTATCAGGAAAGCAAGCCAAAAACCTGCCAGGCTCCTCCACCACACAAACACAAGGCAGCCTTCTCCAGTACTCCAAACCATGAGCTCCTGCATCCCACAGCCATCAGCTGAGCTGTCAGTACACTCAGCACTTCCAGGACATCCATTTCAGGACCCAGAGCTGCAAATCATGACAGCCAATTTTGGGGGTGTGCAGCAGAACGGGGGAGGACAGCAACCAGGGCCATGTCAGCCAGGATAGGCAGAGCAAGCACCTCCTCCTCTGTGCTGGGCAAGGCTCTGGGATCCCACAGGGATCTGAGAGCTGGGAGAGGGCACCAAGAGAGCAAGTCCATCATCTCCTCTCTCTCACAGCAATCTTCTGGGCATAAATCCAGGGCTGACCTGCATCTCCTCGATGCTTTAAGGATACAGCAGCCCACACCTCACCTTCTTTAGAGCCCTGGCTCCCGGATCTGTGCTCAGGGATCACCCCCTGTTCTACCTTCCTGTGAGAGATCTGTTCTGTCATTCCCTCTTTGCTCACTTCCTCCTCCCACCAGCATCCCAGTTGGATCTGACACTCTCCATCTGCAGATATCCCGATCCAGCCTCCCCAGGGCGGCCGCACAAACACTCCCAGCTCCAGCCAGGGAAAAGGCAAAATCCCTCCTGCAGTTGGATTCCACAAGAGCCTTTCACCAGCCTCTCATGCCTCAAACTCCAGCCAGATGGCCTCACCACACGGTGTCCCACCACATTTTGTACACAGTAAAGGTGCCAGTTTTCTCTTCCTTCCCTGCTTTGAAATCACCACTCTCTCCACCACAGCTCCTTCCGTTGTCCTGCTTTCCACATTCCAGGTTGGCAATTAGAGTCTGCAACCTCTGAGCTTCTCTGCAAACTGATGAGCTGCTAAAAATACAGCCCCTGCAGGCACCCATTCAACTGCTATTTCTGTATTTTTTATTATTTATTTTTTTACTTTTTTTAACCAATTTGAGATGAACAAAGCACTTCAACAAAGGGAAGGAGAATATGCTGTGATTGTGAAGATGGATTGCTGCCACTTACTTTGTTCATTTTAATTACACAAAGTCATCACTTAGTGGGAAGCCTCGGGATAGGAAAAGGGAGCACAAAGAAGTTACCATATCCCACCTCCTTATTTCACTATGCTTCATTTTAGAGCCTCCCCGACATCCTGGCAACAATACCTGAATTAGCACTTTCATACTTTTAAATCTTTCCATATATTACTCACCTGCTGTGTCTTCAACCTGGAAAGCCCAAATAGCCCCAGTCCTCCTGGTAAAAATCAGAGTGGACCAGCAGGAACAAACAGCCTCTCCCTAAACCATCACACCCTCATCCCTTTATAAAAAAATTAGACAGTTTAAAAACTTCTCTTAAGCAATCCTCTCCTGCCACCTCCTAAACTGTCCAGCTGGCACAAGGGATTGGAAATCAATATCCTTCCAAGGAAAATTAAAAGTTTTATGGCAGAAAAATTCCAGCTGGTGCCTGGGTAAGGGCAAAACCCAGGACTGCCTCCTTCTCCCTTTGGTGTTAACTCACTGTGCCAGCTGGGGTGAATAATATTCCCATTACTGACTCCTCTATGGCAGACTAAGGGTCACTAAATTCCCCTGAAGTTGTTCAGCCTGACATCCCTGCTTGGCCAAGGCCAGGTGTCCCCCAGGCTGTGCAGAGGCTGAGGGCAGTCACTGTGCCACAGTGACAGCTGAGAAATGACCCTGTGCCATCTTCTGAGCAGAGCCCAGGAAAACCACTGGGCACAGAGGCTTCCCAGCAGGACAGACCTGCCATGAGTGGCACTTCAGCTGCTCTTTGGGCTTTTCCTGTTTGTCTGAACCATTCAGGCTCAGCTCAGAGGATGAGGACAGCTCCTTTCCCCATTAGAGCATTTATGCAGAGAGCAGATTCTGTTTCTAGGATTGTTTCTGATGCCAGAATTCCCAAACCCATGACCTCTCCTTTACCCTGATATGGCTGCAGCAAACTGCCTGGTTTTGGGGGAATGAAGGGGATTCTATCCCTCCTCCCCTTTCACCATGAAACACCATCATTCCTCAAATAAATTCTCTCACTTCTGTTTCCCACATCTGCCCAAAATGTTCCTGGTAGGCCAAAACAACTTCACCATCTTTGCCCAAAGCTTTCAAATTTCAGCTCCATCTTTGCCTTCCTAAAAGTTTGGGCTTTCCCCAAAGGCCACATTTGACTGTAACCTTGCAGATCTCATTAATTTTGGGATTAACCCAAGGGCTGCTTGTAAACACTCTCTGGTTACTGCTGCCAGTTTGCAGCTTCAGCATTGAGTGATTTTGGTTTTCACTCCTGGATCTCTCTGCCCATTTTCTGAGTAGCTGAGGCTGTGTTTGGACAGTCTCTCCTCACACACCAGTTGCCACCTTGTTCTAAGTTTAATGCAGATTTTTCCCGGTGTAGTTTTATCTCCAGTAAGCTGCTGCCTCTCCTGTTTACCTCGGGGGTTCACAGGCATTAACTGAGTGTCCTTCCCCCTCCACAGCCTGGGGGTTGCATTTCTATTTGCTCCACTGCTTCTGGCATCACTCTGAGCTTCCCCACAGCCACTGGCTGGTCCTTACATTGTTTTTTCCACATTCCTCTCTGATATTTTATATATACTCAGAACATTTTGTTCACAAGTTTGTTCCCACACCCCCTTGTTAACTCTTTTATTTGGACTGTGTTCAATAGATAAGACTTTCACTTCTGTTGTTGCTATTTGCCTTAAAATATTTACAGAATTTCTTACACATTTGTTTTTCCTCTCCTCTTCAATTTTGCATTGACCTTCATAAGTATTTTTTTAAAATAATTCCATTCATTTTTCCTTCTTTTTTTTCATGCACAGGTAGAATTAGATTTGGACAAGTCAGAATTTCTATTTCTAGCAGAGCTCATGTAATTTGGTTTCAAAACAAATATGACTCCTGAAGATATGCCAAAGTTTTGAAACTCCTTACCAAACAACCCCACTAGACCAAGTTTTTAAACAACCCAAATGATTTGTTTGGAAAACATTGAAAGTAAATTGACCTTGGGGGCAAACTGAAACATAAAAATTGTCACCATCATGAAAGTTGATCCACTTGGTTGTTAAAACTAATACCAAGGATGATAGAGCTCTAAATTTTAAAATAATATTGTTAGGAATGAAGGCTGTGGAGAAGAGGTGAATGTGACAGGATCCAGCAAGATAACAATGCAGGAAAATGAGAAACACTCAGTGTGGGCAAACAGAGGATTGTAACTAAGCAATAAGTATATTTGCTGTTTCAACAGTAATGATTTTCAAAAGCTGAGGAAGATTACAAGCAAAGTTGATTAGAAAAAAAAATTGTAGGCAGAGAAAATGCTGATTGCAAATTGGTGATTCGGCAAGAAAAGTTCATTAGAAAGTCAAAACCTAAACACTACAATTTCATATGAAATAAGAACACAAGTTTAGCTGGAATCCAAGCCTTGCTCTGTTTCAAAAGAAAAAAAAAAATTCAACAAAAATGGAAAATCTCTATTCATATATAAGGATTACATATGAAAATTCAAGGTGGGAAATGGAAAACATGCACCAAGACCCTTTGAAGAATTAGCTGAAATTCATTTTGGTCTGCTGATTTCATGTCTAATGTCTGTTCTTTACTTACACAACTGCAGCACTGCCTGCACTACCCAGAGGCATCCCATCCACAGAGATGTCCCTGCTTTTCACCTGAATGATCCTCTCAACCTGTCCTGGTCTACAGAGACCAGTACCAGGGAGCAGTGGGAAGAAATAGAAGTTGGACTTGATGATCTCAAAGCTCTTTTCCAACCTAGTTAATTCTGTGAAATTAACCCCTGGGAAAAGAGGTGGAAATGCTTTTGTACCCAGGGAGCAGGACAGCCCTGTGAGAACAAAGTTGTCTCCCTGTGACTTGCTGAAAATTCTCCCTGGCTGACAGAGGTCAGCTGAGCTCCTGGGGATCTGTACCCTAAACCAGCCCCCCAAACACAGCATTTGGAGCATCTCACACAGCAGGTGTGGGAAAAGCTCTCTTCGTGCCAAGGAACCACAGAATGGTGAAAGGAGGATTTAGGGGCCATTCATTCATTCAGTTACTCTGTGTGATGGGCCTTAGACAAGGATCACATCCCAGCTCTGCTGAGGGGAACTTTGGCTCTGTGGCAGCTCTGTGCCTCAATTTCCCTGCCTGCAGTCCAGAGAGCATCCCTGACCTCTGATGGAAAATGCTCCCTCCCAGGACTGTCCTGCAGAACTTTTAAAAGCCATGCACAGCTTTGTCTTTCCCCTCCTACTCCTCAGAGCTGACAGCAGGTTTTGTGCTGTTTCTCATCACTCAGAGCTATTATTAACACCCTTCTGCAGACATGAAATGCATCTACACACACCCCTGGTAATTAGACTAAAAATCCTACTAGTGCTGATGCAGCTCTTGCAGAATATATTAGGAGTAAAGCCAGCGCCAAAAAGTTTTTTGGAACTCGATAATCACACCTGAGGTTGGAATTTGAAGCCTTTTTGCTGCACAGAAGGTGAGCAGGGCAAGGTGGGAGTGAGGAGCACTGTGTGAGGACTCAGCCTGGCTCCCTGTGTGGCTGTGGCAGTCACAGATGCCCAATGTCCCTGGCTCTGGCACGGCTGAGCTGCTCTGCAGGACCACGGGCACGTCCTTGCTGTGAGCAGCCTGCTGTCACCAGCACTGCCTGCCCTGCTCACACCTACAGCTGCCTCTGCTGGGAAATAAAGCCTGAAAAGAGCCACGTCCCCTCCACAGCTCCCAAAACCGTGTGTGAGCCATCCTGGCAGGTTAACTTTGCTTTCTCAACCTCTCCAGCTCAGGGGCAGGGGGTCAAGCCTTGTACATTTGAAGGGGGGAGACCCAGAGCTGGCTCTGCCCCTCTCTTTTGTGGCACATCCCTCTTGCCTCTCCCCAGGTGACTCAGGCAATGGCTGTGGGGTCAGGGTGGGATTCAGACAGTGGGACTGAGCTGCTGGGAGGGACACCCAGGTCCCTTGCTCATAGCTCTGCATCCCTGCTCTTGCATCCTTCCCCTGGGTGTTGGAATCACAGAATCACAGAATCACAGAATCACAGAATCACAGAATCACAGAATCACAGAATCACAGAATAATGAGGTTGGAAGAGACCTCTAAGATCATCAAGTCCAACCTATGCCTTAACACGTCAGCTAGACTATAGCACTGAGTGCCATGTCCAGTCTTTTTTTAAACACATCCAGAGATGGTGACTCCACCACCTCCCTGGGAAGACAATTCCAGTGCTTTATTATTCTTTCAGTGAAAAATTTTTTCCTAATATCTAATCTGTACCTTCCCTGACGTAGCTTGGGACTGTGTCCCCTTCTTCTGTCAGTAAGGAGGTGAGGAACAGATGTGCAGGGAGAAATACTTGGAGAGGAAAGCAGGGGAAGTGGCTTTGGTGATCCCCTTCTCCTGTGGCCACCCATCAGAGCATGGTGAGGGTGCCAATGAGTGATGCCTTGGGGATCTCTGGATGCTCCACTGCAGCACCACATGTACCAAGCAGCCAGGACCTGGCAGGCCAGGATCCTTGGAGGGAGGTTGTGTGCAGGAAAATGACCTCTCTAAGTGAAGAGCAGCACTTCATTGCTTTTTCAAACCTTCTGCTGACTCCAGTTCACAGCCTGCAGCGGAGTCCAGAATACACCTAAAAATAAAATAACACCTGGGCCCTGTGCTGCTGCAGGGAGCAGGCAGGGTTTGCAGTCAGTGGTGCTGGGGAGCAGCAGGCACAGGGTCAGCCCCAGCCCTCTGCTCCCTGCACTGGTTGCAAACATGTCAGGATCTCCTCTAGGGCGTTTCTCTGCTGCTCCAGCCCACACGTTACCATTGTGGTGTGGAACGACCCAGGCAGAAGAGGAAGGTTGTGCCATTCCTGGGAGAATGATGTTTTTCTCAGTGGCAGGACATTTCTGGTGTTTTCTGTGTTATAAATAGGGCCAGGAGACAAACTCCCTTTTAATGCCTTTATTAAAGTCAGCTCTGGGTGGGGAACCCGCGGGGTCGTGCACAGCACTGCTGCTCCTGTGAGTGATGTGGAGGAGGAGGAGGAGGAGGAGGAGGAGGAAGAGGAGGGGTTCAGCTTTTCTGCACAGCTGAGCTGGGGCTTCCATCCTCGAGAGAGTCCTCAGGAAGGCAATTTGGGCTTGTCTGGGGGTGTTCTACAGAAGGAGAACTGCTGGGTCACAGCTACAAGGTGGAGCTGCTTTGGTTGGTGCTCTTATCTTCTCCACTGCTGCCCCAGTCTGGGGGTGTGTCTTGGTTTGGCAGACAGGGAACTATTCCCAGTCTTGGATTTTGCACTGGCTCATTGTCTTAGGGGTTCTTTATCTCTGAGTAGCACCCAGTGTCCCTCCATGTGCATACTGTGTGCCATTTGAGGAGCAGTGGAGGAAATGCCTGAAGCAGAGAGGGATACAGGCACTAGGGAGGTGACAATCAACAATTAAAATTTCAACAGGTTGAGGATAAACAGCCAGGGGTGTCAACAATTAACAAAGAAGGGTTTCAAGAACATTAACAACATTAACATTGGAACAGTGGTTAACTGAAGGAACAGCTCTTAACACAGGAACCTGGATTTCATCCTCCATGTTCTGGGCACATGTTCTGTTGGAGCAGTGTCACCTGGACAGTCTGGAGTCTGTCCATGGACAGTCTGGAGTCAGCTAAGCAGTCAGACCCCAGAGTGCCATCCTGGCAGGATGGGATACACCTCCCACCCCCAGGGAGAAGGGAGGGACTGTGCTCTGATTGATCCCTCAGACAAGGGACTCCCAAATTTGGGGTGACGATGCTCAGTGCTGCAGGGCACTCATGAGGGTTTCTCTCATGCTGTCATGTCATGGCTCAGGCAGGAATCAGCTGGGAACCACCTTCAGAGAAAACATCAGCATTAGCAAGGACTTTGTGACTGTGGGGCTGAGGGAGAGAGAAAGGGAGGTCAGGGAGAGTTCCTTGTACCAAAAAATCTCTCCATGGCAAGAGCAGTGAGTGTAATATTCTCCAAAAGTGGGAGAAAGGGAGAATGGAAGAAGAAGGAAAAAGGAGAAAGGAAGAAATGGAGAAAGGAAGAAGGGAAGAGGAAGGGAAGGAGAGAAAGGGAGAAGTGGAGAAAGAGAGAAGGGGACAAAGGCAGATCTAGCCAAAGTCAATAGGATTTTTTCCAGCTCCAGTGGGTCATTGTGTACACCAAAACAAGCAAATTTATACTGAGGAAATCAATTTCTTGCAAACCAAGAGCAATGATGCAGCAGGTTGAGCAGCTACCTCGACACTACTAGACTGAGGGTCTGTTTGAGGCTATATTCTTACAAGTGCATGTGAAATCAGATTTCTAAGACCTGTGAGATGTCATTTGCTAAAACATCCATGTGAAAGGGAATAAAATATTTTGTTTCAAAAGATCACATAATAATGGAGAGAAGAGAAATGCAAAGGTTGTCTGATCTACTGCTGCAATTCTGATAAAAAATTCAGTGCTGGGTGATTCAGAAGAAGGTTTAACATACCTGCTCATCAGCTGAGATCTAACACACCTAATTGTGCATTTCTTCCCATGGGAGGTAATTTTTGCTTAACCCTGGCTGATAATTAGATTATGTTGTACAGATTTAGTCATTATAAATTTCAACCTGCATAATGTTTGGCTGGACACAGCTCTCAGTGAGGTTGCAAACTCTTTGATTTCCCCCTAAAATATTCATTTCAGTAATATCCTGTGACAATAAATTCCACAGGTTCAGCTCATCACATACATGAAAGGTTTTCCCATGCTGCCAACACTGTCTATACCTTGTCACCCCCGTTTCCTTCTGCTGTGTGAGACCCTGCCAGGTTTTTGGGGCTGGAATTCTCCAAAAGGAGAGTTTTATAGGCTAAGATGATCAGCTTCTTACAGCACCACCCATCATTAGGGGCTTCTCTCTCAGAGGAAGCATCCCAAGAGAGGACTGCAGGGAGCTTGTTCTGCTCTGTGTACACTGAGTAGTAAATGTGTTGTTCATCACAGCTGGGAAATGGGTGAGAAAACAAAAATAGATGGAGAAGCTCAGCTACAAGGGGAATGTGATGTCACTGTGGAAGGCAGGGTGAAAGGATGGAGCTCAGGTCCCTGTCAGTCACACTGTGGGTGACAAAGCAAAGTTTGACCTGATTTCAGCCAATCTGCAGCAAAGTTTGGAATAACCAGCTGCCTGAGGAGCAGAGGGACAAACAGGAAAACAGACAGGAGGGAGACACAGCAGGAGGAGGAAGAGGAAGGAAGCAGGAGAAGCAGACCAAGCTGATGGTGAACTCTGGGCTGGATCACCCTCCCTGAGCTGCCTGCACTCCCAAGGGCACAGAGATGCATGAGAACATCCCAACTCAGGAATTCCAGCCCCTGGAGACCCCACAGGTGGGTGACACCCAGCCACACCTCAGAGCAAAGATGGGAACAGCAGATGGTGCAGCCCTGTGGCTCTAGGCAGGAATGCTGCCACAGAGCATGGAAAGGCTTGAGGAGCTGTAGAAAATGCAGGAAGGCAGTGCCAGGATGAGCACCAGCAGCTGCTGCTCCTTCAGATGGGCTCAGGCTGGTTCCCTCTGCTGCACAGCCCTGACCTGAGCCCCTTCCAGGAGCTCTCTGCCTCTTCCTCAGTCACTGTCAAGCCCAGTGCTTTGGGCTCAAATGCTTCATCTCTGCTCCAGCTTTCTCCCACCTTCCCTGGCAGGTACCTCTGGATCTCAGCCATTCCACACCATCTCCATCCTCCCTGCTTTCCAGAGCCCTCTCTGAGCTCCAGCACTGCAGATCCAGCTGACAGCCCTGCTGCCTCTGGACTTTCAGATAAATCCAGTCCCTGCTCCCTGCCTTGCCCCCCTCCAATGCACACTCTGGAACAGGCAGTGACTGCTTTCCCCATCAGCTCCCTCCCTGCTACACACTTTTCTCTTCATTTCCTCCTCCCCTCGGGATATTGATGCTGGATGAAGTTTCCCATTAAACCAGCCACTCTTGTAGAAAAGAGGGCTGACATGATTAATGCCATCCAGTGAGGAAGGCAGAAGTGCAGCCAGGGAACAAGGAGACATTCCCAGCAGCCACTCATCAGCATTTGCCCCAAAGTGGCAGCAGGGCACAGGGTGGACATAATTTTTCCAGCTCTCTCTTGTGCTGGATGCAAACTTTTTAGGGCCAAGAAGGAAGAGAAGTCTCCTTCTCTGTTTCATTTTTCATTTAAGTGCTGCCTTGGGCCCAAAGGAAGAGGGGATCCTCCCAAGCCTGTCCTGGTGGCAGTGTGCAATCCACAATTCAAGCTTCACACTGGGCTCAAGGGAGGTCAGATTTATTTCTGGTCTTTTTTAGGTATTAGCAGCTTTATGTTTCCTCTCTCCTCACCCTGTTCCCTCTTGCTCTCTGTGACAAACCCATTCCCTGAGATTTTCTTCACTAACCTGGAAAACCCCAGGAGAGGCCATCCCCTTATCCTGACAACAAAATTCCATCATTTGGGGCAAAGGACTTGGGTGGCAGCCCCCAGCTAACACTCAGCTGAGTGAAGCTCCCCTTGTAGCCAAGGGAGAGGAAAAATCCCTCTCCACATTATGAGCAGCAGGAATTTGGCTTGTGTGAGCTGGAGGAGCCTGTTTCCCTCAGCTGAGAGCCAGGGGAGGTTATGGTGTTTGACTTTTGGCCTTTGCAATCTTCCCCCACCACCAGTACACTGAGATCAAGATCCCACATCTTCCCAGAGGAGTTTGCTCCAAGCACCCTGAATATTTAAATAAGCAATTTGATGAATAAGTAACTAAAAAATGAAATCTAGCTTTTAAATTGGATTTATTTTCTTCAGCTTCCAGCCATTGATTCTCCTTATGCCTTTTCCAGACTGAAGAGGATTTCAGCACCCAGGATTTTCTCCCTGTGCAAGTGCCTGTAAAGAATTCCAACAGCTTCCAAGTCAACCTTCCTTCCCCAGTTGATGTTTTTTCCAAAATACTTTAGAAATCTTTCATGAAAAGTGTGTAAGAAGAGCAGTTCTGGCACTGCTCTCTGAGTAAAACCTCAGAAATACTCTTGTTGGGATTTGTTTGTTTATTTGTTTTTCCAGGTTACCCAATGTCCATAGACCAGCAGTTATCCAGTTTCAGATGTGTAAATGCTCTTAATGTCAAATGAAATTAGCACCACAAAGAGCCAGGGGCTTGAGAATTGCTTCAACAAAAGTCAATCCATTATGTTCATCCACACTTTGATCAATCAAAACCTTAGTCTTAAAGAGCAAAAATAATTCTCTTTGAAAAGATATTTTCCTACAAAATCACGTTGACAATGCTGATTTCTCTTTCTAGCCCTTGATTCTTTCAATTGGCATCAGATTATGTGGCCCCATTATTTGATCTGACTGATAACACGTTACCTATTACACAGGACAACCTCCTGGCCTTTTTGAAACATAATGTTATTATATAAAGTTCACACAATTACCTATCATGCTGTGAGGCTTATTAGAAACTACAGTCAGCAGACCAAGAGGAAGTGCAGCTAATTCCTCAAAGGGTCTTGGTGCAAGTTTTCCATTTTCCATCTTGAATTTTCTGATGCAATCCTTGTGTATGGATGTAGATTTTCCATCCTTCTTTTGCTTTGTGACAGAGCAAGGCTTGGATTCCAGCCAATGTTGTGTTCTTATTTCATATTGAAATTGTGGTGTTTGGGGTTTTGGTGCTCTAATAAACTCCTCTTACAGAATCACCAATTTGCAATCAACATTTTCTCTGCCTACAGTTTCTCTTCTAATCAATTTTGCTTGTAGTTTTTCTCAACTTTTCAAAATTATTGCTTTTGAGACAACAAACATACTTATTACAAACCACAATCCTCTGTTTGCCCATATTGAGCGTTTCTCGACTGTGCAAACATCTGATAAGTGAAGAATAGAGAAAATTGTCCAGAAAGTTCTAGCAACTCATTAAGAAAAAGAGAAAAGAAAAAAAAAATTAAAAAAGGGGAAAAAAAAAAAAACCACCAAAAAGAAGGAAAGAAGAGATTTCTTAGTAAATGGATTTTAGAGCTGGAAGGGAGGAATATTTGAGGCACTGATTTTGTGCCTTTGGAAGAAAGCAAGGAAATAAACACTGACACTGAGCTGGCATCATCCCTTCCATGACAGATGTCATGACACTTCCACTCACACTCGTGTTTTGTGTGAGTTTTGGGTATCTCCTGACACCAGGTGTAGTCACAGAATCATCCTGGTCCAAAGGGACCCAGGATCTCACTCAGTCCTTCCTCCTCAGAGTTAAGAGGACACTGAATTCTGACCTGCTCTTCTACCCAGTCAGGTCTGGTAGAAATCCAAGAGCAGAGATTGATGGGTGGAAGAAAGGATGTGACTGTGTGGGAAACCATGGCACAGAAAATTCTCAGAATCCTCTGCATGCAGGCCCAAACACAGCAGAGAATCAGGGTTTGATGTGAGACCTTGGAAAAGGCTTCCAAATTCAGAGACCACACATAAAAATGTGGGTTAGTAATTTAGATACAAACCTATTAATCTAGGTAGTGGAGAGTTTTAAGGTTTTAAAGTTAAGATACAGGAGTAGTTATAAAGGTAATAAGAAGTTTTAAGGTGTAGTTCTGTAGGACTGTGTGTCACTGTATGATTGGATTTAAGAACTCCTCATTGTAACAGGATGTGTGGTGCAGTTTTGAGCTTTGCTGAAGGTCACTCCCATGCTTCAGCTGGCCTCAGTTACCACCTGAGGCACTGGGGATATTCCTCCACCAAAAAGTTGCCCTAATTTTACCCCCTTAGTTAAAAGCTACTCTGTGCTGGCTCCCTTTGCAGGCAACAGAGAGAAACATGGACTTGCTGCTGCCTGTGTTTTAATTAGACTTTTTAATAATATCTGAAGTGAGGCAGCTTGATCATTTCTTATGTTTCCTCCTTGATCTGAGTGCATGCCAGAATCCTGAGTTCTGTGTTATCAATTACACCCAGCCTGTATCCTTCAGTTCCAGTTCCCTCACTTTCTCCTGTACCTTTTCCCTACATGAACCAGCCACTGAATTTCAGGCCTGCCAGTTAAAAAACAATTTTCTTTCCTCTCTGAACTTCTTGTTTTATTAACCAGCAGGAGGGCCTAGATCACTCATGAACTAATTTCTGATAGTTACTGAAACATTTGTCCAGTCCCTATGAGCTCTTCTCACTAACTTGGGTAGGAGTCCAAGCCTTGGTCTCCATCCTTTCGTTCCTTTTCAGCTCCTCCACTTTTTTCTTCCTTTCAGCACCTCTGAGTTGACATCCAGCCTACTTTGGCAAGGAGCTGAAGTTCCCTGCCTGTGAAGGCTGAAACTCTGTGCCCGTCCAGCCTGTCCCTCCTTCCTGATGCAAATTACCTTTGTCTGGATCAGGAAGTGACCTGACAGATACACGGCTCAGACATGGAGATGAAGAGAAATCGTTATCAGATCTGTGCTCCTGACTTAGATAAATAAGCATTGGGCATGATTCGCCACTCATTAAAGTGTCTCCCTCAGGAGGTGGCTGACAGTTCATTAAGTAAGATGAAATATTATTATTTAAACTCAAGACTGATCAGGCTGGGTGGAAACTCGGTCTACTGTATTCATGATTTCATGCATTGACAAGCAACTTCTGCAAAACATTCCTGTGAAGTGGCTGACCCACGAGGACATTTAGATCCTGCTGCAATTTATCTGACAGTGTAAATTGTGTCATTTAAGTGGCAGAGCTCTGTGCTCAGGCCTTGCATTCTAAATATTCATCCCTGCTCCCAAGGAGGTTTGGTGCAGGTTTGGTACAGGTTTGGTGCAGGTTTGGTGCAGGTTTGGTGCAGGTTTGGTGCAGGTCTGGTGCAGGTTTGGAACAGGTTTGGTGCAGGTTTGGTACAGGTTTGGTACAGGTTTGGTACAGGTCTGGTACAGGTTTGGTACAGGTCTGGTACAGGTTTGGTACAGGTTTGATACAGGTTTGGTACAGGTTTGGTACAGGTTTGGTACAGGTTTGATACAGGTCTGGTACAGGTCTGGTACAGGTTTGGTACAGGTCTGGTACAGGTTTGGTACAGGTTTGATACAGGTTTGGTACAGGTTTGGTGCAGGTTTGGTACAGGTTTGATACAGGTCTGGTACAGGTCTGGTACAGGTTTGGTACAGGTCTGGTACAGGTTTGGTACAGATTTGGTACAGATTTGGTACAGGTCTGGTACAGGTTTGGTACAGATTTGGTACAGGTTTGGTACAGGTTTGATACAGGTTTGGTACAGGTTTGGTGCAGGTTTGGTACAGGTTTGGTACAGGTTTTGTGCAGTGTGTATTCACCAATCTGAGCTTGATCCAAGTCCCAAGTTCAAGATATGCGACTTTCCAGTTCCTCCATCCCAATAATCACATTTTCCAGGCCTTTTTGTCCCTGCTCTGGTCAGTATGAACTGCCCCACAGTCTCTCTGCAAAGCAGGACTCGGTAGTTACTGCAGCACGATGAGCAAACTGCCCATCCTTATTTATCTTACCTCATTTCACACCTCAAACTCGGCTTTTCATGTTCCTCTGCTCGGAGGCTGTGCCTGATCCGGGGTCATTCATCTTCAGGACAAGTGATTATTGATCAGCTGTTACCCAATTTACAGCAGCCCTGTAATACAACCTGAACTCCGGGGGCTCAGGGGGAATTCAGTGCGGGACAAGGAGAGAAACCTCTGCAAGCACCACACGGACAGAAGCTGCTGCTGCTTTACAGCAGAGCCCCAACCCGAGCACAGGAGAGCAACAGGATCACTGACAGAAAAAA
>VXBR01005560.1:1123248-1171255 GCA_013400215.1 Cisticola juncidis | reverse complement strand
CAAATATCTCCTTTTGGGAAGAGCGACCTTTGCAGTGCACCAGGAGAAGAAGAGAAGGAGGCAGAGCAGAGCAGAGCCACACAAAGGCTGCCCTGGCTCTCCAGGCTGGGCTCATCTCCACAGCCAGCAGAGCTCTCCAGAACAGAGCTGCACCCACACCAGTGACTGCACAAGAGCTGCCTGGACACTTTCAATAGATCTATTATTCCTTGGAAAAGTCCATTTCTTGAAATCAGAGCCATTTGCAGGGAAGAATCAGTTTTAATAAATCCTTTCCTATTTTCTTTTTTATTTTTATTTTTTATTTTTATTTTTATTTTTAAGAGAATTGACATAGTTTTTAAGTTCCCTCTTAATTTTTCCCCAGATTGAAATAAGTTCTCTTATAACATTCCCAATAATTAAAACTAAGCTGAAATGCCAAAATGGCCAAAAAAGGACAAAAGAAAATTCCACAGAAATTGTGGAGTTTCTATTGTTGCCCTAACCAGAAGGCAGCTTTGTAAAAGCTCAGGTTTCTGTCTGGGTGTTTTCCCCGGGACATGCAGACCTTTTTCAAGCAGCTCCATGTCATGCTGTTTCTTGTAGCAATTTTGTAGGACATGAACACTGATATTAAGGGTAAAGTAACTCTATTTTGCAGCTTCCTCTGATTTCCTTTTCCCTTTCTGATGTTCACCTCCCACTAGAACATTTTCCCTGATACCATTCCTGGGTTGAATGCAACCTGATTCACATCTCATGCCAATTACTGTGACATTATCAGAGCAGGACCAGTTTACACCACCTGAGCAATATGATTATTTAGCTGTGGCATCACTCCTCTGCTTCCTCCTTCAAGATTTCTGCCATGGGCTTTGAAGGAAAGCTGACTCCTTTCCTCCTCCTCAGAACAAAAGCATAAGCAACTTCATTAATTTGTATATTAGTTAAAAATCAGGAAAGAAAAAGAAAAAATATATTAAATCAATGCTGAAAAATTGTAGATTTCCTTTATTTTATTCATGATTCTGAAGAAGGGAAGCATATTCCTTCTGGGCAACATTCTCCCACCCAACCACAGGGGTAAAACCACTTTATCAGAGCTTCCCACCCTGGCTGTGCTTCCCTGCACTGCAGCTCCATCCCCTGCTCCAGACCCACGGAGGGACTGCCCCGAACACTGAAAATAAATCTTTATAAAGGGTTTTATAAAAATCTTTTATAAAGGGATTGACTGGAGCCCCTCCACAGGACTGCATCTGCAGGAGGAGCAGTGTGGAAAAAGGCAGCAAGTGTCTGGAGAAGGGTGAGGTGCTCTCAATCTGCCTTTGCTGCCAGGGAAATTGTGATGCAGAGCCATCCTTTCCTTGTCTTTCTTCTTTCTTGTTCACCTCTGGGCGAGGAGTGTGTTTATAAAAACACAAATAATTGGCATGTGTTAGAAAAATAAACAAAAACAAATTGATAATTAGGGGGAATGAGAGGGTGGGTTGGAATTTTGTGCCTAGATCTGTTCTCATTCTGGATTCAGCAGTGGGCTCGGGGATCTGGCTTCAGTTTTGTTTGTGCATTTGTTTGTTCAGCTTTTTTATGTGTTTTGTTTCATTTCACCCAATAAATACAGACATAGATATGAATGATGTGAATCTGCACAAATTTCAGGATATAACTTTGGCCATTTGATTTAAAACTCATCTGAACTCGAACCCAGGTAAAAGATTTTTTTTCTCCTTGTAATAACTATGTTAAAAACATAAAAAAACCCCTCAAACTCAAATTCATAGTGCTGTTTTTCTACCTTTTTAAAATACAGGGCTGTAAATTCATCTGATTTGAGGCCTAATGTGTGACAAGATTCACACATAGTGATAATATCTTCTATTAAAGCAACGGATATTGTCAGAAAGAACTTCAGCACTCTTCATTTTCTTCAAGACTCTCACCATTCTATGCAACATCTTTGGCATATACACAAGCCCAGGGTCTCTCAACCCCCAGTGGGTCCTACAGTCACAAATCCATTATCACAACATCCCAAACACAGGGAAAAAAATTGTCAGGGGTAGCAGGGAAGGAGCTTTTTTATTTGTCTTTCTGTTATGGACTTCAAATTGAATCTGTCAGACAATATCCAGATTATCTGCTCAGCATGAAAACAAAGAATGATTTTTTTTCTTTTTCTTTTTTGATGAAAGGTGAGGTGTGTACTAATGTCTTGAGGGCTGAGAGTGTTTCAGACATCTATTACCATAAATTAGCCCTAAAGTATTGGAAGCTGGCAGAGCTGCAGTTCTGTGCCTTCAGAGCAAACACAGATTTGGGCACTGTGCCCCCCTGGGCAGTGCCAGTGCGTGCTGGGGGAGGTCTTGGTGTGACATCTCCAGGGGAGGCTTTGCTGGTTTGTTTGCACATTGATCCCTGCCCCAGAGGGAATTAGCTCAGGCACCATCAGGTGGAAATACTGAAATCTGATTTTCTGGTACAGATATTCCCAGTGGGGGCTTTGGCAGGGCAGGGGGGGCAGTGCTGAAGATGAGTCCAGTGCTGAAGATAAATCCAGTGCTGAAGATAAATCCAGTGCTGAAGATGAGTCAAGTGCTGAAGGTGAGCCCAGTGCTGAAGATAAATCCAGTGCTGAAGGTGAGCCCAGTGCTGAAGGTGAGCCCAGTGCTGAAGATAAATCCAGTGCTGAAGGTGAGCCCAGTGCTGAAGGTGAGCCCAGTGCTGAAGGTGAGCCCAGTGCTGAAGGTGAGTCCAGTGAGGAAGATGAGCCCAGTGCTGAAGCCTGATCCCCTCAGAAGAAGGCAGCCACTTTTCCTTGGGGATTTCATCCACACACTTTTCCACTATCCCAGGCTTCTCCAAGCCCTGTCCAGCCTGGCCTTGGGCACTTCCAGGGATCCAGGGGCAGCCACAGCTGCTCTGGGCACCCTGTGCCAGGGCATCACCACCCTCCCAGGGCAGTGTTTACACTTCAAACCCAGACTGAGAAACGTGGCAGCACTTTCCACCCACATTATCCTCACTTTTCCTGCTGTAAAAACCTTCTGAGAGGAGAGGGCAGGCACCAGCCATTGTGCCTAATGGTCCTGAGTGTTTGTGTGCCAGCAGCCAGCCTGGATAATCCTCCACACCACTGGAACCCTGCATTAAAGGGACATTGCCCTCCTCTCCTCTGTGTGGGCACCCTGAGAGCTCTGCAGGCCCTGTCACCCATCAGGATTTGTTCTGTCTGCACTCACTAATTTCACAGCCTGTAAATTACAGGCGTACCCTGCGTATCTTCATCTCATTAGAGAAGGTTAATTTAAGCAGACAATCAACAAAAATACAGAAAAACAGTTTGGAAAGAGGATTTTGCTGTGTCTCTGACAGACAATGAATTCACAACCCCAACATCTGCCACCACTAGAGAGAAAATGCTGGAGGAAAAAAAAAGGAAAAAAAAAGTAAGGAACTCATTGCTATTTCGTCTGATGAATGGTGAATTTCCAATTAGCATTTTAATTACTCAAGCCAGACTTTCAGCTGGTTTGATGATCACAAGAAATTCCATAAGCAACAAGTCATCTTGGTTTGTCAACGTGTGCTGGAGTAATGCAGAATGCACTTACAGGGGCTGGCCTGTGAGATTGTTTCTCTTCTGGAAAAATCCTACAGCATTAATTGTTATCAAGTATTTATTTATAGTTTTACATAGTTTTTATATAGTCTGTATAGTTTTACACTTTTGTACCACCCAAGAAAAACCTACAAGACTGTTGCACCTGAGGTCTTTGGTGTAAATTAGATTTATTTTCTGGCAGATCCTACAGCAAATCCATCAATAGGACCCCAAACACCTGAACCTGTATCTCTTGCCTGAGCAAATCCTTCAGCAAATCCATCCCATATCGTTTCAGGCACCTTTGTGTGTCCTTCACCTGAGCTAATCCCACAGCAAACCTGGGGACTGGGTTTGGATGGGATCCTTCTTGCAGAAGGTCTGGTGGTGATAACTCCACCAACTTTCTGTTTGTGTAACCAGAAAATAAAAAAAAAAAATAAGGCATTTGTTAAAGTTTCTGTTTCTGCATCACAGTAACACCAAGTTTAAGTTTTAGTTTTATAAAATTTAGATAATATTAAGTCTATATTCGATTAATTTAATAGTGGGTTTGGCTTGGGACAGGCTGTGGGCTTGATATTTTTGGGCCTTAGAGATTTTAGCCTGCTGGTAGCTGCTAACTCCTTTCCCAAGGGAAAAGTTTCTTAGGAAAGCTTCTTCCCAAAACAGTCTTGGCAAAACAACTTTCCTTTCCCAAAACTGTCTTTGTCCAGGTGGGTTTTGTCTTTCTGGTTCTCAGAGAAAAAAATTTTGGCCGTTTTTCTAATTTATCCAATGGCACTGGGGAGGTGTCAGTCCTGTTCACCAATTGTGTTAAGTCTGATTCAGAACACCTTATAAAATGAGATAATTAAAGCCTTTTCAATCTCTTTTGCCTTCTGAAATATTCAGAGTCTTTCCTCTTTTGTTTGTGTCCTACACTGACGCAGACCCCTGCCACAAGCTGAAGATCCACAAACCTGTCAGTGAACTGACATCAGCAGAGATCAGTCAAATCTCACAAGCACTCAGAAAGGTCTTAGTCTTAGCTTTAAGACTTTAAATGGTTGATCTGGGGATTTGGATTATTCCAATCCCTTGATTTGAACAGATCTGGAATTGATCAAAATGAGGATGGCCCTTTGGGCCCTTGAAGACCATCATTCTTCATTTTTATTGTCTGCCCTCTTAAGTAATTTTTTTTCTCCCATTTTGGTAGCTGATGTTGGGTTTTTTTTCTATGGAAACTTCTTTTTCCCTCCATTTTTATGTGATTTCTCATCCTCTCTGGATGTCCATCACAGAGCAGCCTTCAGTGGTGTAAAGCACATCTTTGGTGTATATCCATCATCTCTGAAAATACCACCTTCTCTCCCTAGCAGCAATAATAAAATATCGGGACCAAATCTGTTTACGTGAGAAAAAAATTACACATGGGGGGCAATCATTTATTCAGAGCAAAGAAAACCAAAACAACCAAGCCAGCAGTGCTCATTTCATTAAGTGGACAAATGAGAGGTTTTTAAGTTCTTGGCAGTCTGATGGATAAAGGTACCTTGCCAGAAGGTCCCTCTAGATTGAGTTGCAAACAAAAGAGAGGGAAAGCTTGGGCAGAAAAGCAGATTTGTGGTGAGAGAATGAGCAGATCTGAGCTCTGGTTTCTATGCACTACCCAGTGTGTGCCCAGACACCAGCACTGGATGGACACAGGGCCTCTTTATTTTCTTTTCAAAGTACTCTTATCAAGTCAATCCTTCACTGCAGCTTCTCTTCCTGCTTCCCACATCCCACCCCTGCATCCAATCCTTCCATCCTCAGTGAGGCTGACCAGACTCATTCCCTTCTTGCAGTGTATTATTTATTCATTTATGTTATTTTTCCCTCAGAGGTCCAGAGTTGGACATGGCTCTGTCACTTGGAGAAGCTCCTCAAGCACCAGGAGCAGAGGAAGTGTAAATCCCACAGAGAAACACATCAAGCCCAGAGAAATGAGGAAAAAAATAGAAATTATCTCTATCTCCCCTTTTCCTTTTCTGCCTCTGAATCCTCACATCCTCTGCATCCTGGTTTTCCCTTTCCTGCTTGCAATTCCAGCCCTTGCCCCATCCCTCTCCAACCCACAACAGTCTGGTAGAATTTCACCAATGCAGGCAAGTGGAACACTTCACTTCCAATCCCTGAACGAGGCCAGGGCACAGAGGAGTTTATTATATCATAAATTAGAACATGAAAAGCTAATACATTTTATACATTTGTCAGAGAGGGAGAGAGAGAGGAGGAAAAGCCTTTGCTGCCAGGTTCCTCATAGCAAATCTGTCAGGCTGGAGAGAGGCTGCTGGAATGGAAGTGTTTCCAGACAGACAGAGAGAGCCCTGGTGCAGAATAGCAAAGCTCCTGCTGGATGCTCCAGGGCTGTGGCAGGAACCAGGATGGAGTTCTCAAGCCAAATCACACACAGCCCACCACATCTCACCTCTTCTTGTGTGGGGATAAAATGATGCCCAGCAGAGCCAGGGGAAGCTGCTGGGGGCTGCAGTGGCTGAGGAGTCAGGGGGTGCTGCTGGGGTTCACATTGTGTGTCTGGATTTACCTGGTGTTGTTTTACAGAAAAAAAGGGGTAAAGTGTACCCAGAGATGGGAACAGAGCTGGGGAAGGGGCTGGAGCCCCAGGAGAGGCTGAGGGAGCTGGGAAGGGGCTCAGCCTGGAGAAAAGGAGGCTCAGGGGGGACCTTGTGGCTCTGCACAGCTCCTGACAGGAGGGGACAGCTGGGGGGCTCTGGGAACAGGGACAGGGACAGGAGGAGAGGGAACAGCCTCAGGCTGGGCCAGGGGAGGCTCAGGGTGGACACAGCAGGAATTTCTTCACTGAAAGGATTTTCAGGCATTGGAACTGCCCAGGGAGCAGGTGGGATCACTGTCCCTGGCAGGGTTTAAAAGGCACTTTGGGATATGCTGATGTTAACAGCTGGACTCGGTGACCTCACAGGTCTTTTCCAGCCTTGATGATTCTGTGATTCTAAGTCAGATCCCAGCAGACTTACACAGAGGAATTCTCTGGGAAATCTGTTCTACCTGCCAGGCACACATCCCTGTGGCTTTCTTGCTCTGTGCTCATTCCAGGTGGATTGTCCCATTTTAATTGAGCTTTTGCCCAGTCCCACTGCATTTCTGCTGCCTGGGAGATCCAGTGACAATGGGCTTTGCAACTCTCCTTCCACAATCCAAAACCCAAGGCAGGAAGGCATTTCCCAGACATCATCTCCCTTGAAATAGTCAGCAAGTCAGACTTAATTAGACAAAGAACAGCAAAAAGCAATAATAATTAAAACTTAGACTTCCCTACACAGACAAGAAAGCAAAAGGAGCTCGTGCTGGCAGGAGCAGGGTGCCTGAGGCTGGCTTTCCCCACAGCCAGGTCCTTTATCCACAAGGATGAAGCACAGGAGATGGCAGTGGTGGTGCCTGCAAGGGTTAAGCTGAAATTACCCCCAAAAGATGTTTCTCCAGGCTGAATTGTCCTTCAGGCAGCTGCTGGACTGGTGAGGGAAAGGGAAGAGTGGCTGCTTTAGTTATTTCAGCCTTGACCACCCCCAGGCCTCAGGGCACAGCTGGAACACAGCTGGAGGCACAGCTGGAGCACAGCTGGAGGCAGACCTGTGAGACTGTTGTTTTTGGGAACATTTATCTCTGCAGGGGTAAAGGTGAACTGGGACACAGCTCTGGTGGAAGGAATGGTGGAGGAACAGCCAAGGAAACCCATCCAGTCCTGGTGTCCTGGGATCAGCTGAGAGCAGCACAGAGGGACAGCCTGCAGCAGTTCTGGCTCTGAATGCTCTCCCAGCCCCTGGAAAGCTCCATGGCAGTGTCTCCCTGAGCTGGTCCCACCTCTGCTCCTTCCTGGGTCCTGTTTCTTGGCTCCTGCCATGGCTGTGGGAGTCACAACACTCACAGTTCTCAGATCTCTGCTGCTGCCACCCAGGTCTCTTTGCCCAAAGCAGTCCTTTTCTCACAGAACTTTGTTCTCTCCACCCTTCACACTCCCTCCTTTGCTCCTCTCCCTCAGCCCCTTTGCTCCATGTGGAGCAAAATGACCATTGTTAGTCCTGAAATGTGGGGCAGACACCAAACACAGAGCTCAGAGGAGCAGGATGAGCTCCACAGCTCAGATCCATCCATCTCCAGAGCTTTGCTTGGTCCCCAGTGCTCTGCCCCATCTTCCTTGCCAGGGTGGCTTTTCGGGCACTCACAGAAGCTGCCAGACAAAACACTCCAGATTTATCCCACTCTCTTCCTCTCTGTTTTTAGAAACTTTTAATTAGTCCCCAACTCAGCACCATTATTAGTATTTGTTATTAAGTATTAAAACTGCTCACCCTCAGCTCCTTCTCCCTCTGCTTCCTTCTTCCAACCCTTTGTTTTAATTGTTATATTTTTTCATCAGTGATCAGCCAAGCTTCCCTAATGATCTAGGCTCATTTTAAGGGTTTATAACTCCGGCACAGAACTCCAATAAAAAAGCGGCAGCCTTGCTGGGAACCTCCTGGGGTTACTCAGCAGCCAGGAACACAAACTCATTTAACACTTGCCTGTTCCCCTCTTTTCTTAGTCACCATCACCCATTCTGTCAAAATATCTTCCTGTGCACGCACAGAAACCCTTCATTTTTCCTTTTCCGCATCTTTCCCTCTCGATTCTTTTTCCCTATGGATGGAGACAGGAGAACTGGAAAGATCCTTGATGAGGCATGGGCTGCAGTTAACAGCAAATAGACCAAGCCCACTGTTCCTCCCAGCCTTCTCCCTGCATTCCTGTCCCCTCTCAAGAGGTAAAAACATAAAGAGTTGTAGTGAGGCTGAGGAGAGAAATGATCTGGCTGTATTCTCCTCAAGTATATTTAGCAGTTGTGAGTTGCCCCTCTAGGGAGCTTAAAAGCCTCTTTTACAAATCTGCAAGTTGGCACTGCCTCTCCCTCCTTGCTCTCCTCCCTTCACAAGAGGTGTAGATTTACACACCGTGCACAAAGGGTTGCTTGGCAGACTCTGAGTCTTGGCCCAGCTTCCCATCGAGTACAGATGTTCCTTCCAAAGCTCTTTAGCCTCGTGCACAGCCAGCAGGAAATTCGTGGGGATCCAGGCAGGAGGAGGAGTGCAGGCTGCTCTCCAGGAGCAGCGAATGTGACCTAGACACAGGTAGGCTCCTATGTGACCTACTGGGCTTCTTGCCCATGGCCTTGGGCACTGGGCAATTAGCCAGGGTGAGGGGCAAGCCAGGAGCACACACCTTTCCTGCAGGGACCTCCTGGTACCAAGCTTTTTGAGTGAAACCCCCAAAAGCTATTCTGTCTCTCTGATTAAACACAAAACCCTTCTGCAATGAAGAGGAAAGAAGGGAGTGTGAGTGGTGAAAAGGAAATGAGTAGAGCAAGGCACGGGGTGGATTTATGTCACCTGGTGGATTTATGTCACCTGCCTTTAGCCATTGCCATGTGGGCACTTCCATCTGAGCTGTCACTCTGGGCCTGTCCCTGGAAATGCCATAGGGAAAATAAACACTTTTAACACCCTGGTTACCCCACCCTTGTAAACCACTAGAACATTGACCTTTTTTACCAGTTCTTACAGCTGATGTACTTCCCAAAGCCACCCATTTCAAAATTATGGAGCAAACAATGCCATTAAATGCTCTTTCTTTGAAGTTACTATTGCTCCCAGGACAGCATCACACCCGCAATGACCACGGGGGCCACAATTGCATTGATACACTTTACAAGCAGCCTTTTGTTCTCACTTGAAAGGAGCTCAGCTGAAAGGGCCAGCAATGTGTGCAGTCATCTTCAAAAAGCCAGAATCGTTTGGTGGGAATAAACAGTCAGAGCTCCTCAGTCAGTCATTTGAAAAGGACAGATTCCCCAGGAACGTCAGCATCGTCCTGCCTCGCCTGGCTCCTCTGGGAGGGGATTTCTGCAGCTGGCTGAGCTGCTTTGACACATATTTATCATCAGCAGTTTGAGTTTTGGGGAGAGAGAGAAACAGCAAAAGGAAACAAATCAACCCATCAAAATATTTCATGAAAGGGGCAAAAAAAAAAAAAAAAAAAAAAAGTTTTGGGGGCTTCAATAGTATTGGGTTTTCAACTTGGGCTGAAAGTGCAGCACACTGAGTAGGGTCTGTGGGGATGCCTGCAATTAGAGACCTGCTTAGTGATACAGAGCTGTCTTCTCCTTGTTTCCAGCTGCTACATTTAATTAAAAGAAAGCTAAACAATCCATTACATTAAATTACTTTCTGCACATTACTTTTCCACATAGACAACCGAAATGGTTGCCACAGGGATGTTATCTGACCGCAGGCTGGAAAGGAGATAAACCATTCTCAAAATTATTCTGTTGCCTAAAATATCACCCCAATGACCTGGTCAGGAGCCATTCCTGACTGTGTGAGGGCCTGCCAGCCTGGTGGGGATCCACCAGGAATGTGAGGGCATTCATGGACTGCAGTCCCAGCCTCATCTGGCTTATTCCTGCATCACAAGATGATAAGGATGCCAAGTCACTCTAATGTTGTGGCAAAAAAAGGGCTTCTTTCATCTTTCCTCTCTCTACTCTCTGTCACCTTCACCATGGAACCTGGGAAAATAAAATAAAATAAAATAAAATAAAATAAAATAAAATAAAATAAAATAAAATAAAATAAAATAAAATAATAAAGTCATACCATGACTTAGTATCTACTTCAGCTTCTTCTCCAGAGTTTCTAATCAGCACCAAACAGTCCATATACCCTGTTTCACCTTCTAACTTAAGCAGTCCTTTGATATTAGAAGTCAGGCATGATAGGGATATCTTCAAATATCTCATGGAAACAGAATTTGTTGGAAAACTCTTTGCCCCTGTGGGGATTTTGTTTTTCTTTCAATTCTTGTTCAAAGAAGGATAAAAAAGGTTTGGAATCTTCCTCAGTGGCCCATGAGGCCACAGAGCAGACTTTGCCTCCCACAGAGGAATTCCTTAGGAACACAGCCCAGGTCCAGACTGCAGCAGGGAAGGATATTCTGGTTAAAGCCCTGCCCTGACAGCCCTGTGTGCTGCCACCAAGCCCCTGCCTCACCACTCTGCCATTTAAAAACATTCAGGTGTTAGAACAAACACCAAAGCACGACCAGCTTGAGGCAAACCCAACCTGGACTGGCTTCAGGAGGAGAACTGAACAAAAACAACATCCTGGCTCGACTCTGCTGCCTTTGTTACAGCTCTGCCCTTATTTTCTGCACTCCACACCACTTTCCCTCTGAGATAATTGTTGCCAAGTGGCTATTTGGAACATGGTTGAGTGCAAATTGTTAAAGGAGAGACAGGCTTGTGCTTCTGTCTTGCTGACTATTTTTGCTTTATTCCCCATCTCAGACAGAAACATTCCGAGGGTATCTGTTTACTGTTTGTGCATAATGGATTATGGCAGGAAATGGTCTCTTCCACCCTCATTTTACAGCATTTGCACCTCATCCTGGGGTGACCTCCCAGCAGCAGCACAGACCTTTATGGCCACTGTGACAATCTCCCTGAGCCAGCCTTCCAGAAGGGGAATGCCACTGGCTTTGGGCTTGGGCACAGTGGGAAATGTGTTCAGTGACAGCTTCCCTCTGCCTCACATTTGCCCTGTTTGGAGCTGGAACTGCTGGGCTGGGTTTGCACTGATAAATATCCTCTTAACCCAGGCAGCATTGGCTGAGTCCTTCAGCAGCCTCATCCAGACTCACACAAACACCTTGGGAATTATCCCATCCTCTCTCTGGATCTGAGCTCACCAGGCATACCAGACAGGAATCACAGATCCTGGGAAGAGAGAGGAGGCTGTGTCCACTTCATCATGGTCATATAAATACCAAGATTTTGGTTTTAAAACATCATTGTAAATTAACCACCCCCTGGAAGCATTTTGCTTCCCTCCACTTGTGTCCTCATACAAGTAAATTATTCCTGCAGCTTTATGGAATGCAGAAAACCACATCTCACACTGGGGACTTCTCCCTCACAAAAGACCCAGAAGCCAACCCAAAAGGCAGCAGGTCAAACACATTAACAACTAATTTGTATTATATGTATTATATTTTTCTCCCTGCCTGTCTTTAATTCTCCCCTAGCAACACAAGCTATTCACCCTCAAAGCTTTCAGCCTCTTCTGAAATTTCAATGGTCATCTCACAGGCTGCATTTGTACCTTTAGGTTCCCATCAGCACTGGGCAAAGATGGAGTGAAAAGAATGATGTTTTTCAAGCCCTGCAGTCAGGTCCTCAATGTTCCCAGCATCTGACTCTTGCCTGCAGAGGTGTGAATCAAATTCTGGTTTCCCATGTGGTCACGCCAGATGGTTGGCTCAAAACCCATCATTTCTTTACAGCAAAACTCACTAGACACAGACAGTAACCATAAGATATGTTGGAAACTCGAATTTCGAATAATTTAGACCACTGACACCCATGCAAAAAATCCTTCACCCTACTCCTTTTGTCAGCTCTTCAAGAATGGTTTCTCTCCTGAAAATGTCCTCAAACATTTTGAGGCAGTGACAAAAATACATTCTTACACTCAGCCTGCATCCTCTCATTCTGAAAGGCCTTGTTGTTACTTCTGAACTTTGATTGTCAAATTACATCCAAGGATCATTTCACAATCCCCAAAAGGCAGCACTGCTCCCAAGGAATGCTTGGAAGCAGCTATGCAGGACAGCAGATCACATTCCAATATTATTGCATTGTCTGTGGCCCCTTGCAGTGGGTTCTGGAATTTGTTGGGGGTGGACCCTCCAAACACATCCCACCGTGCCTTCTACAGAAGGATTGGGAATGCTGAGTAAGGCCCTGCCCTGGTGAAATAGGGAAGGGAGCACTGGAGAGAACAATATTCAGTAAAGCAAATAAAAACCTCGGAAGGAGACTGTGTTGAAAACAATCATATGCTTGGGAAATCTGGCTCTGTGTGTTTAGTGACCACAAGAGGTCAGGGCATCAGTTTTCCATTGCATCTTAAAAGCAACATCTCGAAGAGCCTGGAGCTAGGATACTATTTTAGCTGAGACTGTTTCAGTTCAGAAATTCCATCTTTAAACATTCCTTAACAGGGGTTACCACAGGAGCAACAGCACTTCTTTTCTTTGCACTTGAGTCTATCGGGATAATAGTCGGGTTTGCCTTTCTTTATGTTCCAGGTCTTGCTCCACAGTTGGAGGGTTTACAGAAATATTACATTTAACACTAAAAGCTACAGTCAACACCTCCATTTCCTTGGCACAACCACACTTCCTTCATTAGGAATAAACCATGCTGGTGACAAAGCTGTCCCAGGTGTGACCTCACTTTCCTCCTGCAGAAGCTTTTAAGCATCAAAAGCCTCCTTTTCCTCCCTTCCAAATCCACTTCTCCAGCATGACCAAAGGTCAGTCTATGAGACAGCAAATGCATTACACATTTCAACTCCAAATTAAGACTATTTCTGCAAATGCAGTTCTCATCTATGGGAGGTCTGTGTCAGGGAGGCAGAGGAAAAAGGAGACATAAAAAATAATAACATATTCTTTATATATATATATGTAACAGTAGAAATGGTGTACACACTTGCCCTCTGAGAACCACTTCCTATGGCACCTCTTTTTACCAATCTAGTTTTTCTAGAGAGTGTCCTGCCCAGGCACTAACTGGGCTTGACCCAGTTTGGAGCATAAAAACAGACAGGCTTGCTGCCTGGGATATTAGATGATGAATTTTTCATGTGCAGCCTTGTTTCACTGCAAAGTCCAGCCTCAGTCCCCTCTCAGTCTGCAGCACGTCCCCTTTAGCAGGTCCTGCTCTGTGAAATTGCATTTCTTTGTTTACTCTGCATGATGCCAAGAAATGCCTTTCTTTCCCCTCTGTTTTCTTCTCTTTATTTTTGAAGTGAAAGTTATTAAGCTACTTCTGGCATAATACCTCTAAATGCCGAGTTCGTGAGAGGGAATTTTAACTTGGTTAATCTGACACAAATGAAAAACTATTCAAGGCTTGAGATGACTGGAAAGTTTAGTGTCATGGCTTTTTCAGGAGAAAAAGAGGGGCCTCAGCAAAATTTCATTTGAACACTTGACGTTATTTATTTCCTTTAAAGAGTTGGGCATGGTTTAAAGACACAGGAAAAACTGGACTGATGGTTCTGCTCGCTGCTGGGGGGCACATAGGGCAGAGAGAAGGGCAGAGGGGATGGGGAGAGCTCTCCTTATTGATGTGGGACAGTGGGTAACTGCTCCCACTGCGAGCTGCATCCTGCAGGTTTGCTCAGGGCTGAAATGGAAATGTCACTCTCTTAAAAGTTAAATTTCAGCTGCCATCATTTCTGTGACTATTATCAGCAGAGGAAAATGGGAAGGAGAGGCTCACTGAGATACAGAGGCCTCACATGTCTGAGATCATTCCTTGCCTTGTTCAAAGCCATTACACCTGAACTAAAGATGTCTTGGGATGCTCCTCACCCAAAAGCTTTTCCATTTTTTATTTGCATGTCTGGGATCAAAAATAAACAAAATCTGTCAGAGTTAAGCCATGCCAGTGCTCAGAGGGAAGGTCCCAGGACAGTGTTCAGCCAGTGGATAAACTTCCATGCCCAGGGAGACAACTCTGGAGATTTGAGGACCATTTTCTGAACTGGTGGAGTCCCAGCATCTTTTCCTCCTTGATGAGTGTTTCTTTCCTTCCTGAGCAGTAGCTGGGATAAATGGGCTGAAGCTTCCCTCTACTTTTTGCTCCAATAGCCATGTATCAGGTTTTCCACAGCTGAGCTGAAACCCATGATTCATAATCAGTTTCATTTGCGAAATGTTCTTCTAATTGATCAGACGGAGACCAATTTCAGTGTGGGAAACTGAACCCTGAGAAAATTAATTACCCGCCAGGCTAAACCCATTTCCTTTGGCCCAAGTACAGCTTATTGTATGTTACTGAGAGATGACTGGCTGTCGAGAGAAAGGCAATGCTATAATTCTTTCCAGGACACGCTACATTGGAAGCAGATAAAGTGCTGCTGGCTGAGGGCACTGCCTATGTAGAGTGGGGATGTGGCACAGGGAACGGGAAAAGGGACAGCAAATACATGGCAAAAGGCTCAGAGAGACTGGAGATAAGAGAAAGGAGAAAATACACCAATTTTAAAATCACAGATTCTCCCAGGGATTAGTCACTACAGAGTTTGCCTTTGGGGACAAAGGGTTTTAACGTTTCTTGTGCCTACTTCGTGCTCATTTTACACCTGTGAGATATGGAGGGATGTCACAGACCCTGGGCAAAGGACACAAGGAGAGAGATAGAGATTTTTTTTTTTTTTTTTTTTTTTTTTTTTTTTTTTTTTTTTTTTTTTTTTTTTTTTTTTTTTTCTGTGATGCTCTGGTAATGAGGGCAGTGAACTTAGCAAGGCTCCACAGCCTCGGGGCAGGAAGGCTTAGAATAAATGCTGTAACTGAGCAGAAAGCATCGGGGAGTAAACCTAGGCTCTCCTTCCTCCTTTAGGCCGAGGAGATGTGGAAGATGCAGGGGCTCAGAGGTGGCTCCTCAGGAATGTGAATGAGGGTGCAGCCCATCCCTGCTCCCAGAGTGGGAATTGCTGCTCCTGCAGCTCCCTGCAATCCCCCTCCCTCTCAAGGGCTCCTGGCACCAGCATATCAAACTCAAAGCCCCCCAAGACAGGAGGCGTCACAGATCTTTTAATTAAAGCCAACTGGGTAATGAAAGGACAAAATAGCAGGAGTATGTCCCACTCTATGAATGGATAAATTAAATCTCCCAGCAAAGACGGCAGACACGGAGTCTGGGAGGGGAGGGGAACAGATTTTAGCTGGAAATTCTAAGGGCTGCCATATTCAAGCTAATGACACCCTGCCCACACAATTCTGCCATCTTCCAGGGCAGAAAAATAACCGCAGAGGGAACATGGATCTCCTTCTCTTTAGGCTGGGGCTTCAGCAGTGAAAAAACATCAGTGCTACAGGATACTCAGGCTGCAATCCCCTGACGGTAAGAGCCAGCCACTCTCCAGCTGCTCCAGGTTAATAGAAATACTTCCTTGGCTAGACCCCAGCACAAAACAAAATAGGATTTACAGCCAGAGTAAAGCTAATCAAAGAAAAAGGACAAAGGTTTATCAGCAGCCAGAACTTTTCAGAAGAAAAGAACTTAGTGATGTCTGGGTCAACAATGTTCTCGTGCTTCAGAGGGCTCTGGATGCAGATTGCTTGGGGAATACCTTGCCTTGATAGAAAGTTTTAACCCTTTGACTTTTGAAAGGACACGGTCTAGGTGTATTTATTGGAAAGCCTCAAATTCAAACAAAATAATCTCTGTGTTGCTGCCAGCCTTTTATCAGCCTCTGTGTGGAGGTGCTCGGGAGCTCTGTGTAAATTCGATGTACTTAAGAAACAAAGGTTGAGTGGAATGACCTCTTCAAATGCAGATGTCAGGCGTCTGTAAAGCCCTGGGGTTGAGGGATCACAAAGCTGGGTTAAGGCTCCTACTCTGTTTTCCTTCTCTATCCTCCTTTTTCTTGCTCCAAGAAAGAGGAAGGCATAACTGAGTCACGCTCAGTGCGATTCTCAGGGGAAAACACAATTCTACAGTAATTCCTTATGGTACATTGTGGGATTTTCTTTTTAAGACAGGATGTTCCTTCTTACATATGCTGCATCAGATACCTCTGTTCCCAAAATCTGGAGTGCTCTAGGGCTCCATCTCCCTAACAGGTCAGCTGGGAGGAGGAAATACCCTTCTGTGGAAGAGGGAGAGAAAGCTGGGAGCAGAGAAGAGGTGCAAGAACCAACACGTAACAGAAAAAATTGAAAACAGTGCCCACTGAATTAATGATACTGAGGTAATTGCTATTCTGTTTAGGACCTCTTATTTTGGCAGCGACACAGCCAAGGTGTAATACAGCTGGAAATCAAAATGGATGGAAGTTAATCCATTGAGGTTTATGGCTACAGTTAGTTTCTGATGGATCCTGATAGTCTGCTAAGCAAACACCTCACTGCCTGCCTCTTAAAGCAGAGTTCACAGCTCCTCCAACCTCTTGCAGCAGGAACACTTTTATTAACCCTCTTAGTGTGTTTGAGTCAACCCTTCTCCTGGGGGAAAAGTTAGAGCTCTCTGAAGTGAAACACCAGTTTTGAAGGGGCAAATTCCATTTACATCACGACTGTGAGCCAATATTTTACAGGCAACTATGCAAGTACAAAACTGCTCAAAAAATGTTGGTGAGTTAAGTCAGTTTAGCTTTTCCTACCCATCAACTGAGCTACCATAACAGAGATTGTGTCCACTCTTATCCCTCATCTCTTGGACAAACTGCAAAGGTTTTCCATATTACTTGGCTCCAGCTTTTTTTTTTTTTTTTTTTTTCTCTCCCCCCCCCCCTTTCTTTTTTTTCATAGNNAAAAAAAAAAAAAAAAAAAAGCTATTTTCTAAGTACTCATTAATTTTAACACCCAGAACAGATTGGTAAAAGATCAACATGCACTTATTGAACAGGAATTCAGGAGAGCAGCAGGAGGTGAGCAGTGACTCTCCTGGAGAATGGTGCTGGTCCAAGAGCAGCTCACCTGGCCATTCATTCAGTGCCCACTGAGGGGGAAAGGAGATGAGATATTACTCCATTATAGTCTCCAATGTATAATTCATACAATGCCAATGAAATAATGACAAATGACTGAATTGTTCACAAAGGCCATTCCTCACACTTCAGCCCATTTAAAAAAAATCTTTTATTCCTCTCTTCTAAACTTTCTGTTAATAACTCCCCTCCTTGCCTTTGCTTCCTTTGCAGGCACTTGGCAGAGATGCTGTGAAGAGGTAGAAAGGGAGTTGTTGGAGGAGACACAGAGAATGGGATATGTGGATATTGGGAACTTTTATTCAGGAGGGTGGGCAGGCCCTGGCACAGAGTGCCCAGAGCAGCTGTGGCTGCCCCTGGATCCCTGGACGTGTCCAAGGCCAGGCTGGAGCAACCTGGGACAGTGGAAGTTGTCCCTGCCCACAGTGGAATGAGATGATCTTTGAAGCCCCTTCCAGAGTGTTCTGTGATCCCAAATCTCCCATTCTTTTTGTGTCTCCATGGACATCCCATTACATACCCAAGTATCAATGTGTGTATGAGCCAGCTCACTTCATACACATCCCTCTGCCCTCTGATCTGCTTCAGACAACCCTTGGCCACGGTTTTCTCAAGAGATGTGTCTGCCTTTTCAGTTTCCTCCGTGTTCTGTGGACAAGGATGGATAACAGCACATTCCAAGTCAATCCTTGCTGTGTTTAGTCTGTTGTTTGCCCTCGGTGAGATGACAGCAGCATGTGACAAACACAAGGTTCTTGCACATGCACTGCAAGAGTTTTTGAGTCCCCAAAACCAAACCACAGCACTCTGAATCCTTGGGATGGGTGGGAAATATCCCGTGCTCCTGTTAACTCCCCTGCTGCTCACTCACCTGGCCATGCCTGGTGTTCTTTATCCCTGGGAAAGGTGAGCCATGGATGAGAAACTGCTGGAAATGGGAGCTGCTAAAGGAATTGCACCTTGAAGAGCCCCAGCTCTGCTGTGAGATGGATGGGGAGTGGTGGGAGGATCAGTCATCCCTGGCTCCGAGCTGCTGAACTCGGGTAATCAAAACCGGGGGAAAACTTGTAAAGATCGTAGCACACAGATGGATGGACAGACAGTGAGATAGATCATGAGCAAAAATAACAGCTTAAAATTGCATTTCTGTTTGTGACCTGGTTTTCCCAGGTCCGAAGTGCTCGGTCCAGTGGCACATGCTCCGGGAGCAGCCCTCTGGGGAATTAGCCCGGAGGCAGGTCTGCACTTACAGGCCTATTTTTGCAAATTTTTCTTATGTATATTTGAAAAGGTGAGAAAGCACCAACCGAGGATGTTTTCTAAAGGTCGAACCTTTCTTTTTGCAGGAGCTTTCCCACTCTCTGCTTGCTTTTATTTCCCGGTGCTCCCTAAGGACGGATTGAAACTCCAGAGCTCTGAGCACATCCTTTGTCCTGCTTAATCATTGTTAACAGCCAAAAAGATGAGATAATGGCGACCCATCTTGGGGACTCCAAGATCCCGATTGTTCAGAAAGGTCATAGAAAAGCCACGTTTCTAATCTCTGCAAAAGAAGAGATTAACAGGCAGCCTCGCTGAGATGCTGGAGGGGGGAAAGGAAAAGAAGAAGAAAGGTGACAGAAAGCTCTTTGGGTTTGACTTGGATACAAGGAGTAGGAACTGTGAAACAAAGCCATGGCACGGCAAAGGAAGAGGGGAAAAAACTCCTCTGCAAAATAGACTGGCACCGTGAGGAGCAACTGGGAAAAAGTGTGAAAAGACACTTGTGGAAAGAATATTCCGTATAAAATGAGTCAGGGTGCTCTTTATTCCTCCAGCATTCGAGGCTGCTGGCCTTCACCTTTGATTCCTACAGGAGACTGGCACTGGAGCTGTTGTGGTTGGAAACAGGAATGGGACAGACGGAAGGACTGGATGGGATTTGTCCCCCATTATATGCTGTATAAATTAAAGCTGACAAGCAAGGCTCAAGGAGATCTCCAGGCTCTTGGAGTCCATAGAGGAATCATCACCCACAACAGGCAATTCCACCCATAATAAAATGACCAATGAAGAGGGAAGAGATGCCTCAGCTCTGGAGGAACTCTAGAGAAGCTCATCTGTCTTTGGTTAAAGGAAAAGAGAATCAAATTTTTATTTCAGAATGGAGAGCTAATCCCACCTCTCCTGAGCCAGGAAAATCCCATCCAGGAGCCTCTGAGAAGTATTTTATGACTGGAGCAGATTCTGGGAGCACAAAGGATTCCTACCCTGTGCTCCCATCCCAAGTAATGCTTTATGGAAGGACTGGAAAATGCAGAAGCAGAGCTAAACATGAGAGGCTGTGTCAGACAGCACATGGTCACCTTGTTCAGCTCCATTTCGTCAGTGTTTCATCCAAATGATCAAGGAATATGTTAGGGATTGTGATTCCTCTCCCAGTTTTGAGGCTGTTCTGGCAGCAGATGAGAGAAACATTTGGGGCCAAAGACTTAAAAAATTCAATCCCAGATTTCAGCTCCTGAGTTTGAAGTTATTTTATGCTGGAAGTTTGGCTTGGACACATCTTTAGTAGTTGCTAGAATCAGACAGAATCTCCAAAGATTTGGAAGTATTCCTAATGCAAAAATTTACCGATTTCCATATTTTTGTTTCTCTTGATGTTTTTGACACCCAGGAACAAACGATCTTCATTTAAATGAGATGAGAAAAGTATCTCCTGCAAATTATGCCATTTCTTTTCCCCATTATGTTTTTCTGCATTTTCTGGCAGCGCTGTTGCAAAACCAATAGCAAACGGTCAAGTGGAACTGCAAAGACAATAACTTTAATGGAAAGAAATTGGGAACTGGAAGATGACACATATTACATTAGGGGGGAAAAAAAAGTGAAATAATATTTAATTTCCTTCGTCATAAATAATATGTCCGCCCACATTACAAACACATCAAATATGACAGGAAGAATAGGCAGTGACATGAGAAAATATCATTATTTCTTCATTAAATGTTTTATACATTTGTAAGTGGGGGGGGCAAAATTAAAAAAAAACCACCCTGACAAGCAAAAATATAACAGCTGAAGGGCCATTAAAGAAATGAATTAGAATGAATGAATCTAGAAGTGTTCAGATGTGGAAATCAAAAGGAAAAAGAAAAAAATATGTCTTAGGTAAAACTTTGACTGTTCTTAGAACCCAGCTCCTTTCCAGACAGAAAGTGAGGCTGTTGCTGGGGGGCTCTGGGCACTGGGCAGCCCTTGATGGGGACTGAGTGATCTGAGGTAAAAGAAAGGGATCTGCTCGGTGAAGTATTTTTGTGTAGTGGTGGTTGGGCAAAGAGGATTTCTGCACAACACCTTGCAGTGTGCATCAGGCTGAACACAAAACCAAAGGCACTGGAAGTTTGATGTTGATTTTGCAAGAAGCTGCTGGAAATTTGGGAATGTCGTAGAGGTTGTGGGTGTAAATTTACCTGTAGGGTTAGGGCCCAGCAGGGGAATGTCAGGAGCCTTGCAGGTCCAGCTGAGCTCTCTATTTGCAAAATGGATTTACATTCCATGAGCATTACTTAATCATCTTCCTGGATTTCAGTTTTTTTCTGCACACTATTGCTCTGTGGATGCCCAAAGTACCAGCAGTGGGTCAGGGAGGGCAAAAAAGGCTCCAAATGAAAGATGACCTTTAGGGAAAAGGGGATGAACGTTGTTTCTTCACTGCTCTCATGGCCAGTGCCTCCATGAGAGCTCAACGCTGAGGCTCTAATTATTTGTGTCTCTCTAATGATCCATGCTCTCCATCCTCTGCAGCCCCAGTGACCAGAACACATCCGTCCAGAGGAGCATTATCCCTGTCAGTTCTGCTCTGTGATGCTCGGCATCGCTCACCAGCCGGGAGTCAAGGTCACGGCACCCCGGAGCAGCAGGCACAGCCTCATCTCCTCTGCTCTCCGTGCTGCTGAGCAGAGCTGCCTCCTCTGCCTCCTCACCCCCACACTAATGGCACAGCACTGCTCCCCTCCAGATTGTTCAACAGATGCTCCTGATAAATTCCCGAGCAGCTGAAATTCTGTGGGAAATGGAGCGCGGCCGCCTGGCTGCTGGTGAAGGATGGGAGACACTCACAAGGTCTTTGGGATGAGTTTCACACCACCAAAGGTGTTTGGCCCTTTCACCAGGATGGAAGGGACTGGAGTCAGGGAATGGGATGGGCCTGGGCAGTGGGAATTGTATAATGTATGATCCTCTCCCAGGCTGCAGGCAAAGGTGGGAAACAGAGGGAAACAGCCAGAGGAAACATCCTGGGCTGTGCCAGGTTAGAGGGCTCCCAGCTGCCTCTGTGCAAGTATTGAATTCACTGGTAGCCAACAAACAGCATTGACAGTTTGAATAAACACACACTCTGTGTGTGTACATATATTTACATGTGTTTACATGTGTTTGTTTATATTTGAGTTCCTCTGCTCTCAAACATCTATCTAATGTATTTGAGAAGACAAAATGTAAACAATTTGTTTGGGGGACATGTTTGTTGCAGTCCTTTTTAGCTTCACAGCCAGAGAGCTTTTCCAGGTGTTGTCTCTCCCAATATTTAGCAGTCCCAAGTAGTGAATGGATTGAAGTATTAAGATTTTTTTTCTCCCTTTTGACTTGCAAAGACAATCCTGCAGAATACAATGTCCCTGTGAAATCTGCATTTCATCAAGAGAAAGGTTTTGTTTACAATAACATCCTCTCACAAAGCTTCTGCTGTCCCCAGAAACAGCATTCAAGATTCAAAGGGTCGAGCACTGGAACAAAATCTACCCCTGATGTTCCCATAGCCCCATTTTGTCTCTTCCTACTACATTTGTTTTATATCTACACCTTCAGCATTCCTTTGAGGCACAGGAGATTTTTACTGAGTATAAGGACAGGAAGGAGAAAAGAAGAATGAGGAAGAAGTGCTGAAGACAGAGGAAGAAGGATGGTGGGTATTTTGAGAAGGGAAAGAATGAGCTGCTGGGGCTGTAGTTGTAGTTAATAAAGTGAACTTGCATTTCTACAGGAAATTCTTCTTCTGAATGGGAAACAGCAGCCTAAGTTCTCAAAGCTTGCCACAGAAGAGAAATTGTGTTAAAAGAAAAAATCACACAGAGACATCAAAACGCCATAATGTGTGGCACTTTGTGCCATTACAAGCTATTTAAAATTAATGCAGAATGTAATATAAGATCCATACAAATTAGGTTGGACAAAAATGTGAAAACCAAGTGTTTTTCTGTTCTCAAAACAAAGTTTTTTGTCATTACCAAAATGAAGTCAAAACAATTTCACTGTTCTCCATCAAACATTTCATTTCAATTGAGCTGGCTCTGTGCAACCTTGTAAAAAACACCTTTAGCTTCCAACAGCAAACTGCTCGAGTTTATAACAGTCAAACAGTGGGGAACAAGGAGTTTAAAAAAACTTCTGGCTATTCAAACATGAATAAAAGGTGACAGGCACTGCAGTTCTCTTGGTCTAGGCTGGGTCGTTGATAATTGTATCAGAGACTTTAAAAGCCACAGAATGGTGTGTTACCCTGGTTTTGAAGACTTTTTTAAGCCTTCTGTAAGGTTCTTCATATTGGAGTCAGAAATGTTACCTTATCACACTTTCTACTATAAACAATGCCCATGTTTTGCTGTCTTTCATTGTTTACAGATTTATAGGTGGGAAGAGAAAGGTGATTGACAGTTGGCTTGACCAATGTGGGTTGAGAAGTGGAATTCCATCCTCCAATCCACAGGCCACATAGGAAATGCATAAAACTGAGTTTTGTAAATCAACTCGCCCCTTTTTTTCTTCCTGCTTCACTTACCAGTGTGTCCTCGTGTAGTTCTTTCCATGTCCATGGTGATAGCCCTTCCAGCCCATGGAAGGAAAATCTTTGACGAGTATCTCTGCCTGGAAATTGCTCCTGCTAATTCTTTCAGCTCAGCCCTGTTCCCTGCTCCTGAGAGCCTGCAGGAGGGTTACAAACACAGCTCTGGGGTGGCACAGGGTGCTGCCCAGCCACAGGGGCAGCAGGGCACCTCCCCTGCCCTTGGGGTGTCTTTGTGCACAGCCCTGTGAGCACTGGGCACTGGCACTGCCATGAGAATGTGGCAGGAGTTGCCCCTGCTTTGTGTTTGTGGCTTTTTCTTTGCCTTTTAAACAGTCTTTACCTCACCCCATGATCTATTTTGCTTTTACCCTCCAGTTTTCTCCCCCATCCTGCCAAGGGAGAGTGAGTGAGTGTGTGGGGCTGCTTTGCTGGCTGTGGCTAAACCATGGCAGTAACTGATCCTGAAATACTTCATCCTAAAACACACAGAAACACCCTCAAGGCCCCAGTCGTGTGTCAGAGCCAGCCTTTTGGGTCCATGGACTGCACTCTTCTGGGAACTGGGCCGTTAAGTATGGATTTAAGTGCTTTGCTTTAGGCACTTAATTAATTTGGGTTTGTTGCACAATTTCCCAGCACTTATGGTGCTGCCCAGGAGAAGGTGATGTGCCTGAGCCCCTGGGGGCTGCTCTCAGCAGTCCCTCTGCACGAAATCCACACTCCCTCCTGCAGTCACTGGAGCTCCTCTACACCCCAAATCCCTGCTTCCCCCTCTTTCCACTTTCCCCTTCCTCTATGGGCTCTTTCCTGCCCATCCTACGGAGGAGAGTGGAGCTACCTCTGTCCAGAGCTGAGATTTCTGTGCTTGGCCAGGGGATTTCTGCTGCTTGGCCAGGGTCAGGGAAGTTTTTTGTTTTCATGATCCTTTTAGTGCCAGCAGCTTCTGCACACAAGGAGCTCCATCAGCACCTCCCAGAGCACAGCAGGCTGGGTGCACAGGGATTGCCACGACCCATCAAACAGCTCAAATGAGAAATAGGCAGCTGCGCACAGGCAGTGAGAAGAGCTGTGCTAATAGAATCAAGAAAACAGGGCAAATGAAACCGGGGAAATAATGAACAAAAAATACACTGGCAGCTTCCTACCATTGGAGATGCAGGTGGGAGATTCCCAGGTTGAGAGTGGAATCTGAAATTCCGAGTTGCACCTTCCCAATTCCTGCAGCTGCTTCTTGTACTTCACAGAGCCTCCCACAGAAATCAGCACTGATTTGCAGGCAGAAGGGTGTCCCTGAGAACAACTCTTTGATGTTTAGGGGCTGAATGGGACTGAGATCTCCTGGCTTTGACCACAGCCTTGGGTGGGTTTTGTGCCCAGGACATCCTCTCCCCTCAGCAGGAGCATCTCTCCGTGTTATGGTTGAAAGCAGTAATAGCATATTAATGTGAAGGGAGGCAAAGGGAGAAGGGATAAAAGAAAAATGTGTGTCGAGTAAAATAGAAAGGAAAATTTTAGGAGAAAAGAGAGAGAGAAGCACTGCAGGCAACAGAAGGAGAGTGAAGGAGAAAAATGGGGAAGTGGGAGGATGGAATGAAATACTGAGACACAAAAAAATAAACAAATGCATAAATACAAAGTGAAAAAGCCAGATCCAGGTTTTCCATTCATATGTGCTGGTACAGCTCCATCAAACCCTAGTGAGAGTCCAGTTCCCTGACTCAGAACCATAGAAACATTTAGGCTGAAAAAGACTTCTGAGACACCAAGTCCAACCATTCCTCTAGCTCTGCAAGGGCCACTCTAAACCCTGTCCCCAAATGCCACATTTACACACCTTTTAAATCCCTCCAGGCATGGTGACTCCCCCACAGCCCTGGACAGTCTGTTCTAGTGCTTGACGACCCTTTAGGCAATGAAATTTTTCCAAATATTTTTCCTAAAGCCCCTTTTACAGAGCTTTATGGATTTCATAGAGCTTTATGGATTGGCAGCACCTCAGGCTGTGGCTCAGGCCCTGTGGGCTGCACTCCAAGCAAGGAAACCTCATACACCAATTCCTTCCTAGGGCACAATCTCCTTAGTGCTCCCAATTCCCCAGACTATTGCTGAATATGATTGACAGGAATTTCTGTTCTTGTCAGCAGGATTCCCATTCCCATCACCTCTGCAGACCATGTCTTGTGTCAGGGATCACAGCCATGATTTCAGTGTCTGTCCATGCCCACTGAATTATTTCTCAGACCCATCTAAAGTTACCTTCCAACCTGGTTTGCACATCCCACTCCTACTAACTCTCACCCTTTAACTGTGGCTGAGTCTTTAAAAACTCCATTCAGAAGAAGTCATTCCGATTCTCAGAGAATTTTTATTTTCCTGAGAAACAGATGAATAAAACTCTATTAGAACCATTCTAAAAACAAAATTGTGTCAAAACCTCCTTGGTTTGGTGTAGACCTTAGTCCAGGCCTTCATTTGATCCGTGCAATTAACAATTTCTTGGGTTTAGCACTATCAGGCAAGTGTTTTTTTCCCTGGATATTAACCTCAGGAAATGCCATGGAAAGGAGATGCAGCAGGGCATGCAATGAAGAGCATTAAGGAAGGAGAGCCTGCTTTCTGAGCTATCACTCCTGCACTATATTTGCTCCTGAGGCCTCATGAATAGCACCCCTCTTCCTTGTGTGTAGTTCAAACTTCTGAATTCTGCATGACTCACTGCCCCAAGCAGCAATGAATTGTCTGCCACGTTGCTACTTCTGGGGTCTTAACAGAATATTGAGAATCTCATTCTTGATCTCCCTTAAAACTGCTTGGTAAATGGATCCAGCTCAGAGAAAGGATGAAAATAATGTGTGCAATAAAAAGGCCCCGAAAAAAGGAGGAGGAGAAAAGAAAAAAGAGAGAAATGAAAGAAAAAGATGGGATTTTCAGGGAGTCCTGACTGATCTCCACTTCATTATTGAAAGATTGGACTATTAAAGGGATACAGTAGGCCTGAAGGAATTGTGGGATCATTTGTGCAAATGGTAATTTTAGTATTCAGTCTATCATATCCATAAACATAATGTGACTGGGACTGACATGAGTGATAGCAAATCCCCTTCCCAGGAGGCTGCGTGCCACTTTGATGCAATGCCTGAGAACACACAAAGCTGGGAACAGAGAGAGACTCTTCCTCCCTCCCGTGCCTGCTCTGGGCTGAGCTGATGGGTGAAGCCACTCTGATTAGAGCAGATTTGTGGAATTAAATGGAGGAGTCTCAGCACTGACAGAGGAGCTGCTCCAATTCTGGAAAAGCTCCTCTCGCTCTCGTGCTTGCTCGCTCACACAGCCCAACATGCAAAATCTGCTCAGCAAATAGAGATGTGTTACTGTGGCTGCACACACCACTCTGCTCAAGTGCTAATCCCTGGGGAAACGCCTGCCAAACACTTCCCCAGCTCTACAGATGTGCTGCTCCTGCCCTCACACTCTCCTGGGTGGAGAATTCCAGGTGCTGACACTGAGACCTGGCTCTCCTGCTCCCTGTGAGCTCAGACAAGCAGCACCAGCAGGGATTTGTGCTGTGCCCAGCAAGGATGAGCACCCTAATCCCACTGACCTCAATCTCAATCCTGTGTAAACACCCAGCATCCCTCCCCTGCCCTGTGCTCTTAAAACCCCCAGCAGAATCTGAAGTTATGGTGGATAAATTGAGGTTAACCACTCTCTGGGACAGAAATGGGTGGGCAGAACAAATTCTCTGTCAGGGTCAAGACATCAAATCTTCCCTGTGCTGTATCCATTAACCTTTGCTCTGCGTGTGGCTTGGAAGAAGAACCTGGAAAGTCTTGGCCCCCATCCTGCAGGCCAGGTCCTTCCCACAGACCTGCAGAAATGTGGATTATTTGCCTGTGTTTCCCCTCAGTCCTTGGTTCCAGGACTAAAACAAGGCCAAGACCAGTTCTGCACTGGACACTGACAACACCAAAACAACTCTTATGGGCTGCCAAAGACAAATGGGTTTGGTGGAGCTGAGTGAAATTACTCCTGGGATTTGCATTTGCTACACTGATGCACGCTCAGCAGAGTAACAAGATTAACCAGCCTAAAAAAAGGCAAAATGGGGTGCTGTGACACCCAGAGAGGAGAACTGATTGCACACAGACCCCATCAGCAGCACTGAGGATTCACTTTAATGCACTAGAACACCAGTCACTAAAATGCAGTCCTATATGAGAATAGCCTTGAATTTAGAAAACAATCTTGTTCTCTGTCTGACCCATACAAATGAGCCTTTCACACTGTTTCTGCATTGAGATAAATAAACACACGTTTTCCCAGCTTTCTAAAGGCAAAGGGCAGAAATTTGTACTTTATAATCTTTCATCCTGGAAAAAAGCCCAAATTTTTAAATGTCACAACACAATGCATTTATTCATATAGAATCCAATTTCTTGGAATCTTATTTGTGCAGAATTTTTGAGTAATTTCTTTTCGAAGAAGGTGGCAAGGTAGCATCCTGTGGCAGGTCCTGTGTTTGATTCATTGGGTGAATTGTACAGTGAATTGTACAAAAAAGTGAAGGGATTTGGGGTTTTTTGAGAGTTTCTTTGAGTAGTGAACCCAAATAATGTTCTTTACTCACTGATTCATCATAAACTCTTGATTACATGATGTTCCAGGTTTATATTTCACCTTGGTGTAATATTAACATCATAAAAATTACCAAAGATATCATCCATTGCTCTGCAAAGGGGAGAACTTCATGATTCTTATTTGATCAGGCAGCATTAACCTTGATTTTTCTATCAGTTCAGTTTGGAAACTCACCTTGCAATGGGAAGCAAATGCAAAAAAAAAAAGAGAAAGGAAGCAAACAAGCTCCTTCTCTTCCATGAGTTAAGAAACAACAACCAGTTAAAAGGAAATGTTTTCTTTGTTCAATTGAATTTGGCTGCAGTACCTAAGGGACAGATCTGTGAACAGGCAGAGATGTTCCTCATGTCCCAGGTTCCCACAGCACCAGTGCAGTTGATGACCTTGTTCCTCTGTTCTTATTTCTCCCCATCTCTTTGGAAAGTTTTTGACTTCCAAACCAGACCTATCTGTGTGTCCTGGAATGTGATTTAAAATACAAACCCATTAAAAAGTGACAAATGATCTTCATACCTCACACCTCCCTGCATGTGGTATTTCTAATGAGATTCTGGGCTTCCTAGGGCAAGAACAGTAAAATACTTAAAATTCTTGCCCCAGACATTCAGAGATGGCCAAAGACATCAACCCCACATCTGAGCTGATCCAGGGATTATTACAATTTGTTGTTTGCTGTAAACAACAGCTTGTGGCTTCATCAGAGAGCAGCTCCTGCAGGTGAGCTACAATGGGATTTGGATAGATGACTGCTGGAGGGGAAAGTCTGAGGAGAAATACTTATTTACATAAAAAGATCAGTAGAAAAATCAGCAGTTCTTTTCCACTCCCCTCCTTTCCTGAGTCTTCCCCTCCCTTCCTCAGCTTGGTCAGGAAATTGCTGTACAACAAAAATCCACAGGCAGCTTCAGCTCCTTCCCCTCTCTTTTGACCTTTTCACAGTTCTAAGGGTTATTTAATGAGCTTAGCAAAATAATGCATCAGTTAATGGCAGAATCCCTGGAAGGGCAGCATTATCCAGATTCCCTTTCCTCCTCCTCACCCTCACTGGAGGCCCCATCACCCTCAAACTTCCACTTGCAGTTTCCTTCCTTGCCTGCTTTCAAATGCCTTCAAATTAACACCACTTTATAAAATGGAGAAAGAGATCAGTGAGAGGCCTGGAAAGGAGCATTTTAATTGTTGCTGTAGAAAACACAGTCACAGAGGCTTGATCTGGTTAGGCTCAAGAGAATGAAGTGTAATTTCTTTACCATCAGGAGGCAACCATGCTATTATATCCCAAAAAAGATGTCACTATCCCTTGTGAAAGAAAGGGGTGATAGGATCACCCACAGCCATCACATTGGTACCACTCCACCCCTGCTATAAAGAGCTCAGCTGCCCAGGTAGAATTGAGAATATTTGTTGTAATAACTGCAGACTCTGTTTCTAGAAGCTGCAAGTCAATAATTCTGCTCTTTCTCCAACAGAGACAAACCCCATCGCCCACAGGCACTCTGAACAGCCCATCCTTCTTGCCAAAATTAAGCTTCCCATGATTTCCTGTGACACCTGAGCCCATTTTATAATTCAGAGCAGAATCCAGAAATCCACACAGTTGTGACAAAGTGTCTGTGGCAGGCTAAGCCTCCTTTTGAAAGGTTTTTGGGCTTTAAATGCAAGCCAAGGTTGGCTGTGAAGGTTCCTCACATGACATCAACACGTAGGAACTTTGCAGTATCTATTCAAACCAGAACTGAACCTTTAAAATTCTCTACATTTGCTCTTGCAGGTAATCTATAATGCTGTGCAGGCACTCCATATAATATCCTTAAAACAATCATCCTTCATCTAAGAATTAACTGAGCCTTTCCATTTGCAGGGTCACCCACCATTCTTTAAGGATCTGAGGAACCAGGAGTGGATATGAGGCACCTCAGAGCTCAGGTCAGGGTGAGGAGAGACATCTGAGCTGATACAACACCCCCAAGATCTGAGTGACACCCTGGAGGAGGCTCTTCACATTAATTAAAGGGTTTCTTTCAGTGTGATGAATCCCAAGGGTAAATACTTCATTTAGTTTCTGTAGTTTGGTGGGAAGAATCTCAGCTTTTCTCTTCCCTGGACAGGCTTTGCTCTTTCTTCTGTCTTTGAGTTGCCTGCTTATGCTTTTCAGCTTGTATTTAATCGTGGTTTGTTGACGTTCATTTCTTCTTGTGTCAATGTTACCCTTGAGCTTAGCAAATCATCTCCTTCTCTGGCATTTTGATTCCTTCTGTTCTTCTTTTTCACATACCCCTCAACACTCTCTGTTTAGTAACAGCAGTTGTTTACTTGTCTCAAAAATCCCAGTCTTTGCCTCTCCATCCACTTGATTTTCCCTTCTCTGCACCCGTCCTTGTCTGGATTAGGCTCCATTAGGCAGGGATGTCTGCAGCAGTGCCTGGCACTACACATGAGTGTGCACCAGCCTCTGATACAAAAATATTTCCATTTCTCTTGCTTTATTAGACACACGTTGCCTGAGGCCTGTTAGAATTTGCTTTTTCCTCAGTTCCATCACATCCTGATCCCTCAGCCCTTCTGAGCTTGTCCAACACCTCCAGGTATTCCTCAGGCTCACAGACTTGGTTTTTCCTACACACATTTCTCAGGTCACCTGTCCAATGTTCATTAGGACTTCAGCACAAACAAATTACTCCCAGTTTATGCCAGCTTTTCCCAACACCATTCCTCACTGGTAATTTCCATTATTAATGAAAATGTGAAGTTGGATTAGATAAGACTGTTGCTTGAAGAATTTCACTACCAACCACCCTCACAGAAATACTTCCCTTCTTGGAGAAATTCTCATTTTGTACCACTCTTCTGATCAGATCTAACTTCACTTTACCTACCTTTGCTTCAGTATGAGTGAGAATTTCTCATACTGAATGCCTCAAATGTTTCTGGCTTTTTTGGACACAGATGTAAATCACACAAATAGATGGAAGCACATTGTTCTGTCCTGATCTTTTCTCAGAAAAGGTGCTGTGATCCATCTGACTCTGTTTTAATGACTCTGCCATTCCAAGCTGGTTTTGTAAACTACAGAGGTGACACGAATGGACTTGCAAATGCCTTGGTCATTTTTTTCTAAAATACATGTGCTTACAATTCTTGTATCAAATAATACCCACCTGCTACTGCAAAAACCCTGTAAAAGAGCTCTTTCAGAAATCAGAAACAAAAGCAGTTTGTTCCCCTCATTATCATCACATCAAGAAGTTTGAATTTTACTTTTACCTCAGCTAGAGCAATTTAAATGTCCATAAACTCCTTCCCATTCACACCCTGCCTTGCCATGGTCTTTATCAACATCCTCACTGAATTTGAAAGAAAATTATTCATTTTGTTTTGAGGACAAATGCAAATCATTTTCTAAGTTGGTCCCATTCTTCCTGCATGGTGTCAGTGCTTCTTGTCTTATTATAAACTCCTTATTACTATGGGTAAGGTATTTCTACTGTTTGTTTTAATTTCCTCTACAAAGGATCTCCTTCACGAGGAAATTAAAACCTTGACATTTTACAAGTCTCACTTTATCTCCCCAGCTCATCTGAGATGTTGCTCTCATTGCTGATCAGTCCCTTTCTTTATAGATTTACTCGTCACCCAAGTGGGTATCTGGAAAACTTTGATTTTTCTGTTGTCACAGGACAATTCTCCTTTTGACTTTCTAAACGCACCTTGTTGTCTGATGGTTTTAATCTAGGGAATTGCACAAGAGATTCTGTTTTATCTCAGAATCTCCAGCCATTTCCCTTGTGTCAGTGTAATCAGTTACAGTCAGAAATATTAATAGAATCATTTCTAGAGGTAGAATAATGTTATTCCACAGAAATTCTAGGGGAGGGAAAATAATACTAATTAAAAAAGAGCTGCTCACTCTAATAAGACATTCAGGTGCTGCCCAGGGTGTTGAGGGCAGCTGGAGGGATTTCTCCTGTGTACCCAAAGCGTGGACACTACCACAGGTCAAGTTAATCCAAAAAGTATGATTTTGAATAGCAAGGTCAGATTTATTCCTATAAAGTGAGAGCAAGCAGAAGTACATTCATTCATTTATGAATTACATAAGTTTACCCAAAATAAATTTGTGACATGTGGAGCAAAGATTTTTTTCCTCTAGTGTTCTGTACAGAGATGAGTCTCACTTTAGTAGGTAAAGCCATTTCTTGCCTCTTGGTCTTAAACTGAAATGCACCTCTAAGAATTTGATTTAAATGTGGTCATTAGATGGGAAAAAACTGAGATCCACACTAGATTTTAGTTCAGACCTTATGGATCTGAATTGCTGTTATTTTTTACACTTTAAACGTTTTACAGCCAGCCCACTGCCCCATGACCCATTTTACTTCACCCTCCAGGACCTCCTTTATTTTAGGACACAGACTGGTCAGAGCAGCAAGTTTACCACTCAGTCCCCCTAATTTTCATGTTTTCTGGGTTTCCCTGTTGAATTTTTGCAGTGGATATTCAGGATATTCCTTCTCACTCATTCTCCACTGTCCCCCTCTGTTTTATGCACTGACCCACAGCATCTGCACTGGAAGGACGGGCAGCTGAGCTACCTGGGGGTTCCTGCTCCTGGAATTATTCTGCTACGAAATTCTCCTCTGCAGTCTGCAAAGGGGAAACGGCAGAGAGAAAAGAAACAGCTTTTCCCTGTCCATGCTTCCCGAGGAGTCTGTTGTGCTAAGTACTGGCCTGTCTCCTCTCGTTTGTGTTAACAGTGTCTAAATCACTCTTTCAACTCGCTGCCTTCCACAGGAGGAGCTGAGGCAGCAGCACAAATGGATCCTTAAGTACAAGGAGCTGGAATAAGCTATTTCCGTGTATATCTGGAGGTTAACAGAACCAAAAAAAAAAAAACAAAAAACAAAACAAAACAAAAAAAAAACCCCACCAAAACAACAAAACACCCCAAACAAACAAAAAAGTTCTTTTAGCTTCATGTTTCCTTATGTCATTTCCATTAGTGCAAACCTATTAACCCTCCCAGCCATTTCTTCTTGTGCTAAGTGTATTTCAAAAGAGCTCTGAAACTGGTCTCAATCCAAATATCAGAAAATAATAATCTGGAAAGAAACTTTTTTCCACCTAACACTGACCAGTTGATGTAGTGGTGTCTTCACTGCACCTCTCAGTGGTTCCTTGCTCTGATCTCTGAGCTGTATCAAACTTGCAGCACAATGGAGGAGAGCAAAATCTGAATTTTTCTAGTGTTTGTCTCAGGAACCAGAGCTCAGAGGCAGCTGCCAGGAGCTGTGGTTGCCCCCAGTTTTATTCCAGTCAGTAAATGGGTGTGAAAAGGAAAATCTGTGTCACCCAGGGCTGTGAACACCAATGTCCTTCATCTACTTCCCATCAACAAGGGAAAAGGAAGCGACGGATGGGCCAGCAGCAGAGATTTGAGGCTTTAATCTGCCCACTAATTCCACCCAGCTCAATAAGAGGCAAAGAAAAGGCATTCCCTGGCTCCTGCAGCCTCAGGCGCTGTGTGGGACCTCTCTCTCTGTGTCCTGTCGCTGCTGGAAGCTCCCACTTTGCAGTGAAAGTCACCAAAAAGGAGACCAAGGCTGCCTACAGGTGCTCTTGCTAAAATTGCTTTCATTTAGAACTATTTATCAGCATTTTCACACCATTTTTCAGCCACTCTCCTCAGCAGCTCTGTGCAATGTCCCTCCAAGCCATCACCTGGTAAAATATAATGCAAGAGGCAGGGAAATTCAATTACATCAGGCTGGCTGTGGCAGTCCCAGGTTTTTCCTGGGCTTCAAAGGGGAAGGGATAACAGGGAGACAGATTTTGTAGGCAGACGTGTGCAGTAATTTCTGCTGCTGATCCTTCAGAGCCAAAGTGATTGCTAAGTTTGCCCAAGAGAGGGAGAATTTAACTCCTGGGATATGACCCATTGCAAAAGCTGAAACTTCATTTCAGTCCCACCTGAGCTCACTTTTGAGGACTCCCAGTAGGCAAATTTCACCCTTAAACTCAGCTGAAAGTATTCAGAGATTAAATTTTTAAAAGTTCTTTGATTTGAGGTTGGAAGGGTTTAAAATATCTTTAGTCATAGCACCAGGGCAAGGAGGGAAATGGGCACATCTGCCTATCTGTCATTACACCCAGGTGAGGAGAAGCTGTGAAAGTCACAAGTTCTCTCTGCATGTGTGAAATTAATGCCAGAAAGTTGAAGGCCAGACAGAAGAAATATTCAGTATTACATCAGCAATATGCATTAGCTGGATTGGATCAGCCCTCCAGCCATACACTCAAACATAACCCTTACAAATTGGCAGGACTCTCACTTCCCCACCATTGCCAGGGACACAGGAGACTGTGCTGAAATTCCAGGGCAGAGCTGTGGTCCTGGTGTAGTTCCCAAAAGCTGCAATGTTTCTCTTTACAAGGCTCACTTTATCTCCCCAGCTCATCTGAGATGTTGCTCTCATTGCTGATCAGTCCCTTTCTTTATAGATTTACTCGTCACCCAAGTGGGTATCTGGAAAACTTTGATTTTTCTGTTGTCACAGGACAATTCTCCTTTTGACTTTCTAAACGCACCTTGTTGTCTGATGGTTTTAATCTAGAGATTTCCCTAATTCACCACCTTCAGTGTACACCAAGATAAAAACTATCTCCTTTATGACATCCCTTTAAAACCCAGTGCAGTCCTGTGCCACTCTTCAAACTGATTTTTCACAATATAAATGTACGCATACATACAGATTTTTCCCCCCCACCCCATCCTTTCAGTAATTATTTTTGTTCCAGCAAAATCAGAACAAGCAGAGCAGCTACAAATATCTCAGAAGCTTTTAGAGAGCAGGCAGCAGCCCACACACCAAGCTGCTTGAGGAGGAGAGGCTGAGATGCATTTTCCCCACAGAGAGCTGGGGCTGGGTGCAGTGGGGCTCTGTGTCCCCTGTCCTGGGTCCCAGCACCCACAGACTTGTGGACACAGCACTGGGCATGGCACAGTCCATCCCCACCTGCTGGATCCCTGCAGGCTCAGAATTTCAGGCTTTCTGTGCTAAAAAGTCTCTGAGCTTCAAGCAAGCACTGCTTTTGACCTGGGGCTGTGGAAAAAGATTCCAAATTTGAGTGATGGCACTGGGATTATGGGTGTGGAGTTTGAATAGGAGTGTGTGATATCACAGGCTGCAAAACTTAGAATTTAAGGTTTTGGTATATAGTAATATGTATAAACCAAGATGCAGGATTTAGGGCACAGGCTAAGTTCTTCTTCTTTCACCTTTTTCTTCATGGGTCTGGGGGGTGTTTTGTAATTGGGTAAAAAAAAGTCTGCATTGCTGGCCAGGGTGTTTTGTTATTGTGTTAAAAGTGTAAATAATATAGGTGTCATCTCATTATTGGATAATTTATGCTTAAAGGACCTTGGAAAGCATTAGAAATGGATCCATTTTCTACCTTATTAGAGCTCACAACTCATGAGACTGTACTATAGATAAGAATTAATAAACATCTGAGTCCAAACATGAACACTGCGTCTCCCAAGCATCAACCCCAGCTCTAACAGAAGAAAAGAAGATAAAAAAACCCACACCCACCTTGCTGGAGTGGCTCCATGGGGGAAGATAGGGAAAGGGACTAGGGGGAAAACAGCCCAGTGGGAAAACAGTGGGAAAATATTTGGCTCCCAGGGCATGAAAAGGAGGAGCTGCCAGCATTTGCTGGTTCAGAGGTTCAGGGTAATGCTGAGACATCCCTTGGTTCTGCTGCCCTGGGAGCAGCCAGGCAGGACCTGCAGCTTGGGGATCCAGGTCCAGAGGGTGTTTCAGCATCATGCCCAAGAATTTGTTGCACATTAGAGCAATGAACCCTTTGGCACTAACACAGATGGGAAGAAGGAGCTGTTGGAGCAGGTCCAGAGGGGACTACAAAGATTACTGGAAGGCTGGAGCAGCTCTCCTATGAGGAAAGGCTGGGAGAGGGGTGGTTGTTCACCCTGGGGGAGAGAAGGCTCTGGAGAGACTTTATAGAACATTTCAGTAGTGACAGGCAGGGCAAGGAGAGATGGCTTCACACTGAGAGAAGGGGTGGGTAATGTTTGGATATTAGAAATTCTGCCCTGTGAGGGTGGGCAAGCCCTGGCACAGCGTGCCCAGAGCAGCTGTGGCTGCCCCTGGATCCCTGGCAGTGCCCAAGGCCAGGCTGGACAGGGCTGGGAGCAACCTGGGATAGTGGGAGGTGTCCCTGCCATGGCAAAGGGGTGGAATGAAATGAGCTCCAAAGTCCCTTCCAACCATTTTAGGATTCTCTGGGTCTGTGCTAGCCCAGCTGCATTCCAGGGAGGAGCCTCCTTGGCTGAGCCATGTGCTCTGTGCCTCTGCTTTACAGCCAAACAGCAGCCCAAAATCTCTGGCTGTGAAACATCTGGAATAACCTCTGGTATCCTCTGCCAGGAGCTCCCCCAGCCAAGCTGCACATGCTGTTGGTTAATTCTAACTGCACCTCCCTGAAGTGCAAAGTCCTGTCACTGCTGTCCACTCCCTTGGATAAATTTTGGAACAGCAGCTCACACATGCTCCGGGATGCAAACATGGTCAGCCTCGGATCCTTGTGAATTTTTAGGCAGGAAAATTGAGTCCATGGTGATACAAGAATTAACTCAGCCTCACCTACAGAAATTCAAGGACTCTGAGATGTTGCTGCATTATCTACTTGTGACAAGGCTCAAGCACTTGCTTAATTTTAGGCTGGTTCTCAGAATTTGCACAAAACCCCTTTTGTAAGGGGTGTTTTCCTGCCCTGAATGTCAATGCATGAGCAGCCACATAAAATCAGTGTCAGGAACAGAAGAGAATCCTCTGTGGGGAGAAAAGTTTTGGAAAAGCAGATGTAAAGGATCCACAGCCTGATGCTAATATTCCACTTTGGAAAGCAAATTTATTATATCTGTGCAATTGGATATTCTGTTATGGGAAAGCAGTTGTTTGAATAAATGTGTGTGAGGGAAAACACACACACACACATACAAACTCTCACACATGAGGTATTGATTCAAACTGTATTTATGATTCCTCAGACCTTTAAGAAATTGATTTTAGACTATTCCCCCCTTTTCTGTCTCACTCCAGCTGAAAATCAAAGCTCAGTGTAGGATCCCTTAAAGAATTTTTTTTCTGATACAAGAAAAAAAATTTTAAAGGGTTTTTTTTTCCCTAAAGTTTGTGTGGATAGGAACAAAAGGCCCCAAATCCTGTGGATATGGTGTTCAATATTCTGTCAACTGACTTTTCAAAGAAAAAGAAATCTTAGAAATGACATTTAAAATAAACAAGAAAACAAACTTCTTTCTTTCCTTTTCAAGTTGAGACACCAAAGTAAAATATCATTTATTTTCAGTAAGTTCAGACAACTACTTGATTTTGCAATTCTCTTTCTCCCTCACCAGAGTCTTTCTTGGAATTCAGCATTCTCATTAAGACTTTATTTTTTTTTTTTTCCAAGAGACTTACACAAACTAAAAGTTACAAAACAGCCCCTGTGCCAGCCATCTGCACTGGCACATATCTGCCAAGCTGCAATTCAGGCTTTGGACCTAAATAAACAATCCATCTTTATTAGGCAAAGCACTTGAGAGTTTGCTCAACTTTAGGCACAGGTTTCAATAGAAAGGCAGCAGATTTGCTGAGCTTTAAGTGTTCTGACAGGACCTGTTTGTGCTTGGGAGGAGTTTGTCCTGCCAGCTGGTGTCCTGGAAGATTTGCATTAATCCCAAGGCACCACAAACTCATCCCCTGGTGTCTGACCACAGGAAAGGGTTCCTTGGGCATGGAAAGCTGTGCCCACCAGAAGAGATTTTCAGGGATGAACCTCTGACTTCCTCCAGCTCGTCCCATCTTCCTCCTTTTCATCCCCCCCTGTGCTGTCTGCCCAAGTCAGTGTCTTCCCCATCGTGGGGATCCAGTTCATTTCATTCCAAGCACCAAGCACCAGCTAATTATAAACCAAACACAAATTAAACCCATCTTCCCATCCTCCCCTCCGAAACCCCTAATTGCCCATTACCCTGCATTGTGCTCTGACACAAAAGTAATTCTACTAAGTGGGGAGTTTTGTTGTTGTTTTTTTTCTTTCATAAAAACTGTTAATTTGCTATTAAATCTCTTGTTGAAAGACTAATAGCTTAATGAATACATTAAACGTGCAAATTAGGGTTTTTTTACTGCATTACTTGGTGGAAGATTGAAAGGATCCCATACATCATCGTTGGCTCAGTAGGATTTAATGAGGCATTAGACCATCCTCTGTCTTGGAGGCCAGACGTGTGAATGATCCCAGAATTGTGCAGCCAACACTTGTCCCAGGTCCCTCTCCTGCTAGGGACATATATTTTCCCCTTGCCTGTTTCTTCTCCTGTCACTGCTGATGTACGTGAAATAAAAATGTAGTTTCCAGATCAGTTTTATAATGAAAAGTAGCCCATTGCTGATGACAAATGTTGTTTACAGTCACTGGAAAAGAGGGTGGAATGGCGAGTGAATATATTAGAGGAGGAGAGGATAGCTTTTATATTCATTATACTGCCATTTTGGGCCTGCAAAGACACATAACCTTTCCCTCTCTCCCTCCATCATACAGTCACTTTCAGATGTCTACATTAAAAGAAAAAGCTGCAGGCAGTGTGCTTTGCATTACCTGCTATCAATGAAGAAGACATTTTCCACCAGTCAAATAGGGCTCCTTGTGGGAATACTTCCCCCCTAAACACATTTACCGAGGTTTTCTGGATGCTTTCCCTCCTGTGCCCCTCTCCAGGCATTTTTTTCCCTGCTTGGCACAAAAGAAAACCTGCAGAGGACAACTAGGAAAAGCCAGAGGAAAATCTGGATCTTTCCCAGTGGGAGAGGAGGGTGGCCTGGCTTGGGACAGACTCCCCAGGAGGTGGTGGAGTCACCAACACTGGAATTTTTCAGGAAATGAGCAGATGAGGCACTTGGTGATATGATTAATTAACAAGATAGTGTTCAGTCAAAGGCTGGACTTGAGGGTCTTGGGGGTCTTTTCCAACCTTAATGATTCCATGATTTCCCCTCAGAATGACACAGGACAGCAGCAACCCTCAGTGCCCACATGAGGAGAGGGCAGCCTCTTCAGGGAGGGTTATTTGGGAAGATTTTTAGACCTCTGGGGCCTGAAGTGGAAGTCACAAGCCCCATCTGCTCAGGAGAGAAATTTGGTACCCTGTGCTCTACAAAAAATTCCATTTGAGCTGTGGAAAGCCTGGTGGGGGCCTTGGTAGGACAATGTTTGAAGGTTTCCAGAATGGAACCAGTAAAACACTGCTCTGGAGAGCAGATTTTGAGTGTGGAGAGTGCAGACAGGAACAGATTTGGAGAAGAATCTCTCCTCTGAGGCCTGGCAGACTTTTGCTGCCCAGGGAGAAGTGAAGACAAAGGGAGGATGAAGTTTGTGGAAGAAAGAACTTTATGTTGGCAACAGCAAAAAATAAACTTTATTTTGAGAAAAGTTAGAGAAATTAAATTCCAGGGGAGGGAGGCACAGTTTAAATACTTTTGGGATTCTGTCTGTTAATTAACAGAGGAAGAGGTCTGTGGAGAGGACAGCCATGAGCTGAGACTTGCTGGAACAATCCCAGAGTCAGACAGGCTGGCACCCATCCCACCCTCTTGTCTTTACTTGTAACTGCTCCCTGCCATGATCAAAAGGCTGTCAGATACTAATAAAGTCTTAATGCATCATCTCTCATTCCCACTGACTCATGTGAGACATCCTGGGCATCCAAGTTTAGTGGGTCAGATTCCCCAGCTCCTTCTGTAGCCAGAAAAGAAGGATCAGCTCGTCCAGATTTGGAACAGATAAGTCAGGATCCTGGCATAGATTCCTTTTTTTTTTTTTTTTTTTTCCTCAAGTCTTTCTCTGCTGATTTTACCAGGAGCTTTAGGGGTTCCAGGCAGTTATATCAGACACCCAAGTCAGATGTCAGAACAGCAAACAGCTTCACAGGACTCTGGGTGTATTCATATCTGCAAATCCAAGTATTTGAAAATTAATGGTTGGAGGTCAGGCAGTGTCTAAGGGCCAGGAGGAGCCACAGGGCATGGAATTATCTCTCCACCTGGATGTTCTCACCTGAGCTGGCACCCTCCACTGGCCTGAAAGGAACCTCACAGGAGGGGCACAGAAGGGAACATCAGAAGGGGAATGAAGCTCACTGTTAAAGTCTGCAGGAATTTGGCCACAGTGTCACTCCTGGTGCTTCCCAACCCTGTTTTTATGGGGTGGAACTTCCTCTGGTTTGCATTCAAGCCAAAGCAGAGGGAGGGAACCTGTCAGGCAGTTTCTTTCTCAGGGTTATGGCTTTTAGAGGATGGTGCAAGGACTGGAAGAACTGATGCCTGCTCAGGAAACACTCATGTTCTGCTGAGTACTGAGGATATGCCACATTTACCCCCAGGCCACTGACACACTCATTAATTTGTTAATTAATTGCAGAAAAGTTTCTGAGCTACATGTAGCCAACTGAAATTCAGGGTTTTAGTCTCAGCAACACAGGAAGGTGAATCCAGAGGGTGCCAGACTTCTGCTGCAGACAGATTATTGGTCCCATATCTCAGGATACCAGAGCTGGTGTGAGAATAACCACTGTGGGGTGAACATTGCTGTTCCCAGCCTTTAAAGATCCTGAACCAGCAGCCCAGACAGGATCTGTAACTCCCAGGTGTTAATGAATCCCGATGGATCCCATCCCTGTGACACTGGAGAACACTTCCATTAATGCTCTCTATTAACTCACAGACAGGGTAGAATAATACCATCAGAAGTGCAGCTAATGTTTTTGCAGCTCAGAAGATGTGAAACATGTTTGACATGTTCAGCAGAACTTACTGCACCCATAATTAGGAAATGCTGGGTTTAAAAGCCAGTGAGTGAATGCTGATTGTTACTCTTTGAAAATACAACTGAAATTTCTGAGAGGAGAGAAGGCAGTCCAGGTCCCTCACAATAGAGCTCTTGAAAGCACACATACCCACACAAAAAAAGCAGTGGAAACTCAGTTTTTAAATTTTCAGGCCTATGAAATGGGTATTTACAAACAACTCTTATATTCAGGATGGTTAAAAATCAGAGGCATTCACTTAAACCTTAAAACACTGTGAATTATGTACCTTGCACGCAGGTGAGCACCAACACATGCTCTGTGGAAGAGGATGGGTCCCTGCTGTTGAAAATAAACATTTCTGTGTTTGCATTGCCCATCACCAGGGCTCCCATTGTTCCCCACACACAGCACAGCAGCAGAGTACAAGGTCAGTGGTAGACTGTGCTCCCATTGTTAGCGTTTGAAGAGGGAACATTTTATCCTTCACAACAAATCTACATACAGGCTATTGAATGAAATACAATAGCCTCACTAAATTACTTCATCCATTAGCTGGATGCCTGTAAGAAAAATAAAACAGTGTGTTTTTGTACGACCCATTATGGATTGTGTGGTAAACAACGTGCATTCAGGGGAAAAAAAAATAATGGTATCTGATCCCAAAAGCAGACAACCTTTGGTATGCAGAGAAGGTGGGACATTTCTTTAGGTATTAGTATAATTTTAGGGAGCCAAGGTGATCTGAAATATGAGTGTTGTGTATATATAAGGGAGAGTCTCTGTTTGAGGGGTCTGTGGTTGGAGCTGGATGATCCAACACGCCCTCCTCACCTTCAGAGAGGCTGCAGACAGAGCTGGGGGTTCCCGGGGCTGGGAGCTGGCAGGGTGAGTGCCACAGCCTGGGACCCATCCCACCACCCCAGCCAGGGAGCAGGGCAGTGACAGGGACAGGCAGGGCAGCCCAGCATCCCACAGAACCTTTGGGGCAGGGACTGGTGGCTCTGGGCTGGGCTGGAATGGGGCTCTGATGAAGTCCCTGCAATTAGGGATACAAATCCCAGACCTTAATGATTTCCCAGATCTGGAGGGAGGTGGTGAGGGGAGCAGAGGCAGGGGAGCAGCAGCTCTGCAGTCAGTGCAGCAGCAATCAGAGCATTGCTGGTAACAAACTGCCAGGTCCTGAGGGTTACATCACATTTCCTCCACTCTTTTTCACCCCAAAACAGGCAGTGATAGCTGTCCTTGGTTTTCATTCTGACCCAGTGGCTCCCAGGCACTTCTCCCAACATTTGCAATTGTGCCCCATCAGGTAATAAGCCAAGAGCCTTGCTGTTGAAGGGAAGATGTTGGGACTGACATTTTCCTTTCTCTTCCTCTTTTTTCCCTCCCTCTCAGACTCCTCTCTTCCTCCTCAGTATTCCCAGTCTCCCTCCAAACCCAGGACTCAGCTGCCACTCTCCAAAAGGAGATGTGCAGGTGACACTTCAAGGGTGCAATCAGAAAATGTCATGAGGGTGGAGGAGCAGGAGATGCTGACACACACAAACCATTCTATTTTAAGCAAACCAAGTGCATGCTTACTCCCAGATCTCAAATCAGCAGGGCTGCCTGCTCTGGAGCCATGAATCCTCCAAATCTGACTGGGGAAGCTGGAATTCTTTCCCCAGCCCTTGCAAAAAATATGCTGGGAAGAGTGCAAGGATTTCTGCAGTGGGACTGGGGCAGCTGGACGGGCTGGAAGGGTCCAGCTGGAGCAGGAAGTGGATCTCAGCATCCATCAGTGACAGAAAGGATTTATCTGGCAAACTGAGGGCAACTCATGAATCTCTTGAAGATGTCACTGAAGTGACAGTAACTGGCTGAGAGCTCTCACACCCTCCCAACATTTCCTGTTAATAATTTGGGCACTCTCCATCACCGAGCCTTTGGCCTGTGGGAAAGGCTGCCTAGGGAAGTGGTGGAACTACCCTGGAAGTGTTGAAAAAACCGTGTAGGTGTGATGATTAGTGGACTCAATGACTCTTGTCCAACCTTAATGACCCTCTGATCCTAAAGCACCACTGTAGGGCCAAGGATGCAGGGCTGGGTTGGCACTGAGGTTACTCCACCCCTGCCTCTGCCATGGCTCACCTGGAGGAGTGTGTGCTCCATAATTCCGAGGAGACAGCAAGGTTTGAAACTCCATTTACAGGAAGGAAGCCAGATCTTTACATTTTAAACATACCTATAGGTGGGCAAATTTCCCACTATTTTGTATGCCCAGAGATTATATCAAAACATGAGCCAAGATTGGCAGAGAAGCTCCCTGTGACCTGCCAGTTTTACCTTGACCTTCAGAGCACCTCATCCTACACAGCCACCTTTTTTTTTTTTCCTCTTTTGTTTAGTATTCAGAAAGAATAGCAAGGAGAAGGTGCTTGACCTTCCAAACAATGCACTGAAGAAACTCTTCAGAGTGGGGGGAAGTCAGACCTGGCCTCAGTCATGCTGGAACTGGTGCTTGCTGGAGGGCAAATTGTTTTCTTTACAGCACTCAGGCATTGTGTCAGCAGCTATTACATGTCCCTCCAGGTCCTTGAAAACCACTCTTGAGTTCCTAGAAAGAACAATAGGTGTTGTCCTTTCAGGAGGAATGGCATAGGAAGCAACCTGGGGTGCCTATCTGCATTGCCATTATTTGCATGCTCTGGGCAAGGAGACTGAGGTGGGTAAACAAAACCTGAGGGAAGGAAAAACAGAATTATCACAACAGAGCTTGTTCCAAGGCCTCCAGAATGATTTTATTGTGGGTAGGAGATCAATTTGAACCAAGCCTGAGGCAGAACACTCTGGAATGCTGTGCCCCAAATCTAGACACAGATTCCTGGGAATCAGAAATATCCCACAGCACTGAGACTGTTTTTCTGAGTCTCACTTAAATCACAAAACAAGTAAAATCAGGCAAGCTCCCTGTTTGTTTATCAGACACAAAGAACATGCAGAGCCCTTGGATTAGAGCTTGGCACTGCCAGGCCTTCTGCTGCCCAGGCCCTGCTGTAAGTGCAGCCTGCTCCAAGAACACACTGCTGGAAAACAATGCCATGGGCTGGGTGGGCAAAGACACATCCAGCTGCCAGGGCAGAGGCAGGGATCCCACAGACCCTTGGCCTTGGAGCTGATGGATGCAGTGAATGGAGAATCACCAGAGCATGAAATGCACCCCCTCCAACTGCAGCTGCATTAACCTCCCTCCTCCTGCCCATGAGCCAAGAAAAGGCTGTTGGATGGAGTCTGGCTTGACTAAACTTCTCCTGGCCACTGCCACCTCCATCCCCTTCCTGAGGATCAGGAGCCTGAGCAAAGAGGAACCTCAGCAAAATTCTTGCTATTGCAGCCACACTGACTGGACTTTTAAGCAAAATTTGTACATAAGTCACCACTGGCCAGCCAGAGTCATCCCCTCACACACCCACTTTAGGTTTTGTTAAGAGTTGCCCTTCACTTACCATCCTCTCTCTGAAAGGTTTCCATGTATCTGTTAGGAAATCCACTGGGAATATTCCCCTATCTAAATCTCATGTCTTGGGTTCAAGCCTTTGTTAAATCTCTCTGTATTAAGAGTTTTCTGCATGACTTTACAGCTGTGTTTGTACCTACAGCCTCTCTCCAGTTTCCATGAATCAAAGGAACTTCCACAGCATCACCTTCCCCAGAGACAATTTTCTCCTGAAGCTTTTTCCACTGCCCCAGCAGTCTCCCTCTCTGTCTCTTTGGATCTATATCTTGTGCTGCAAATTCAATTAAAGCCTCTCTGGGAGACTCGTGAGCAAGTCAATACAGTGACCAGTGGTAGGGTGGGTTAAAGTGAGGTTCAGGGTGAGTAGATCTGTGAGGAATTGATAGGAAGGCAGGCTTGGATGCTGGGAAGGTGAGAGGCACAATCCATCACTCCTCACTTAGGATGTAGAGGGTCCTATTTTAAAGTGTCTGTGCTCCCACTGCAGTCCCTAGAGATCCAGCCAACACCCTCCAGTTGCTGGCTGCACTGGAGATCTCCATCAGGGCCAGCAGGAATTTATCAGAGAAATCCAAGGGTCATGTATCACCCCCATCCACCTGGGCATGTGATCCTGTCTGTGTGCAATGAGCTCATCTCTATGGTCTGTACAGGCTTCTCTCTCAATTCCCCTGCAGCTCTATCTGTTCCAAAAATAACAGCTAGCTCCTCTGCATTTTGTGATTGTGCATCCTAATCAAAACAAATCCCAGCCTCCAAACAGCAGTGGTAGGAGCCCATCAATTTTATGGGAAAGAATGGACAAATACCTTTTCCAAATTACCTTTACTCCAGGTTTCAAATGGCTCCTTGATTCAATTCTGTTGCTGTGGGAACAGCCATGACATCAGACCTGGGAGCTGTGATGTCACTGAGGAATAATCACACTCTGGAGAAGACAGCAGGAAAAAGGGAAAGTAAACAAATGTGTTTATCCACAAACCCTCCTGCCACGAGGAACTGGAATCTCCAAGGGTAATTTACCACACGTCGCTAATGTGTTTGTTATAATGTATTTCTTAATTCTTTTTTCCTTTGATTCTGGCTGGATAGGAAGGTTCATCAGGGCTGGAACGAGCAGGGGAAGCAGATTGAGAGGAGCATTACAGATCTGCCGTGCTCTGGTTTATGGTTTGTTCCCAGCGATACACAGTAAGTAAAACAAGCACTGATTGAGTCAGCTGCCTCCTGGGTGTTCATTTGCTGGAGTGTGAGGAATATTAATGCTAAGAACATCCTCGTGCACCAGGAAAGGCAGGAGGAGGCAAGAGATTACCCCGGCTTAGGGGTATTATACACGCGTCTGCAACTTCCAAAGACACAGGGAGGAAATATTTCTGTGGGTTTTTGTCTCTTATCTTCTTACAGTCTTACAGATTCTGGAGATGCATTGCCCTGGAGTTTTAATACTCAAGAGTTTTCAGGCGGGATTGTGATTTTTTTTTTATTTTTTTAAATCCTCTTTTTTGTTGGGGGAAACGGAAAAAAATGCAAGCGCTGAGTTTCATCAGGATAAAGAAAAAGCAGGTTCCAAGAGAAGAAAGAAGAGATGAAAAAGAGAAGTTTGATTAATATCCCCTCTTGTTCTGTGTTTGATGTAAATATCTTCACACCTTTCTCTCTTCCTTTGCAACCTCAGCAGAGGGTTCAGCCCGTCACCAGGGGATTGAGTTCCAAGCTTAGGGCTTTGTAGTTGCTGCTGCTCTTGCTGCTGTTGTCTAAAGGGATTATAAGCCTTTGTAAAGCTTGTGTTAATACCCTGGAGGGAAAAAATGAGTTTCCAAATAACCTTTGTTGTGTATCTCCTGTCTAAGGTACCCCAGGAAAGGAAAAATCAGGAAGTGTTTTGGCTTGGAGAGTAGGTCATTTAAAGTTCACACACAAGGTCTGCAGCCCGTCTGACCCGGCCTCTGCAAGTGCAGAGATGCTCCTCGTCCTTGTGCTGCTGACACCAGGACCTGCTAAGAATAGCAATGCCCTTCTCTGTTCACCAGGAAACGTGGTCAATTTTAAACTGGATTTTTAGAAAAAAACACCTGGAGAAACTGCGTTAGTTGTTTAGCTCCCAACACATCCTCTGGCAACGTTTGGGCACTTTGTATTCCACACCATCTTCGGAAAATCCCAGCTCAGGATCCAACTCCACAGCTTCAGACTGACTCTATCTTTTCAAACCTTTTTATTTTTTTTCCCTCCTTGCTGCAGGAGGATTGGTGCTGGGCCACGTCTCCACGTTTCCCTCCAGACGCTGGGAAGGTGCAGAGCTGTTTGGTATTCAGGCAGCGCCGGAGGCTGAGGGTCATTCAATATTCCAGTGTGAGGAGTGGTTGCTCAGTATTCCGGGTGTGTGCCAGCACCAGCAGCCAGGAATGTGCAGCTGTGGAAGGCTCAGCACTCCTGAGGTGTGCTCCAGGTGCTCAAAGGCTGTCAGGGAGCACTTGGGTGCTCACCAGGGTGAGAATCTCTCAGTACTCACAGCTCTGTCCCTGGGAAGGGCTGGGGACAGGCAGCCATCCCATTCTCTGCTTGGAGAATCAGAGGGTCAAAGGGAAAATTACAATGGAGAGAAGAGGGAGAGAGAAGTGGGGAAGATGAGAAGGGAGAGTGATGAAAGGGCAGCACTTCAGAAAATGAGACTTCTGAGCCCCTCTCTGGGTACTTTGCAGGAGCCACACTTTGGGTTTAAATTAAAAAGGTGAAGGCAATGCATTCCATTTTTCTAAGGATGGCTTAAGAACCCAGAGCAAAGCCATCCAGATACACTCATTATCACATCTTTTTTGGTGCTGGTCAGTGTTAGGTTCTGTGATAAAAGATTCATCCCCACAAACACACAGGACCACAACAGGAGCCAGAGAGAAACCCAACAACCCACACAGGGAAATGCAGCCCCCAAACCCAGCTCCTCATGGGGTGCCACAGCCAACAGCCCCATCCCTCAGGGAGAAAACCACCAGGAGGAAATTCTGACATATTGGGCATGAGGAATGCACAACTCCCCCTTAGTGTGTTTCTTTTTGAATGACAAATATGACAATTTCACAACAAAACTGAAACACAAAATTATGACAATTTACAGATTTTTTTTTGATTCACTCAAATATTTTTTCCTTACAAATCAGGCAGTAACAATTCTCCCTTCTCAGCACAAAAATCAGATTGTGCACAGAGAAAAAATGAATCTGAGGTTTTGGATAGGAGAAAATGTTTCCAACACAGTCCTTTTCATGAGGCCATCTGCTCCTTCTTTACCAGGTATGGGTTTGTAGGGGTTGTGTGCCAGCTTCTACAGATGACAAGCCAGCTCTGTGTGCAGGTACTTCTGAGGATGCCCAGCACAAGGCTGAACAAATGGGCTGCCTATGGAAATTGGAGGGAAAAGTTGTGTTTTGGAAAAGCGAAAATAAGACTGGACTCTAACACTTGCTGCAAGGGATGTAACATCCCAGAGTGGATGTGGCCTGGAGTTAAAATGGGTGCCAGTTAAAACTCATCCTGCCATCAAAAGGTGCTGATTTTCATTGTTCACATGGACATGTAGTGGTAGGACAGGGAGGAATGGCTTTAAAATGAAAGAGGGTAAATTTAGATTGGATATTAGGAATAAATCCTTCCCTGTGAGGGTGGGCAGGCCCTGGCACAGGGTGCCCAGAGCAGCTGTGGCTGCCCCTGGATCCCTGGAGATGTCCAAGGGCAGGCTGGATGGGGTTGGGAGCAGCCTGGGACAGTAGGAGGTGTCCCTGCCCATGGAAGGGGTGGAAGTGGATGATCTTTAAGATCCCTTTCACCCCAAACCACTCCGTGATTTTATGAAATCTCCTTTACAATCTCTTCCCCTTTCCTTTCCTTTCCTTTCCTTTCCTTTCCTTTCCTTTCCTTTCCTTTCCTTTCCTTTCCTTTCCTTTCCTTTCCTTTCCTTTCCTTTCCTTTC
>VXBR01005560.1:1082074-1122464 GCA_013400215.1 Cisticola juncidis | reverse complement strand
TCTCCTCGAATCTCCTCGAATCTCCTCTCCTCGAATCTCCTCGAATCTCCTCTCCTCATGTACCTTTTCTTTCTCCATCAACCCTTGGCCTTAAAGCAGGAAATCAGAGGTCTCTGGATCTGCTACACCATGAAATTATCAAGTGAATATAATGTTTATTCAAGATTCTTGATTCACTCAACCCACTCTCTAACGGAATCTCTCCCAACATGCCCCCCAGTACTTAGCTATGAAAATTACACTCCCTTCCCCATGACTTTGTCAGTGCAGGGAACATCACAGCCTGCTTCAAAATGCTGCACTGTACTTAATGGTATTTTATGACACATTTTTCAAATCAAATTTCAAAGCATAACTGAGTGGAATTAAATTAATGCTGTCTGGTAATGTCAGCAGCACCGGAGCTGTGCATGGCTGGCTTAGCTCCTAAACCTCTGGCAGCTTCCTGGGACTTATTTCTGACTGCAGGGTAAGAAGGAATGTGGTAATGGGAATTTTTTTTTTAACTTTTGTCTATGGAAGGGAGTGTGTGGGAGTAAATGGATGGCAGCTGAGGTGAAGGGTAGAGTTTCCTAAGTTTAGATGGAGGTGTGTTCCTGGGTGAAGGAGGGAATGGAAATTTATCCATGTATGGATCCATGTGAGTTTTGGTGTGATGGATGCGCGTACAAGAGCTCTGAGAACATCCCTGTATTACCCAGGCAGGTCTTACTGGGTTTGCTTTTGGGGTGGTTCCATTTTCCCCTCACACCTGCTCATATAGGTTGATGAAATACATCCCAGCAACCATAGGACTTATTGTGGTCATGATTTAAATGGCAAATTACTGCATCACGGAGCAGAATGCACAGTTTGTGCCTGTGTATATCTTGTCTGTTTGTAGTCAGGAGAGCCTCCTAAGCAGCTTTGGAGCTGGAAAACCAAATCCAGCAGGACTGAAGTAGGATGGAGGAACAGCATGTGCATGTGGTGGTGTGTGCAGGGCCATGGAGGAGTGCAGCCTGATGCATTTTGTGTTCACAGATATTGCAGTGCTTATTCCAATAACACAGAGCCAACAAAGACGTGTTTGAGATGGTATCTGCCTCACTTGTGTACATTATTTTCCTTTGTTCACTTTCTGGTTTAAAAGCAGCAATTCCAGCTTTTGCCTTTTCCCCATTGTGAAAACATCTCAGAGTAATTTTAGCCAAAATAGATCACGCTTGCTCCAAGGATACACAGCACAGGATGTACCCAGAAACATTTTTTAATTCCTCAATGATTTTGCATTTCCTCACCCCATTCAAAGCCTTGTACTTGAACACTTCGATTGTCTGGGCCTCTTTACCTTCCACACAGGCAACTCAAAATGTTCCTTTCAGAGAAGAGGGAGAACATTCCTACTGACAGTGCAGCACTGGAATTGCACACACCCAGGTGGCATCAGATGAGCTCTGCTGGAGTGTTCCTCTTTGTCTTGGTTTGGAAAGACAGGTATCTGTCAGGGAAAGTTGGAGCTCTCTTTGGAATGGAGAATGTAAAACCCCTCCCTCCAAATTATTATAGTTTTGAAATTAGGGAGTTTCAAACTGAAATATGGGAATAGGAATAACAGTTCTTTACTAGGAATAATAAAAATACAAATGCAGTAATGCAAGAAACAAAACAAAACAAAACCAAAAAAAAACCCCAAACCCCCCCCCCCCCCAAAAAAAAATCACAAAAAAAAACCNTCTTAGAAAACCCTGACAGAGTCATATGACCTGACACCATTGGCCAGGGTGTTGGAAGCAGTGCAAATAAATCCTCCTGCAGTGACAGATGTGGTTCTGCTGGAGCAGAGATGATCCTGCAGACAGGTTCAGTGGGGGTGAGATGAGTCCCGCCTTCCTCTGGGAATCCAGTGGCAAAGAGGAATGTCTGGGGTCCCTGTGTCCCCATTTTTATCTGGGTAGGAATGGTTGGCTCCTCCCCCTGGGTGTTCCATCTCCCAATGGATGATGCAATGTGTGATGTCACTGTGACCCTCAGTGGCCCATGAACAGAAGATCTCCCCGAGGGTGGGCAGTGGTGACAGAGATCACAAACCCGGCCCCGCCTGGTTTAACAGCCGGGCTGGGATCAGAAGGCTCCGCCCTCCTCCCCTGGAGTTACAAGAGATAAAGAAAAAAAATAACAATAATAACAACAAAAGCCCAAAGGTCAATGAAAACTCACACTAAGCCTTCCTAAGTATGACAGATAATGATGAAGCCAGAGGAATTCTGAGATCCCTGAGATTCAAAAAGTGAAGAAAACAAAAAAGACTTTTTGGAGCTTCATTGCTCATTTTCTGTGCCCTTTGCAAATTTATTCCCCAAGATTTATCTTCTTCCTGGGTACCTTCCCTAAGCTTGTTTTGTGCATGGAATTTCCCTGGGATTGTCAAAGTAACTTTTGGGTGTGGGAGCACCCCAGAATTTCTCCATTTTTTTTTTTTAAATGTTGAAATAAAATGGCTGCACAAGGATATTTTCACCCTTTGTTTCACAGAACTTGACACAAGGTTGAAGCAGAATTTCATAAACTGTTCTTACTGCACAGGGATTTAACTGCTGGAATTCTGTACGCTGGGCAGAGGGACACTCATTTCCTTAATTTGAACATCTCGGTGTTCAGCATCTGAGGCTGATGTGGTCACACCAGGCTGCCTCTTCAGCCAGCAGCAAACAGCCCTCCTGGAAGATGCCTCATTTCCTTCTCCAGAACAGGCTCTAATCTGGGTCAGAGGAATCCTCTTGGGAGGCACCCACAGCCCCAGCCTGAAGAGAGATTGGGGTGATTATCCCAGCCCTCTCCCTGCTCCACTTCTGAAGGGAAGGGAGATGAATCCCAGCCTCAGCAGCTATTACATCCCCCTGGGTTACGGTGCTTAAAAATGTCTCTTCCCTTTGCCAGCTTGAAAGCCTCCATCCTTCTCACCAAGAGACAATTTCATGCTCTTAAACAAAGTACTAAGGCATGAAAGCATGATTCCAGTCTGTTCTTTCTGTAGGGCTGCTTAAAGAAAAGGGCCATGTGATGTGCCTTGGATTGAACTGAGGAGCTGACATTGGGATCTGGGAAATGTTCCAGTAGACTGAGCAAGGGCTCTGCTCCGTGCCAGCATGAAAAGATACAATTTTCATGGAGATGCATCCATTTACACCTGGTCTGCATTTGGCATGGGGAGAAGAGAAATTGCCCCTTGATCAGGGCATCTTTGACACATTGAGTTATCTCTCTGATGAGTAATGGAGTAAAGATGAGCACACCTTTGATATGTTAGAGTGGCTTCCCATAAATATTAAAGTGAAAGGAAACTTCATAGACGTATGGGGTGGAAGCACCTGCAATTCATCTCCACATGCTGAGGCTGAGGTGGCTGCCAGCTCTGCATTCCCACAGGGGTCATTAACAGATCTCTCTGGGCTTTTCCTGCTTGCTTTTCTGCTTTTCCAGGGTCTTCATGGATGGAAGGAAAACCTTGCCTTTCTCAGTCTCAATTTTCAAGGTAGCTGAGCTCTCAGAGCTCTTTCTGCCATGCCTGGGAGAATGTGAAATCACCAGCACTGGAGGCTTTTAAAAACAGACCAGACAAGTTCATGTTTTCAGAAGCATTGATCTTCCTGACCCTACTGGAAAGCAAAAAGGTCGGCTAGAGGTCATCCAGGAACTTCTCCATTTGTGTTTTCCACATTTTCTCTCACATGGCACGATCTCTGAAGAACTATTTCTGACCCCATGGTCAGCACAACACCTGGGCATGGTGCATGAACTGATGGCAAAAGTAATTGAACTGAGAAATAAAAATGCATTTCCACAAGCTATAAACAAGCAAAATGGGGAGGAAACAAATTAATGAGGCTCAAATGTTCAGCCTTATTATGTGCAGCTGTACATTAAAGTTGTGACAGAGCTTTTTTTTTTCGTATTTTTGTTTTGTTAAAAAAAAAAAAAAAAAAAAAAAAAAAGAGTAATTCTCCACTTGAAAAGAGAAACAGTTTTAAAAGGCTATCAAAAGGATTAATAGCACAAAGCCTGAGAGGTGGCATATCCCACAAGAAGATCACTGATTTTCCTGTTGTTAATCACCCAAATCATTGGTGGAACACCAGAAGATCCTGGTACCCTCCAGCCTCTCCTTTCCATGTTTTTTTCTCATGTCTTTTCTGCTTCAGTTTGCAGGGTGATGCATCAAATAATCCCAAAGGAGGAAAACTGATCTTGGCAGGGTTTGCTGGTGTCATCTGAAGTAATTTTCTTCCTCTTCCCAACCCATTCTCTTGCTGATTTCTTGCCAGGCTTTTTACACACCAAAGATTTCTGCTGCATCCCTTAAGAGAGTAGCAGTGGATGCTGATCCAGCTGTTAGATGTTCCCTCCAGTAAAATCTGGGAGTCAGTAAATACCATCAGATTTTTATCAGTGGTGCTGCCCAACTCCTCCCTGGAACAGAACGAGGGAGCCTCACACACCAACCTGCTCCATTCTCTGCTGCACCTCAGTAAAATTAAAAATGTTCTTTAATTGCTGCCTTATCAGCCACAAACATCAGAGACAGCCTGAGCATGGCTCCTGCAGCCTTGGCAACAACCAGCTGAAAATGCACCTCTGCCCAGGCCTGGCATGAATCTTGAGAAAACCCAGTTGATTCAAATCACACCATGGTTTGAGGTGGAAAAGACTCAAAAGATCTCATCCCACCCCCTGCCATGGGCAGGGACACCTTTCACCATTCCAGGTTGCTCCAAAACTCATCCAGCCTGGCCTTGAACACTCCCAGGGATGTGGCAGCCTCAGTTTCTCCGGGCACCCTGTGCCAGTGCAGTTCCAGGTTCCTCACTCTTCTTCCAGATTTTCACCTGTAAGAGAGAAACCAACCCAAACCTCTTTCCCAGGAATGTGATTTCAGGTTTTGGTGCAAGACCTGGATGCACTGGGCAGATTCCTGGCTGTTCTGAGCCACTGGGACAACAGTTTACATCCAGTTCAGGTGCCTGTGTTTTGTTAAATCAAAATAATTCCTTAGGAAATTAACATTAGGTTTCAACATCTGTAGCAGAGTGTGTGCTTACATGTCACATCTGCACCTGTGCAAACGCCAATTAACCCCTATAATTAGCCACAATTTTTCTCATTACCAGTAAGATGAGAATCAAAAGCAGGATTCACTTCCTCATTTTTCCTTTTTCCTTCTTTCAGCTCATGATCTTTTATCACTGTGGTGGATTGTGGGGTGTGTGTAATTGGCCATGTGAGGCCAAGCTTAAGGAAAATAATACACCCAGACTAAACCCTCAGAATCACATTCCCAAGACCTCAGCACCTGAAATGCTGATTTGGTTTTCAGAAGAGTTTCTTTCTCATTTAACCACCCAAAAGAAGGGGTAAATTTGTGCCATTTCTCTGCCTCTAGCAGCTTTACCATGATGCAGATTGTTAAGGGGAATCAATGCATAGAAACTGTAGCATTTTGGAGAAAATTTGACTCTAAGAGCCTTCAACCCTTCTGAAAAGGGTGACAGAATGTGGCTATTTCATCACTGCATGAGGCTTTCCTGCCCTCCTTCATGGTTTGTAATAAATAGATATTATCTGACAAGCAACAATACTCCCCCCCCCATTATTTATCATTATTCATTAATCACACCTCAGTAATCACCTACATTATTTATTATTATTCATTACCTTTTGAATAAATAATAACCGTGGCAGGGATTACCATTGTGAGGAGCATGGGGAAAGACAGGATATTCATGTGTGAAGTACCAGACTCCCACAGACCTTATTTATGAAGAAATCTGCTGTGGGTAAGAAGAGTAGGAAGAATATTGTAGCTACTATGATTTAAGTGAGGAAAGGCTTGAAAGGAGTATTACTTCTTATTATCCCAAATTATATAAGTGGGGAGGGAGAAAGAGCCAGAAGATATCTCAGACATTGAACTCTTTTCCAAAATTGAAATAGGAGCAGCAAAACTTTATTTTTGGATGTTATTATTTTATCATTGGATTGATAGGAATGGATTAGCATACATTGGTTGTTAATGTATGTACTTAAAACTCCTGTGAGCACAACTTATTTTTCCTTAAATCTGTTTCAGTGTTGTATGGAGCTGCATTGATTTTGATGGAGGTTCTGGCAGAGAGATTTATCTCCAGGATGGCTTTCTGATCACTTCCAAAGACAGAGATTGTGATCCCAATTGAAATGGAAGTCACTTCTCAGCTTAAAGAAATGTAACAGCCCTGATCTAGATGTCCATCAACAGAAAGCTTATTAAAGTATTCTTTAAAGCACCCAGTAAAGGATAATTCGTGGCTGTCCTTTCTAGTTGATTTAAAAGCTAAAATTTCTTACTTTAAAACAGTTCTCCTTCCTATTGGCAATCAAACCTCAGACTTACTGCCTTACACCCTCAGAACCCACTGAGATGTGAGTCCCGTTACTGGACTCTTTCAGTCTTTTCTCATTAGGGTTTAACTACTTCAGCTTTTCTCTCAGGTCCTGTTTCCTGGAGTTTCTCCCCTTCCTGCTGGCATCTGTTTGAGTCTCTGCACTTTGTGCACATCACAAAGGGGCTGCCCCAAGCCCTCCCTCTCCAGCTGAAGCCTCCCCAGCCCAGCAGGATGGAAAACCTGCCCAGTGTTGCCTTCCAGAGGAGACTTTCCTCTCCTCACTGTAAATTCACATTCATCCTGGGAAATATCATAACCCCAGAGCCTTTTCCACAGTGCTCCCATCAGGGCAGTTTTTTCTCCCTTTCACGGGCACAGCCATGGTTTCTCCTTCCTGAGGAGTCATTTGCACCATTGTCCTATTGAACTTCACCTTGTTGATGTCCTGCTGCTCCTCTGATGGATCAGAATCGTTTTAAATTCCAATCCTATCTCCCAAACTGCTTGCAGTCCCTTCCAGCAAAGTGTCACTTGCAAATTTTATAGATGTGCACTTCAGTACATCATCCAGATGGATAATGAAAATATTGAAGTAGTGTGGGACTCCAGTCCTAATGTCCTTCCAGTTTAGAGGAGAACCATTCATGTGTGACTCCTCAGCCAATTGAGGACCCATCCTGATTCAGGACTTCTTCTAGATCACATTTTCCTTGTTTGCTTCTAAGAAAATGCAGTGGGATGATATTAAAATCAAGATACATCATATCTGCTGCATTCTCCTAAACCACTATGGCATGTGGCTTTTATAAAGAAGAAAATGAGATTGATATGGCAGAAATTGTTCTTTGCAGGTCCACGTTGACTGCACCTTTTATTTTTATTATCCTCCAGGTGCTCATAAATTAATTAATTATTTAATCTATTATTTTTCTGGGTTAAAATGACTGGTTTATAGTTCCCTGGGCCACCTCTCCCCTTTCCAAATGTAGGAGCTATGTTTGTCCTTCTCTGGTCCTCATACAATTCCCACCAACTCTTATTCCCTATCAGACATCCAGGAGCCAATTTTAATCTGATATGCCATAAAAATCAGGATTTGTATAATTAGTTCCTTCAAGTCTGGCAGGTGCATAACTCAACTCTTCCATGTTTTCATCCATCTGCATCTGTTGCTGTATGTGCTGTAGGTTGCCATTCCTTTATGTTGTTTCTTAAGAATCACATAAAGCACATCAGTTAAAAAAAAAATCCAAAAAAACCTTTGCAAAAAACACCTCACAGTCATCTGGCTGCCTATTCTGGAGTTTCTTGAGCTTTTTGCTATTATATCACAATTAATATGCACGGGAAAATAGTAGTAAAAATAAAAGAGGAGAATTACGAGTTCCATAGACAGACCCTGCTGGAGTCAGGGGGTTTGTTCCCCTCACACTGCAGGTTTGGGAGCACAGGGAACACCCTTGGATCTTCTGCACACAAAACCCAGGGCCCCTTTGAACCCCCTCTCCTGCAGCTGGCAGAGGGGCCCTTCCCCATCCCATGGCACATGCTGATCCACACCTCTTTTGCCTGGAAGGCGAATGACACTCAAATAAAACACTCTGAAGCTCCCTCACCCCACATTTGGCACTAATGAGCTGCTGAGTGAAGTTTGAAGCCAAAAGTGAGTTTGCCAAGAGAAGCCAGGTTCTCCTGGCTGCCTGTGAATTGGTGTCTTCCCCAAACAGCCTGCGAGACAGGAAGGGCATCCTCTCCTTAAACCATAAATCATCCCTTTAATTGGTGATCAGATGCTGTGTGAGAGGCCTGGCAGGTGTCACTTCATGGCTGTGTAATTGAAGCAGCCTGCTCTGCTGCATCCCTGCCCCTCATCGCCTCAATATGCTGGAGAATCAATGCGAGCCTGAAGTGTGACTTAAACAGCAGAGGGGAGAGAAACAGGAGGAGGCAGGAGTTTATCTTCCTGCAGAGCAGTGTGAGGTGACAGCTGAGGCAGCCCAAGGCACCCAGACATGCTCTGAGGTGGTTATCAGACACCAGAGAGGCTCCCAGCCCTGTGTCCCAGCTCCTCTGTCAGGAAGGAAAGGAGTGCACAGAGCAGTTCCACTGCAGGGGGGGTTGGACAACTGCAGAACAGAACCAAAATGATTTCAACAGAAACTGTTTATTGTTTACATTACAATCCCAGTTACAGATTCTAAAATCTCCAGCCCACGTGGGCACACACTCCTGGTTGGTCAAGTTGTAGGTTCATTTCCTTCAGGTCACCCAACTGGTCAAATGTCCATTCTCAGGCTGCCCCTCCTGTACCTAGGGATTGCATTCTTTGTAGACAATTTCTCAGGCTCTTGGTTCTTATTTTTGTCCTGTTGTTTTCCCTGTAACCTTGATGAATTCCTGAGAGCTCTGGAAAACCAGGCTGCAGGTGTCTTGTTATCTGCAGTGATTGTGGCTGGTACACAGAATGGCCTAAGCTGTGCAAATACATTGCTACATTCCACCACAGGGACTAGAAAATGAATGAAAGAAACTTCTGGGACAAGAACTCTCATCTCCTTCTCTTGGGCTGATGTCTGATTTAGTTCATAGATCTGGTATTTTCTTCCTTTGTTTTCTTTTTGCCCCTCTTACTTACAAGGGGTGGAGGTGCAGTCGTGCATATCCTAAAATACAATTTGGTGTAATCACTGCTAAGAAATAGAAGGAATGTGCTTTCCTTCAGCATCAATATTCAGGCCCAAGATATTTTGGGTTCCTCATGATATCAGCCATCTAACCCCTATTTAGGTGAATAACTCCTATTTTAATCAGCAAAAGTTAAGTCCTTAAATATCTTTAAAGAGCTGGTCCCCAGTGTCTTCCAGCCTCAGATCCAATCACTGCTTCATCAGTCCCTGGATCCAATCAGCAGTGATTGATTTAATGATGTCAATATTCCTTTCCACTCCTCCACAATTTCCTGTCCCTGCCCTTTATGACTTACTATAGGAAGCAACCCATTATGATAATTCAGTATTCCTACTGCAGACAGCTCTGCTGAAAATGAAAAGCCAAATTCTCCACAGCCCCGAGAAGCATCAGGAACTGCAGCAAAAGTGTTCAGGCTGTTATTTATTGAATTGTTTGTCTATAATGCAATGCTACAGTTTAAAAAATTAAATTAGTCTAATTATCCTATTTAAGGCGATAACTCTCCTGTTGCTACCACTCCCATAATTTTCTGCATTTCCATCTCCTAAATTATCCACTTCTAGGCTTCTTTTTTCTAGCCCTTATATATCTGAAAAAAATATCCTTCAAGGTATAATTAACTTTTTCATTCAGAATCCTAATTTCCTCTCTCAGACATTTTCTGCAGTGTTTAAACTATTTATTATGCAAACTTAGAGAAGTCAAAATATGAATTATGTACAAATCTACGCACTGGAGTTCTCAGCTAATCACTGCATCTTTGTGTCTTTGTATCTTGAAGGGAACCAAAGTGCACAGGGTGGGAAGCATCAGAGTCCAGAGCTCAGCACATATTTCTTTTTCCTCCTATAAAAGGCACCATTTCCCCCCCAAAAAATTAAATAACTTCATGTCCTTCATGAACTCCATGTTCATCCTTTTAATGGTTTTATTTTTTATCCTGTGCACAGGTAGTTTCTGATCACCCAGCACCGTTTGCCTCCCTTCCTCCATCTCCTCTCGGCACTCACTGCAATGGGACACGAGAGGACTTGCAATGACTCCCTCAGCCTGGGGAGGATCACACACAGCTGGTGTCTGAGTCCTCTCCTTCTCCTCATTTTCCTCATTTGAGTCTAATTTGCCCTTGCATTTCTTGCCTTTCCCGGTGGGGTTTCACACTGTAATTGTGAGGGTGAGACTGCCTTGTATATCCTGTACTTATCAAAGGCATTTGTCTCCACTCATGGTTCAGGCTTTGGCAACATCCTCAAGGATGCTGATGTTCTTGGGGTGGTGAGAGCTGCACAGAGCTCCAAGCCTAGACTGAGGCCTGAAAGACATCAAAGAAAAAGAGATCGTGGTCCCAGGGATTTTTATTCTTCTTTCTGCTAATTAATAGCACGTTCAGTGGCCACCTATCTGTCCTGTCAGCAGGAGGGTGTTCAAAACCCCTGAGCTTTCCATCTTTTCCTGTGTATCTGTTGGAGCTAACATGGAATTCCACTGTGTGGAGAAACCTTTTTGCCCCCAAGGCATGCAGCTTGAAGAAAAGGAAAGGGAGGAACAACACACTTCTGTTTCTTTTTGCATATGGGATTGCTATGATGCATTAGCACAGAAAATGGACAAGCTCTGTGGGTTACATCGAAGGAGAGGATTGTGAAATGAATGAATTGGTAGGACTGCATGTCCTGATTGTGTGAGGCTGGGATGCTCCTCTGTTCTGGCTGAGAGTTGGAGCTGGATTTTCTGAAATACAAAGAGTTCTCAAGGGGATTTGTCTAAGGAAATAACACTTACTTCCCCTAAATTTAGCAGCCAAAAGGTCAGGCATTCTCTCTGACCTACCAACCCAAATTCAGTCATCCTTGACTAAATAGCTATTAAAATGGGTGGGATAAAACATCCTTTTGGAATTTTTCTGTGTTTGGAATATATATATAAAAGGAGAACAGATTGTATATGAACAGAGATTGGACACCTCTGACAGCCTTGATTGTCCAAGGCTTGGAAAGGGGAGGGAAATAGAGTCCTGAATCATGGAGGAAAATCCCTTTTCCAAGAAAATTCTGGGCAAGACTTTAATTTATCAGGGCCTTAGTAGCTTTTAAGCAGAGTAAATGAATGCATTGCTGGAGCTGTGTCCATATTCAAGCCCAAATCAAGGATGTTTGTGTTTCTGGAATGAAATCTGACCAACAGGTAAGTACTGCTGAACATGTGCAGCTAAAGAGGAAAGCTCCAGGTTGTTTTCTGGAATACTCATGCTCAAGGCATGAGCTCAAACCCTGCTGAATGTACATTTTTATTCCATGCCTTTGGCCACCAGCCCAGTGGACATATGGAAAAAGCTGGTAGGTGCAATTCATTAGGAAACAGAGGATGGGACTTGTGAAAGTGGAAACCAAAATACTGAGGTTTTGTCTGTGAAGCCAGAGTAGATTTTTAGAGACTTTGGGATTTTATTCTGGGTGAGGTCATAGACCTTTCCCTAGACAGATTCCTGTAGATCTGGGAAAGAGGAAAAAACCTTTCCAGTGTGGTTTTGTGAGGAAGATGGTTCTTGCAGTCTCCCAAAAGGGGAGGACAAAGCATTGTTAAATACTTTTATATCAGCTTCTATGTTTTTTTCCTAATTGGCTTTGTCTCATTACCCAAGGCACCCAACTGCTCATTTCCCTCAGGCACAGGGGTGTGTGCATGAGGTAAAACAACTTGTTTGGATTTCTGTTTCCTTCTCCATCCTTCTGGAAGTCAACAGCTCCAGAGGAGAAGGATTTTTGCAGCAGCTCAGCTGTAACCTCAGCGTAACCTGAATTTAACTTCTAAGTCAGGCCATGGGACTCAAACCTGCAGCTTCAGAAAACCTGGTGGGTATTAAGGATTTTGTGATTTGATCCCTCACACCATCCTATTAGTCTTGAAAGTTCAAACAAGCCTGCACCAGGGGGAGAAATAATTGCAGAAGAACTGAGCTGGAACATCAGATGGAGATTGGAAAACAATCAAAATAAGTTAAAAATACCTTCGGCAAAGACAGCTACAGGCTGGTGCTTCTGAAAAGCCGAGTTCCTTTCTCATCAGGGATTCTCACTATTATTTTTATTTATTGCTTTTGACACCTGGTCTATCATTTCAAGAAATCTTCTGGCTCTGCAGCCCCCTGACAGATGCAGCGTGCAGCAAATGCCTTCCCTATGCAGCTGCCTCTGTCCTAGCAACAGGCTCAGGATGCAACCAAATCCCACTGTAATCAGGGCTGGACAAGTTGAAGGATGGATAAGATGGATGCAGTGATGGCTGCTGAGAGGATGAGGCTGAAAACTCTGTCTGGGAGCCTTAAAGACTGGCTGCAGCAAATAAAATATGCACAGCAAGTGGAACAGATAATGTCAGTTCAAATCTTATTTATCTCATCAGTAGGAGCTCTGTGAGTTTGTTGCTTTCTCCCTTTTTGTTATTTTTTTGTTCGGGATGTCTCTCATTAACCTGCTTTTCCCTGGATTTGTTTGTGCCTAACTTTGGCAGCCAGCCAGCAGAAAGCAGGGCTTTAATTTCACAAACTGTGGATTGCGTCCCAGTTATTAAACCATATTTGTTTCTCTCTTTCCGGAGTTTTGTTTCAGGCTTGTTATTTCTTTTTTTTTCCCTCCCCCTCCCTAGATCTATTTTTTTTTTAAATTTCTGTTATTTTGCCTGTCTCATTCCCACCTAGGGAAAACAACATAGACATTTAACTCTTGGGATGTCCAAAACAAAATTGCCATTCTAGGTGGGCCAGATGCTGCTCTGGACAGGGTCCTGAGCAGTGGGGACAGTGCCAGGGGCTGTGACCAGCCCATGGTGACACGGTGACAGAGGCTGCCTGGGGCTGGGGGAGCCGTGGGGAGCTGTGCTGGTGAGCTGGGACCTGCTGGATGTTCTGGTCCATGGGGTGAGAGGTATTTTGATAGTGCAGGGCCTGTTGGACACTTTTCAGTCAATGAGAGAGGTTTTAAGAAGCAGGAAGGACATCCCTGCCCCTTCCTTTCTCTCTCTAACCTGGAGTGGTTTGCTTGGCTCCTTGGACTCTACACGTGGTCAGTGAAAACCAAAACCTTTCCCAGGAGACCTTTCCAGGGCAGATCTGAAGCTCCCCTTGCACAAGCCCCCCTTTTTCTGAACTCTCAGGGAACACCTCAAGGACAAGTTGTCTGAACTTGGGTGTTGTAAATCTCCCCCTAAGCAGGAACCAGTTTTGCAAACACAGACTCACAGTTCTGCATCTTGGAGTTTGAGAGTTTTAGGCATCTGTGTCCTTATTTTAAACAGTTCTTGTGACTGCTGGAGCATGGACCTGCAGATAGGAGCAGCAGAGCTGAATAATCCACATTCAAATTTGGGCTCAGGCCAAGTTACCACTGTGAAAATTCTGGTTGCACAACTCAGGCAGAACATTTAAACAGTGCTTGGGAGAGGGGCTTTCATTTCATGAGCTTCAGCAGGACCCAGTGAAGCCCTTCCTCACCCACAGCTTGGAATGAGACAGCTCTGAAACTAAAAGGATGCACACTAAAGGCAAAGAGTTCTGTCTTGCTCATAACAAGATTCTCCCGGATATCTAGAGATGTGTTTTAGAAGAGAATGTGGTCCTAAATTTATTTTTTTAAACTGTCCATTTCTTTACTGAGTATTGTCCACATTACATAATTAAGCAAAATCCGAAAATGATGGAAAACATCTCAATTCTACTGCTGGCAAAAAAAACAAGCAAGCAAACAAACAAAAATATCAATCCATTGTGCTTCACCCAGTGATGTCTCTTTTCCCCATGGAGGTGCAAAGATGGCTCATTCAGCCAAGAGATATTGCTCAGAGGTTCCCAATCCATCAACCTGGCATAGAGAAGATGGATGGCAGATTCTTTTTAAAGACATGTGAGCGTACACAAGAACTCTGAGAACTGTATTTCAGACCAACCCATAAAAAAACCCAACAAAAAACCTGACAGAGCTTGCAAGAGACAAAAGTCCCCCTCCAATTTTCCCTATCACGAAGTCTAGCTAACATTTCTAGCACAGCTGCTATCCTAATTAAAGCCTAGGGTGTTTTAAAGCACAGGCAGAAAAATACCATTATATGCTATTTCTGTTCTCAGCCATACAGTCTCCACTGAACCCTTGCCAATCCTATGGGAAGGAAGAGACACGGAGAGGTTTGGGCCCAGACATTCGATGTGCTCAGGCTCCTAAATCCCCACTGAAATGGTGTCAGTGAGGATCCAGGCTGGAGGAAACCAGAAGCTACAGGAAGGTCATTTCTGAGAACAAAAAAAAGGTTTTCTGTCTTTCTGTTCCCACTTCTTAGGAATTCCTTCTGTGTTGAGGACCTGTTTGTGTTTGCTGGCCTTTCCCTCCCTGTCCATTCCAGAGTTCACTCCTGAGCTGGCACGAGCCAGGCTATGAATTATTGGTGTCCCTTCAGCAGAGCGGATGTGGGCACCAGATGGTGCATTGCTCTTGGGCTGGCAGGGGATGCAAAGTTGAATTTCAATGTCAGTGAGCAGCTAAATGACTGAGGGCTCATCCAGGCACACTTTAGTCACTGCTCTGAAGACACTGAAACGGGGCTCTCACAAACTGGGCAGAACTCCTGAGTGGGAGCTGCACTTTCTGCACTCACACCTTGAGCAAACCTCAGCACAGAGGCTGGAATTTGGTACCTGCACTTGGTTTCTGGGTCACATTTTACATTCTCAACTGTCCTCTAAACGTCAGGCCAGCCCTTCTTCAAGTATGTCTTTTGTTTGATTTGGCTTTTAAAACTTCTTTTTCCCTTGCTGATGCTAACGGTATTTTTGAAGCATAGAAAATACTGTCAGAGAGTTCCCAGCTATTTACTTTTTATTCCCTTTGAATCCTTTTACCAAAGTGACTGGGTTTGTAACAGCTTTCATCTTTGTGAAATCAGCTCTGGGTGTGAGAGTGTCCGTGGGGTTTGGACGTTATTCCATTTGCATGTGGCAGGAGTTAAAGTCTATGTCCCTTGCATCCAAACAGATCTGGCTTTTAATTCTGGGACTGAATTCTCTTCATCTGTCAAGATGATGAGGTCTAGCACTATTCTCCTGTTGGATAAAACACTTTTATCCAACATTTTGGGAAATTTTCATCTGCTTTTTTGAAAATAAATCCAGCATATTTTAGTTCTAGCAGCGTGAGGTCTCCTTCATAAGCGATGCAGATGAAAGCCTTTCACTCCTACCTATAACAGACAGGTATGGAAAGAGACAGACAAGAAATCAAATTTCCCTCTGGTCTGCAGTGGGTAGCAGAAATGACCTGGTTTGTTCTTTATTTGTGAGAATATTAATTTAGATGATTTTCTTCTGAGTTCTCAGGGACTCAGAAACATGAAATGGCATTTTTGACATAAGAATATTGTCCTCCTACTTTTATTTGCTTGCTAAAGACATCACCACCAGTGCTTTTAACATTCCACTCATGCAAATCTTCCCATCAGGCTTCAGCAGCACCAAAGTAGGTCGAATTTGTGCTCATATGTGAGGAATTCCTATTCCTCTTTTCCTGCCCAGAATTTTCACATTGGTGTACAGGCAATTAAAGATTTTTCTATTCCTCTGACTCTCTTGGTACCTCAGTTAATCGGGTTCTCAACATCTTGATTTTTGTGCTAAATTAGTGTTCCCTGTCCCTTCTCTTCCTCCTGCCCTTTGCTCTGAGTGCTCTGCTCTCCTGCACCCTGCTCTGCTCAGCCCCTTCTCTCTGCCTTCTCCTCCACTGGATTTGGATTTTCTCCAAGCTCAGACAGAATGACCAATACCCCACAAAAATCACAGCCATTTAACAGAGTCCCACTGCAACTTCATGGCCAGAATGTTTGACCCAAGGGTGTATCCAGACTCCTGTGTGAGTTATTTATCCCAAGACTCACCAAACACTCGCCAAGTGGGTTCAGCAGTGAAGTCTTGCTGGTTTTCCTTTTTTTTTTTTTGGTTTTTAGGAATGATCCAGTCAGTCCTTGGATTGTCTTTCATGGTGGGATTGTTGGGGTGACCTGTGCAGGGTCAGAAGTGGGACTCAGTGATCCTTTAGGGTCCCTTTCAACTCAGGAGATTCTATGATTTCTTAGGGAAAAATCTGAGAAAGGATCTCTCTTTTCTTTGGATTTTTTTTACCTCCCCCCTCTTTTTTTTTGTGTTTTTTTTTTCCCCCCCCCTTTTTTTTTTTTTTTTTTTTTTTTTTTAGATATATTTATACAATTTTCTTTTAATCTATGCTCTGAGTACATTCTCAGTCCCATGCAGATCCCTATTCCATTCTACTAATTGGATCATCAGAGATAATTTCCTACATAACAGCCTAAGAGACTCGAAACAACTGAACATTTCCAGTTAAGTGAAAATTATTCGGTTTTCCTTCTGTTTGGAACTCTCATTCTCAGGACAGCAGTTATGCATTAGGTCACAAAATCCTCCTGGTGCTGGTGGTTTCTGAGTGTCCAATTGGGTAATTCTGCTGTCAGCTCTTTCGTGAAGCTCAAGGGACTTTGTGCAATACTAATATCATAAAGTCCTAGAAGAGTTTGGGTTGGAAAGAACCTTAAAAATCATCCAGATCCAACCCTCCTGCTGTGGGCAGGGACACCTCCCATCATCCAAGCCCCATCCAACCTGGCCTTGGACACTGCCAGGGGCAGCCACAGCTTCTCTGAGCACCCTGTGCCAGGGCCTGCCCACCCTCACAGGGAAGAATTTCTTCTAAATCTTTAATCTAAACCTTCTCTCGGTCAGTTCAAAGCCATTCCCCCTTGTCCTGTCATTCCAGCCCCTTGTAAAGAGTCTCTCTCCATCTTTCCTGTAGCCTCTTCAAGAACTGGAAGGTCACACTGAGACACCCTGGAGCCTTCTCCTCTCCAGGCTGAACATTCCCAGCTCTCCCAGCCTTTCCTCACAACAGAGCTGTTCCATCCCTCTGATCAATTTGGTGACCTCCTCTGGACCCTCTCCAAGAGCTCCCTGTCCTTCCTGTGCTGGGGACCCCAGAGCTGGAGGCAGCTCTGGGGCTGGGGTCTCACCAGAGTTCGATTTCCATGAGAATTCCATTGCTGGAGCCTCCACCTTCCACTGCGTGAGTGCTGCAGAGATGGGAACAGTTTTGCCAGGCTCTGAGTCATTGTGTTCTCAGCAAATTCACCCAACCACCTCCAAACTCAGCTCACAAAATTCAGCGTGGTCCCTGCTCCCTCTGCTCCCTTCCAAGATGAGATTTTTGACTCCTCCGACTCAGGGATAAGGCACCAGATCCCAGCCCCAGCAAAAGGTCCAGTCCCCAGCAAGGTGCTGACTCACCCAAGGGCTGCCAGCGACAGAAGCTTTCCTTAAAAGCCCCGTACTTTTAAAAGCAGATGAATAATGAATTCGAAGCCACATTTCTGCAGCTCAATGGTGACATCCAGTGACTGGCTCTCTTATTCCCAGGTGTGCGCTCCGCAGGGGCAGGCTGGCCCTGCTCCTTGCTCAGGGGGGTGGCTCACATCTCTCCTGCGATCGCATCACATTCGTGCTGGAAAATGCTTTAGAACAAAATCCCTGCTCAGATTTGCATAATCACTTAATTGCAGGGCCTCACATCTCTTTTTGTTGGCGTTGAGCAGCTCGGTGCAGCCGGCGCTGTCCGCACGCTCCGCTCCCAGCCCCAGGGTACCTGGAAAAGGTTTTAAATCTGTCCATGAAGCAATTCCAGCCCTTTAGCAGGAATTTCAGCAGCAGCTGACGGGTAACTTCCCTGCCCCCTGAATTGATCTATTTGATAAGCCAAGGCTGGAAGTTGTTATTTTTGCAGTCACACCCTGGCCAGGCTGAGGATGTGGGGTTTGGTGGGGCTCTCCTGGGCTCTTGGGGCAGAGAAAAAAAGGGAGGAAAAGCAGAGGAAAGGGTGAAGTGCTGGGAAGGAGAAGAAAAAACAGGCACGAAATCAGGATGGAATGACAGGGAATGACAAAGGAAAAAAGGAATGGGGAGAAAAAAAAAGGAGAGAAAATGTATGGAGGGAAAGGTATTGAGAGAAAGCTGAGGAAGCAGCAGAGATGAGGAGGAGGAGGAGGAGAAGGACGAGGAGGAGGAGGAGGAGGAAGAGCTGCCCTGGTCTCAGGGAGAGGCAGTGTCACTCGGGGAGCTGGGTGCAGAGGAGAAGGTGTGTGCTGAATAACTCTGTCAGTGCAGCAGCACCCGGCTCTGCTCGGTGATAAATGTCACATCTCTCTGCTGACACTTGATAAAGGTTCTGTCTATCAGCAGCGCCAGCCAGCAGGGCCAGCTGGCTCCAGCTTAACCTTCATCACTGCTCTTTCAAAGAGAAGCCCCAGAATTTTCCTCTGTTTCACCACTCCCTCTTCCCAGCTCGTTCACCCTGCTCACCTCAGTGCTTTCTGGCACTCAGCTTAAAAAAAGACCACGAGCAGCAGAAATAAAACTGTCTGACTTAGCCAGCCAAGGAGAGACAGTCTGGGGCTGGGCTCATCCAAGCAAGGCTCTCAAGTAGGATGGAAAACATGGAAAAATCATGGAAATGTTAAAAAAATAGGAAAAAAAAGGAGAAAATAAATAATCTCAGCCTTTAAATCAGGCTTGCAGCTAATGAGTCATTAAGGTAGGCAGTTCCTCAGCCAGTGTTAAAAGATGGGTGCTGGTTTACAGCACAGGGATTTGGCCTTGTCCTGATTTAACCCCAACAAAGAACCACAGAGCTGCTCACTCCATCCCCTCCTAACAAAGTGGGATTGAGAGAATAGGAAAAATAAAACAAACTCATGGGTTAAGATAAGAGCAGTTTAATAACTGAAACAAAGCAAAATATTATACTACTAAAAGTAATACTAAAAATACTACTACTAATTATAATGAAGAAGAGAAGGAGAGGATTAAACCCAAGGAAAACAAGTGCTGCCCACCACAAGAGATCACCACCCCCTGCCCAATCCCCATCCCTGAGCAGGATCAGCCCCTTCCAGAAAAATTCAGTTTCTCTGCTGGCCAAGGAGCTCTGTGGTGTGGAATGTCCCTGTGGATAGTTTGGCTCAGCTGTCCTGGCCATTCTGCCTCTCTTTTTCTTGTGCACCTCCTCATTGGGGGAAGGTGAAATCCTGAAAAGTCCTGGATTTAGGGAATCAACAGCAACCAAACCATCAGTTTGTTACCAATATTCTCATTTTTGTATCCAAAATGCAGCACTGGGCCAGCTGCTGAGAAGAAAATGAACTCTGTCCCAACCAATGTCTCATGTGCCCACAAGGGGAGAGGAACACAGGGACAAAGGCACTGAAAGACCAGATCAATTAAACTGTCATTATATACTTAAATAAACTTTGGATTGGCTCTGAGAGCACTGGGAAGTAACTGGAGTCATAATACTTCCCATGGGGAGGCCCAAACATCTTTTAAAAATGCAGACATTCCAAGCCATAATTGGAAAGTGCAGCCTGGCCACATTATTAGCTTCATTTTGGAGGTGAAACCAAAAAGGGAAGGTTATTTGTCAAAGGTGAAAAATCAGCAAAAAGCCCAAGTGCAAAAATAGTAAAGCAGCTGGTCAGCCTGGAATCAGGAGAGGCAGCAACATCTGAGCTGCACAACAACATGAACCAACACAAACCACCTGAATTGCAGCTATTCAGGAAGTGAATTATTCAGAGAGGATAAGAATAAATCACACATTAGTACATCAGGTTAATATGGCAGCAAATAACAGGAGAACAGGGTTATTTAGGATATATATAAATTCTTGTCAAGTGAGGTAATTTTTTTTCCTCCCTCTGGGCTCAATGAGACAAACATTCAGTCAGTTCTGAGTATCTCAGCATCAACAATGTATTGACAACTTGGAGGGAACTCAAAGAACATCTTCAGAGATGATTTAGGGACTGGAGGGATTGATTTACAAGGAAAGATTTTATGCTCTAAGTGGAACAGATTAATCTCTACCATAATTCCATTGATGTCAAAGGGCCAAGTTTTGCCCTCAATTACAACAGTGTAAATGTGGCAAAACTTCACTGGAGTAAAAATGTAGGGTCATGATTAGGGGGGAAAAAAAGGAAAAGGAATATTGTTAGATTCTGGACATATCACTGTGGAGAAACTGTAGAAACTCCAGTGCTTGTTGCATTAAAAATTAACCAAGATAATAGTATTGAACAATATTGTACAGAGACCTGCAGTGACAAGGGAAATAAAAATACATAAGTGCTATTTCCCCATATTTTTATTATGATGATGATTACTGTTATATGAAAGCAGGAATCTACATCTGAAATTAACTGCCTATTGGCCCTTTTAAACATAACATGTTTTAATATAGACAAAATATATCAGGGGAAAATCCATCTTTGGCAGAGCCAAAGAAAATAAAGATGGTTTTAAAAGCATGTAATGGATAAAGCAAACCCTAACAAAAGTATCAACCCTTTCCAATATACATCAGCCAGGGATGGTAAAGCAGAGATGACAAACTGTTAATAACAATGGAAAAAAGGGAATTCTATTCAATATCAGTTTGTAAACTGCAGTGTAAATAGAATGGGTCTGAGGAAAGGTTTTAGGGGATGCCTGAAGTGAGCTTTGGGTAGATTTGTAATTCAAAATATGAATCATGGAATCCCCAAATTTTGAAAAGGCTCCCAAAACCACTGAGTCCAACCTTTGACCAATGCCCACCTTGTCCCCAGCCCAGAGCACTCAGTGCCATGTCCAGGCATTCCTTGGGCACTTCCAGGGATGGGCACTCCAGACATCCCTGGGCAGCCCCTGCCAAGGCCTGAGCCCCCTTTCAGTGAGGAAATTCCTCCTGATGTCCAACCTGAACCTCCCCTGGCACAGCCTGAGACAATGCCCTCAATGTCCTGTCACTTGTCCCCAGGAGGAAGAGACCAATCCTCTCCTGACCCCACACTCCTGTCAGGGAGTGGGAAGGTCTCCCCTGAGCCTCCTTTCTTCCCCAGCTGCTCCTCACAGGACTTACAAGCTGGTGTAGTCCTCTGGAATCCCAGAAATTCCCAATAGGTTGTTTGCAGTAGGAGAGGAGAACGATTATCATTGCTCTTTTATCGCTGAGACAAAAATAACATCTCTAAGAGAAGGACAAAAGAAAAAGAAAAAAAAAAAAAAAAAAAAAAAAAAAAAAAAAAAAAAAAAAAAAAAAAAAAAGCTGATGATTTTTGGAAAAGGAAGAGGACCTGAGCAGGTTCCAGAGTGTTTTTGTGTCTAGGTTTAGAAATAAATCAAGGCAGCTGATGTGCACAGAGTGTGAGGAGGAAGTGAGGCACAGGAATAGTTGTGTCTATCACAGTTGAGATCTGCAAGATAAGAGGCATCAAAATCCTATCAAAAAGATGGGATTTGCTCTCAAGCAGCTCAGTGCATGAGCATCCCCTCTGACTGCGGGGGTGGGACCTCTTCCAGAGGGAGGAATCCACAAGTGCTGAATTCAGTCCTGGAAATGCAGGAGCTGGTGCTCCTCCCTACCCCACCCAGCTCTCCAGGAATGTAAACCTGGCTGGGGATGGTCACAGTAAAGTAAAGAGAAGTAAAAAGTAAAGTAATGAGAAGTTGTGGGGTTTTTTTGTTTGTTTGTGGTGTTTTTTTTGTTTGTTTGTTTTTGTTTTTGTTTTTGTTTTTGTTTTTAATGTGGACTAACTGGAAAAGAAGATCTTTTAAGGAAGTGCAGAATGAAAAAAGGAGAAGGAAGAGAAGACCAGGCTTACAGGGCATGGAGATCTCCATGGAGAGATGATAAACCTCTGAAAGACTTTGGCAAACAACCAGCTGGGAAGTTGATTTTGCTGGGAAACCACCTTTGAACTGAAAACTGCTGATGGTAAGGAAGGTGAAGAGATCATTTAAGTTCATCAGTAGATGAACCACAGCTATTGGAGACCAGTCTGGGTACTTTAAATAAAAATCATGAGACAGTCTGGAAGATATCTAACCCACAAATACAAATAAAAGTCATAAATAATATGAGAGTTACAGGTAACAGGATGGTCTGATAACAGTGTGACATTAAAAATAAAATTCACTATATGGAATTACAAGTTACTTTGGATTGCTAATTTATCCTGACATAAATGCAGTGAAAATAATGGGAGAGCTAATAGAGGAACCAATTAATAAAGAATTAAGGGATAGGAATAGAATTAATGACTGTCAACATGATTTTATGGAAAATAGGTTTTATCAAATAAGCCTGATTTAATTATTTGGGGAGATTCCAAGTTGAACTGATAATCACACTGATGGGCTTGGCCTCAGCAAAGCCTCTCTGACTCAGTATCATAAAATGTTTTGATTCTAAAAGTTAGAGCTACACTAACAGCAAATAGACTAAACAGATTAAAATCAGACTAAACTTGGTGAGTTCAGCAAGAATTAATGGGCCTTTCCCACAAGCATTTTCTCCTTGGGAAGTTTCTATGGATACACATATTTGCAGTGGGTACTAGGGAATACCTCCAGCAAAGACCCCCAAATTGATACCTGTATAAACTCACTGTTGCCAAAATGTGTAAAGGCAGCAAAGTTTGAGGCAGTGGCACGAGAGGGAAATTCTAGGTACTTCCAGTCTGTGTTGCATTTGTCTGACAGGTCCAGTTAATTAATTACTCAGCCATGGTGGGGGCTGGGCTGGTGTTCAGAGCTGACCTGGGATGACAAGGGAGGGGATATGAAATGGGACACAAAATCCTGACACTCCAGATCCCCTTTAATTCTTTTTGTGGATCCCACTGCAATGTCCTGTGTGCTGCTGGAGGCAGATGCCTGAATTCTGAACTGGCTGATGCCTGCTCTTATTTATCTTATTCCAGGGCCATCTCCTACTGCCTGCCCTTGGATCCCCATGCCCTGGTTAACCCCATGGCCCTGCTGACAGGCAGGTCTTTGCCAATCCTACCTGTGACTGTGTTAACTCAGAACCTCATAACTTTGGTGTGGGTTATTAGAACTCAAAGCCTTCTCCCTTCTGTTCTTGCAGATCAGATCCCAAATAATTCCACACACTCAAACAGCCAAAGCAGGCCCCATCTTCTGGACTCCATACAGTCACAGACCTTTCTGAGGCTGCTTTTCTACCCCTTCCCTTCTGCCCTCCTGGTAAATCTCTGTCAGGTTCTGTAATAAATGTACTCCCAAAGAAAAAAAAGACAAGTATGTGTATTTCTCCCCCTCCTTTCCAGATCCCCACCCACAAATAAGTGGAATGCTTTTAGTGCACTTAGTGTTCTCAGATTATGTTAAAATATACCAAACATACACTGTTCTAGTCTGTCATGAAAACTTTAAATTGCTATTTCTGGGCTCAATTCAACCCTTGCCTCATTCTGTGATAAAAGGACTTAAAAGCACTGTTCTAGAATAGAATAGGCTTTGGGTTTTTTATAGTGTCTTTCACATTCCCAGTATCCCAAAGGGCTTTACAAAGCACTGATGTGGAGACTGGGAGTACAGGGAGTGTAGGAAATGCAGCATCCATTATGTGCTGGGGATGGCTCATGCACCCAGCCCCAGCCTTATGTAACAGCAGCGGGGTTGGGAAGGGACTGGAGCATCCCTGGAAGGGACTGGAGCATCCCTGGGACACCAAAATCCCTTTTCTGGGCTGCAGGGATGGCTGGGGGCTGAGGGAGGGAAGCAGGAGGGGCTGGAATGTGTGGCTGGGGGGTTGCAGGTGTTTGAAGCAGGCAGTGGCACTGATGTGCTTGGGGAGAAAGCAGGGTAGGGGAGGTTTTTGGGGCTGGTGGAGACAGTCAGCACCTGGGTGTATCTGGAAAAAGGGTTTGCAGGTAAAGTGTGTCCAGGATGGAGTGGTGAGGGTGGGAACAGCTTGTCTGTGGTCAGGGCTGGGAATAAGGTGTGGGAGAGCCACAGGGAGATGGAAATCCTGCATTTGCTGCGTGCCTGTGGAGGGAAAATCAGCAGGGAGGGGATGCACAGCCCCTGTGCCTGAACTGTGAGTGGTTATTTGTGTACCTGAGCAGGAGATGGGGTGAGGAATAATTCCCTGTGCATGGCAGGGACAGGATTGCTCTGCAGACACTCATTGCCACTGATGCACATGGAAACAACAGCTCACAGATAATCTCAGATTAATTCACCACCAGAGCAATGAACAGTGGGGTGGCCACGGTGCCAGGCAGTGACAGGGAAGGGTGACAGGTCTGGTGAGCATCTTGGGGTTGGTGTTACCACAGGAAGAAGAGCTGTGTCCCAAAGCTGCACCCACCCACCCTGGGGACACCACCCAGGGCACGCAGAAGGTCACAGCTCTTACCCAGAGGGGGACTCAGGGACACCCAGGGGGGAATTATCCCTCACCCAGGGGTGTGAGGGCTCCCAGGTCTGGGGGTCTCCACAGGATTGTCCAAGTCCCCAAGGGTGGTTCCTTCTCACAGAACTGCTGGCCTGAGGAAAACCACAGAGGATAAAAAGGGGCTTCCAGCAGGGCCTGTGGGACACCAGCTCAGGCTCACGGCCACCCACGTTCACAGCCCAGGAAATACAAGAAAATACAAACCAAGCAAATGACACAGAACAGCACAGCTCTGTTTGGAACTGGCTGTGGGATTTCTGGATGTTTGCATCACATCGATTCCCAAAGAACACATATCATTTTACTTCCACTCAGTCCTTTGTTCCTTTCAAAGTCTGGATTTTTAGGGTCTCAGCATTAAAAATAAATGAGAATTTCCCGGTAAAGACTTTTTTTTCAGTGCATCACAAGGTATTTATTTAAATGTAGAATATTTTTAAAGATGTAAACAACTAATGGACGTTACTTACTCTGATAGAAATGGATCTCTCTTTTAATGTCAGGGTTTTCACTAGAAAAAGAGTTTAAATCAAATTGGGAAAACAAACAAACAAAACAAAACAGACCACAAAGCACTTTGTAACCTCTCCTTAAACACAAATAAAACAAAAGAATAAATTTTAAACACTCCCTCTTCTGTCTCTTTTCTGAAGAGCTGTGGACCATGCTATGAGGTGATGAGGACTGAGAAGTTTTGAGTCAGAAATAATAAATGATAACACTCTGCAAAGATGTGGAGGTTTGTGCATAAGTCAGGAAAAAATGGTGCAGGAGGCAGAGACACCATCATGGCTTTTTATGGGGGATAAAAACCTTATTTCAGGTGGCAGGGTAGGGGGCTTTGTGTTTTAGCTCACTGTAACTGAGATAGGTGGGAAAAATGGTCCTGTGTGGATCCAGAGATCAGCAACTCCTGCTCCATAAATGGTGTGGAAAATATCACACCATGCTTCTGTTCCCTCCCTGAGCCCCCACAGGACTTGTTTGTGAGCAGAACTCTGAGAGAGGAATTTGGGGTTGTGAGGTTTGTGAAATCTGTGCCTGTCCTTGCATGGAAACCACACAGATGTGCAGCTGCAGCTCCTGCACAGAGCTCCACATGGCCTTTGCTTCACTGCTGGATATCCCATGGGTTATGGGGAGGTACAGGTTAGATATTAGGAAAAATAAATTCCCTGAAAGAATAATAAAGCATTGGAATTGTCTTCCCAGGGAGGTGGTGGAGTCACCATCTCTGGATGTGTTTAAAAAAAGACTGGACATGGCACTCAGTCTAGCTGAGGTGTTAAGGCATAGGTTGGACTTGATGATCTTAGAGGTCTCTTCCAACCTCATTATTCTGTGATTCTGTGATTCTGTGATTCTGTGATTCTGTGATTCTGTGATTCTGTGATTCTGTGATTCTGTATTTACCGTGGGCCAGAGAGAACAAGTGTCAGGAATGCTGTTGGAGCCCTGGCTGCCCATGGAGGCCTGGCAGAGGAGCAGCTCAGCCCCTGTGATGGACAGAGGACAGGCAGGGAGGTGACACAGGTCCCAGAGGGCAATCTCTGCCAGGCATCCCTTGAAAGCCAGAGAGTCACAACATTGGTTAGAGGAGATCTCAGCAACCCAGGGACACAGCAGGGACACTTCAGCAGAGCATCCCACTGCTCTGTGATCCTACAGACACCACTGAAGGGCCTGGGCTGGAAGGCTGGAAGGGATCTTCAAGCCCATCCTATTCCACCCCTGCCATGGCAGGGACACCTCCCACTGTCCCAGGCTGCTCCCAGCCCTGTCCAGCCTGGCCTTGGGCACTGCCAGGGATCCAGGGGCAGCCACAGCTGCTCTGGGCACCCTGTGCCAGGGCCTGCCCACCCTCCCAGGGAATAATTCCTTCCTAATGTCTAATCCTGCCCATCCTGCCTTTCCAAGCAGTTTTCCTTCCCTCCCAGGCTGCATCCCAGCCTTTGCTCAGCCCTCAGCTGCTCGTGGGCTGCCTGTCCTTGGGGTGGGTGACAGCAAAGGCAACTTCTGAGCAGGAGAAAAAGATTAAAGAGTAGGAAAACAGCAGCGTGCCTATCTAAAAGGGCTGGTGGACAGGAAGTAGATAAGCCATGAAAGCAAGAAAATGTCTCCAGACCAAAGTAAATAGTAAGCTCTAAAAATCTACCTCTAAGAGATTATGTAGGTGGAACTTTACAAAAGAAATCTCTGGGTTTACCCCAGTGTGAGCCATTGCTTTGAATCATTTGCCAGGCACTCAGGAGTTTAATATCAGCTTTTGATACAGTATTTTTCTAAAGTGATTTTGAAGATTATATAGAGGGAAAAGGTAAAACTAAACCTGAATGGGAGGGTTTTGTTACAAAACCAGTTTTATAGCCTGACAGAAAAGTCATGAATGCCTTGGTTAAGAATGAAGCCCTGGCAGGACTGGATATTGTTTCTCACCTTGCAAAGTTTTTAGTGAACAGTCTAAAATACCAATGTGCTGCTGCCGAGATAGGCAGATGGAAAGGAGCTGATAAGCCAGAGACAAAGGAAATATCTTCAAATAACCTTTCAGAGAGACATCCTTTAGTGAACAAAGCAAAGAGATGGGCTTGGAGCAAAGTACTGAACCAAATACCTGTTGGAGAGCAACACAAAGGGGCTGATTCAGTTTGGAGGTGTTGGAATTTGCTCAAATTTCCTTAAAAATTATCCATGACAGATTGGACAGAGCAGGAAAAAAGCATGAAAAAATTAAGTTCTAACAGTGTCAGTAGCTGATGGAGATCTAATAATTTGGCTTTTCTTGATGAGTGGCTAAAAAGGATCTCATCTTTCCCTTCACTTCTAGAACCAAAAAGAACTTTACAATTGACAGTTTTCAAAACATTCTTGAATATTTATGGACCTTTGTGAAACAGGGATCTCACTATGGAGATCTTTTTCTTTTTTGAGTGGCTGAAATTGGTTCCCCCTCATTTTTGTGCAAACCAAGCCCTATAGCCTCAGTGTGCAGGAAGAGGGAACTCAAACAGCTCCATTCCAGTGATTTCAGAGCCACTGATTTATGCTGGCTAAAAGTCTGGCTTTATTTCTCCACTGTCCTAAGTTTATAGATTTTTCACTCTGCACATTAGATTTTCTTCCTACATTAACAACTGAAAGATGAAACTTAAGCAGAGCTGGACTGAGACACAGGTAAAACATAAAATTTTGGGGATTTGCAAAGGACATAAAAGCCCATTTACCCCCAGGTTATGCCACTGAAATGGGCTGCAGTCTCTGGAAGGAGACATTTTTCTTGCAAATACTTTAGTTTGACTGCTCCAACTAAGGAATACACTTAAATCTGAAATAAACTCTGGTGGAACAAGCTATGCCAAAACCTGTAATACACATACAGAGATCTCCATCCCCCAAACCAGGTGCATTTCCCTCCTGTGCCCTCCCTGCCCCTTCTGCGCTTCACCAGCTGCCCCTCAGAATAAAGTAATAAAAATTCAAATGAGTTTTCAGGAAAATATACCTGCAGAGGGGAGGCACCTCCTGTCACTTTAATAACACACCAGGTTAATAATATTAAATCACTGGAGGCCAAGGAAATGTCACTGGAAATATTTAAGGCTTCCCCCTCAGGAGTGATGAGACTTTAAAGCAGCTGGGAAAGAAGCAGGACTGGGCAGGAGGGACTGGTGAGGCTGATCCTGGACTGTAGGGAAAGGCAATTTTGCAGGGCTTGGGTTTTCATTTAAGAGATATTTAATATATTAAGAAAAAAAAGCTTATGTATTGCTGGAAGTGAAATATATGCTGGTGAAAGGGGCAGGACAGCTCTGCAGGCAGCAGCCCCCGATTTATCCACCAAACCATCACAAAAGAGACAAAAGTGGGGCCAGGTTTAACCTTTTGCTGTGCCCTTGTTCTTCAGTTAATGTCAGAGGTGAGGATTTTACTGCCAAGAAAATCATCATGCCCCTCTGAACTGGCCATACTCAGGCTTGGGTTTGTACCATGCCTTGATCCACCGGGGCATTTTATTGAGGGAGGCAGCCTTAAAATAAACCCAGCAATCAAAAACACACAAACCTCTCCTAAAGACAGATGGACAGCACAAGTTTAAGGCTGGCTGGGATTGCTAGAGTGATACAAAGCTTTTTGACAGAGCTGTGGGATTTGTGTCACTTGGGAAAAAAAATACAATTTCAAATTTTTTTATTGATCCACAGATATAACTGGATAGTGTGAAAGTGGCCAGATCCTTAGCTCAGGGAAAAAAAAAAAAAACAACTTTCCCTGGAGTTGTTCTGATTTATACCAGCTGAAGGTAAAATCCTCTTCCATGGAGGATAATCCACATTTGTTTGGTTCTTGAGTTTGCTGGACAAATGATTCAGAAAGAAGAGGGACTGAAGCAGGATTGTGATCTGAAGGACCCTTGTATCTCCTGCTGCTCACAGCTCTGCTTCTCTTCCCGTCAGGAGGAAGCCTTGAGCACAAGAACTGCTTGTTCAGACTCCAGCTTGTCAGGAAAACTTCATCCTTCAAAGCCTCACATGATCCCAACGTGCTCAGACTCCAGAAATGAAACTTTTACCCGACTCAGTGACAAAGCCCCATGCAGGGATTGGAAGGGTTGTCCCCAAAACCTAAAAATGGTGATGAAGAGAAAGATTGTGACAAATGGGAGATTTAAAAGACTGAAATAAAGAGATTCCAGTCCATGTTGATCCTTCCTTGGCTGGCATCACAGTCATGCCAGCCACCTCCTGACATCAGGGAAAGAAATCTCCACACCAGAAGGAAAACCAACAAATATAACCCCAACCTTCAGAAAACCAAAAAAACCACTCTGGAGCCCAAATCACCAGGTCTGATTGCTGCAGCAGGCCAAATTATTAGAAACTAACCCAAAAAAGAATGAGTGAGCACATGGGCAGCACATCATTCTTGGGGAAGAGTCAATACAGCAGTGGTAGAGTGAAGTCATCTCTCACAAATCATCCCAGGCTCTTCTAAGTGATTAAGGAATATATCAATAAGGATGATTTAGTCAATGCAGTGCTCAGAAATTAAAAAACAAAACAAACCTCTCATGGTAACTTCTCAAAGCTCTTAAAGCAGGTCTGAGCTCATGGGATGAGAGAAGTTTCCTTGTTAAATCACCTAAAAAGCCAGGAATAAACATATTTAATATGTTCATAAATGGTCTGGAAAAGAGGATTCATAGAAAGAAGATGAAGTTTTTGGAAGACACAAAATAATTGAGCATAGTCAAATCTGAACCTGACTACTGAGAATCACAGAATACTCCTGAGATAAGGATTCAGTGATGACAAATTAAATTCAGTGTTTGGTAAGTAACTTACACAGGGAAAATAAGCCAAACTCCACATTTCCAGGCAGGAATGGGATCCCAGAGTCATTGTGATCACTTCTATAAATGCTTGTTTAGTGCCCAGAAATGCTCAAAAAGGCAAAATAAATGCAGGAACTGCTGGAATATCAGAGGAAAAGACACAAGGCACAGTGGTGACACATCCCTTTCTCTGGGGTACAGCCCAGGAGAGAGGGACTGCAGTCCCTGAGCTCCCCACCATGCTCTGCTTCCCAGGAAATATTGAACCCTGCCATGATCCCAGCAACAAAGCAAAGTTTGTTTGTGCCACTGAACACTGAAATGAGGTTTTGTGCCCACTGGCTCTTTCTCTGTGTTGTTGTGCCCTGCTGGCATGAGCCACAAGGTGCCACCAGCACCAGTGGCATTTTCATCACAAGGGGCTGGATTCTCTGCAGGAAAAGTCGATGGCATTCCCTGTGGGGCCAGTTTGCATCAGGTCAGGAGGATGTTAAACAAAAGTGATGCTGGACATTTCTTGAAATGAGGAGTTTTCCATTGTATCTGAGGACTGAAGAGCAGGATCAGGTGGGTTTCGTGTTCATCAAAAGAGGGCAAATAAGGTTTTATTCAGTGTAATGTAGACATTTCTTTCAGTGAAAGGAAAAAACCTCGACTTGCTTTTGTTTATTTGATGTTTCCCCTCCCTATTCAGCCCCAGAAGAGAAAATAAGCTGATAAAGTCTATAATAGCACTAACACATGTATCAACAATACTGACATGTTTTCAGTTGAATTTTCAGTTCATTCTATTTTCCATCTCACAATGAAATTCATTTCAATTGAAAGATTCAATAGTAATGGGAAATAAGCTCTGGAAATTGCATAATCTACTTCTCAAAGACCCAGGAATTAACAAACAAACATACAGAACACACACAAACCTAAAGGACCCACACTCTGTCAAGATGTAATAAGTCAATTAAATTCATGCACAATGTGATTCTTGGTTGATGGGAGAATACAAAGAAAGAGGTCAGATCCTGTTTTCAAAAAGAAGCCTCATGAAAAGGGAAGCAAATGGAAATGTCATTATTGAACATTATGATGAGAGATGAAAGGAGCCTCATCCAGAAAAAAAAAAAAAAAAGCTCCAAGGAGGTGAAATGTAAATTGTTTAGATAGGAAGCAAATGAAAGGAGATGTGATAAGGTCAGTGATGAGTAAACATGGGGGAGAGCTGAAACCCAGGTTCAGATGATAACAGTAATAAATAGGAGAGGGCCTGAGTCCAAAGCAGGTAGAAATCAGCACAGCTTCATCTCCTTCAGGGGGGCTGCAGGATTCACACCCTGCTCACAACAGCACTCAGTGTTTAGGCAGCTCTTTCATCTCTTGGTCCTGTGCACAAATTATTGTCTTCACCCACAGAGGGAGAAAGGGAGGGCCTGCAAAGGCCTCGGGGATTTTTATTTTTTCTTCTAAATGTAGATGTGCATTTTGGTTGTTACAGGATTTGAAGATGTTGCTGAAAGCCAGAGCAAAACCATCTCCAAATAAAACACCTGGAACCTCTAGAGATCAGATTTGCCCCAAAACAGGGGTTTCCAAGATGCCCAAAGGAGTCAGAGGACTTGTCCACACAGCACAACTCAGGGCCACAGAACACTGGGTAAGATCCCTCATTGAAATGGATAAATATGGATAAAAATTAGCCCGGTCTTCCCTTGGGAATCTCTAGGATGTTTCAAGGACAGGCACTGAAAGGACATTCTTTCATAAGAAAACACCCATGTTTAGAAATGTTTCTGCCTAGGAAAGGGTTAGATTAGATCAAAGTGGTGAATTTTGGGTTCTGATTGCCTGATTATCAGTTTACACACACACCTACAGTACCTGCAGGAGTTCCAGACACGGGCACTGCTGAGAGGGGATTCCTAAACTGCATTTGTTGCTCTGTTCCAGGGCTCCTGTGGCAGCTGCATGTGAAATAAAATCCCTGCAGAGACATCATTTTCCTAGACAAGTTAATCATTCCATAAGGGCACTCCTTCCCCTCGCCATGAACTGGGGCACAGCTCCTCTGCCTGCTCCTCACCTCGGCCCCAAACTGGTTCCCACTCATTTGTGAGCAGGAAATCCCCGGGCTTGGCACAGGCAGGTTTGTTTAATACGTGGAGCTCCAAGAGATCCACTGGGATGGAAGGTTCTCAGTGGATGCTCATCATCATCAAATGCAGGATGAGAGTTAATTAGCTGGGATGTCTCTGGGTGCCCGGGAGAGCAGCCATTCAAGCCTGACAGAGATAACTTGTCTGAGGAGCAAGTAATCCTGATAAATGGAGCTCCAGAAAGGGACAGCAGAAATTAGAGAGGCAGGAGCAGTATCTCTGTGTGAGATTAGGGAGTTTGATCCCCCTTCTACCCCCGTGGAAATGAACACTGACACTCCAGCTGGGCTGCAGAGATATTTGGTGCTCTCATCCTCCCTGACCCTCCACATCCACAGCTAAACCTGCTGGAGCAAGGGACATCAAAAAGAACTTCTGCCCACTGTGCTCCAGCACACATATGAAAATGAAAACATCTTGAAAAATTATGTTTTTTAATAGAAGTTAGCTATAAATGTCAATATCTGTGACAGTCTGATCCTTTCTGGGCACAGGAAGGACATGGTGATGATGGAGAGGAGGACACAAAGTTTATCAGAGGGGTGAGGCAGCTCTGCTGTGAGGAAAAGCTGAGGAATTGGGATTGTTCAGCCTGCAGAAGAGAAGGCTCAGGGCTGAACTGATTGTGATCTTCCAGTGCCTGAAGGGGAACTAAAGAAAGAGAGAGAGGGACAGTTTACAGTGCCTGGAGTGACAGGACAAGGGGGAATGGCTTCAAACTGACAAGGAGCAGGTTTAGATGAGATAACAGGAAAAAATTCTTTGCTGTGAGGGTGGTGAGGCCCTGGCATGGGTTGTCCCATCCCTGGAAATGTCCATGGCCAGGCTGGATGGAGCTCTGAACAATCTGGTCCAGTGGAAGATGTCCCTGGCCAGGGCAGGGTTTGGAACTAGAGGAGGTGTGAGCTCCCTTCACTCCCAACCCATCCCATGATCCCCTCAGAGGTCTCTCAGTGAGTGCAAATGCCCTGCTAAAGGCACCAGCAATTAAAAATTAAACCCCCTGGCTGCTCCACAGCAAACCCAGAAACAACAGCCCTTCAATTGCGCCAGGAATGCAACAATCAGACATCCTGCAGGGATTTGTTTACCACTGATGATGAAATTCCACAAAAAAAACCTCCTTAAAAACTGACATGTGTATCCCAGTCCAGCCATGAATAAAGATGCTTTCCCAATCTGGGCTGCAATTTGTGGAACCTGCAGAGCAGAAAGGTGTTCTGTAAGATATTATTATTAGGAATTTTATAAAACTTTGAAGGTTATTATTGCTCCAGATTAGGTTGAAATGTTTAATTATGAAGAGAGAGGTTTCTGGGTTTTTCAAAGGGTAGGAGCCTTTATTGATTTTATTAGTCAAAGAAGGTGATAATTTTTACCTTAATAACCAGAGAGCAATTTCTCCCTTAAACAGTGATTATAAAATACTAACGAAAAAACCACTGGAAAGCCTGAGGAAGGTCACTCTTTTTTCTTATTTTTTGTAATCAATCTTAGTCTATCAAAGGCTGCAGAAATACAGCAATAATCTAAGTGGAATTGTGGGCACTTCTGAACCTTCAGGCAGATGTGGCAATGCCTTTGCTTCTAATTGAGGCTGGATCAAATGAAAGCCTTTGGTTGGATGAACTATAATTGCTTGTTCAGGAGCTGCAAATGTGGGCAGCTACCTGAGGTGTTTGTTAAAAGGCTCCAGGACTTCTGCAAAGGTGTCTGTGGAAGGCTCTGGGTGTGGAGGCTGGACAGGAATGACCTCAAACCAACTGAGCAGGCAGGTGTGATTCAGCTTTGAGGGTTTTATTTGTGGGGTTTTTGTGGGGTTACACAGAGGGGAGATGGGATCCTGTGCTGGAACTTGTCCTGAGGTGCCTGGGACTGTCGCTGTAGGACATGAAATAAAACACATAAATAAATAATGGTAATAATAAATTAATATTTATTTATTAATAATAAATACTAATTTATTAATAATAAATAAATGATATTAAAATAATGACTCTGTGAATCATTAGAAGGCTAGAGAGATATTTATTCAAAATACGATTTTTTAATGTATTATTTACTGAGATCAATATGATTGGATGGCAAAGTTAACACCTCTTCAACCACATTGGTCAAGCCAGAGGGCCATGAAGAAGTCCCTCTTCTAAAAGGAAGGGATAATATAGATATAGTTTACAAAACATCTCTTTTTGTTTATAGTAAATTGCCTGGGAAAGAAATTTCACAACCCAAAACATCTCAGACATGAAATCAGGGCTGCATGGGACAAATCCTGCACTGGAGCTTGTGATGCCCCTGAGATCTCCTGCACAGCTGGAAAGCCAGGGCCAGCTGGAGGCAATGCCAAGAATCCCAGTCCCACTGTGCCATGGGCTACCAGACCACGCTGGCCCAACCACAGCAGGCTCTGGGTTTATTTTTATTGTTGCCTTCAGACAGGAGCTGCCTCACTGTAGGAGGGCAGAGGTTCAGGCAGCCCAGCAACCCCTCCAGCAGCCCCTCCAGCAGCCCAGCTTTGCTGTCCTGCCCTAGAAACCCTGTGGAGAACCATCCCAGGATGTCCTGTGCACCCAGCACGTCCCTGTCCTCAATTAGCAGCTGCTTTATAACCCCAAAGCATGACGTCCTCCATCCTTCATGCATTTTTTATTTTCTCTAATAGAATTTCCCATTATTCATATGAATCTCTAATCCTTTTGTGAATCCTCCAAGGCTCTCGGCTTCAATAACGTCTGTGGCATTGAGTGCCACGTGTTAATTATGTGCTGTGTAGGAGAAGTATTTCTTACTATCAGTTTTAAATCATTTGCTTTTAAAAAAATAATTTAATGGTTATACCAAGCATAATGGAATATAGAACTGCATAGATAGGGCATATCTTGCCTTAAAAATTAATTATGGTTTTCTGAAAACTGGGAAACTGAGGCATGAAAGACACAATGTAAAATTGGTCATTTGCTGCTAAAGATAGAGCCTAGGAGTTCTGCTTCTTATATTTTTCTACCAATAAACAATAAATAGGTTTGCCACATAAAGAAAGCTGATTTAGGTATCTCAAGTTTTCTCATTCATTTTAAGGAACAATCCCTTCGATTTGCACTCATAAGGAAAACAAAACAGAACAAAAATGGGATTCCCATCTGACAGAGAGACTGTGTTAGAAGAAATGTCAGGGATCAGATTTCACCAAATCAAGTTTGCTGTGATCCACAGGGAACACAAGGTAAACTTCTGGAAAACAAAAGACTGACATTGAAACTACTGGGAATTCTCTGTGCTGGACAGGATTAAAGTCATTCTGCCTCTTCTGTAGCCAGTAATCCCTGAGAGGAGATTTGATTCTCACTCACCACAAATAACTTTATATATTTTACTTGCTAATATTACTGGGGTGGCATGATGAACAAACTTGTGAAAATGTACTCTATTTACCACTGCGTCAAGAAAAGGCTGAGGGATTAAATAATCACCCCCCTCCAAAAATATACCTCATCCACATGTAGAAAATAGCTGAGGACAGGGAATTACTCCCCTGCTGCTTCTTGCTCATGTGTTGTATATAATGATTTCTGGAAACATTTTTATCATGCAGGGATAAGGGAGATGGGAAATAATCATCCTTACTTATCTAAGTGTGGCATTTAGATGACCCTCATTACCCCTGCATTGACTGCCTCCACAATTTTGGAGTATTTTTTATACTCTGAAAATCCCATGATGCAAGAGAGCGTTGACAGACCCCAGTTACAGGGAAAAAACAGGAGAGAAGAGGTGACTTATTCAAGATTAGAGAGGTCTGTAGCAGTGCAGAATGCTGAACCCAGGTCACCCAAGATTTAACTCACTGCTCTGTGTACTTCTGTAGCCTCCCTTATTGACCCAGGCTTATAACCTGTCTCATCTATCTATAAAGCAGGGATTTATTAGGACAGGGAAATGTCTCAGCAAATGCCACACTCTGCCCAAGATACCTTTCCTGTTGGAAGTGATATAAGGTAAGATTGTGGAAACAGGCAGTTGTATTTTTTTTCACACCCAAATGGGTTGATTTTAATCACAGCAAGAATTACATGGGGTGGGAGTGCCATCCCATCCCAGCTTGAATGGTCAGATGTCCCAGTCAGATGAGATGTTTGATGGAGAAGATTGTTAACAAAGGTTTCTGAAGCGTCAGTGACCACTGAGTATGATCTCCTCTTAGTAAAGAGAAAAAAAAAAAGTAGGGCTAGAAAATAGGGCCTGAAATGGTTTTGAGTCTCCTGATTTAAAAATGCACACGTCTCATGTGGATATAGGTACAATATCACTGCAGTCAAATGCTCTGCAGGGCCTTCTCAATCCTTACACAACATCTTTCCCTTGTTTACACTTTGATTTAAATTAATGTTTTAATTTTTCAAACGAGCAGTGACATTGTTTATGAATGCATTACCATTGAATAATCACTCCTGAATATCAATTAACTTCAGCAATTTTAAACTACAAAGCCCTTGCAGTGAAAAGCCTGTGCTCACAGAAACAGATTTGTTTAAAACCACCAAATTCCATCCAGTTCTCAGCTGTCAGCAGCAAGCAGGATTTGCAAGGGGCTGTATTCCAGAGGAGGGTTTGATGGGATGGTTTTACACCACCCAAACACAATCCCATGACAATTGGATGCCACTGGGGTCTGTGGTGGGGTAGGACAGGCTGTGGGTGCAGTTACAAGGTGGGTAATGAGAAATTGGAATTAGAAATTGAAATCAATTCTAATTTCCAATTAGAAATTGGAAATAGAATTGCAGGAAAACAACAAGGAACAGAACCTGGCTCCACACAACACAGGATCTGCCTGTAAAAAACAAAATAAATGTATCATCTTCCCATGGTGCAAGAAGAACTGATATGGGGTGACAGCTCAAAAATCACAAATCCCAGGCTGGGGGTACAGCAGTGCAGCTGAACTTCAACTTATCCTGAGAAAAGGGAGCTCTGAAATCCAACAAAAATCCTGGCTGAGGGATCCTGGTAGTCCTGACCCAGCCTCAGGGAAGAAGTAAGACCTCTGATGAAGACCCCTGGTGGTTTGGCATTTTGGGGTTTTTTTCCCCCCATGTAGATGGAAGGAAGACTTGGTTTCCATAAATTCCTACTGGATGGATGGTGCTGCACACAGAGCTGAGCAGGGACACAGCTGGGGTGGCTCTGGGGACACTGTGCCACACAGCTCCTGTCCTTGAGGTTCCTGCTTGCTCAGCTTCACCTGCAGCCCTGGCAGCAGGAACTGGCACAGGGATCAGCCCTTGGAGAGGGCTTTTCCTCTGCTCTGAGAAAACTCTGGAGGGGCCTTTCCTTCATTCTTCTCAGCATCCAAACACAAGAGAACAATTCCAGCTGCCAGGTGACTCCCCAGAGCACCAAAAGCTCAACCACAGAAGAGCCCAAGCCAAGGAGAGCACAAATGGAATTCTGTGGCCAACATTTCCACAATCCCAAACCAGCTGAGCTCCTCACATCCTGCCCCTGAGGAAGGCAGGAGCTGTATGAGAGCCTCAGCCTGCCTCGCAGGGGCCCAGCTGACAAATGGAGGCTGCAATATTTCAATCAATAGGGAAAAAGAAAAAGAAGAAACTAAGCAGTCAGGGAAGACAGAGACATTATTGATGCTTCTATTACTGCCTGAAATTGGTCACTGTGGAGAAAAACAAGTAGCCACAAAGTGGACTTGGCCTGACCTTTTGCTCCTCAGCAGGCAGCAGATTGGTCATTCTGGTCACTGCCAGTGAAAAATGAGGCTGAAATCTTCTTTTAGTGGATGAGGGACCAGTGCTCAGTCCCCACAGCAGGAGCAAATTCACAGGTCAAGGGGGAAGCTGTAACCCTCACTGTGGGCTCCAGAGACATTCCCAGATGCCACGTTAGGACAGGGAATGCAGGATTGATCTGCTGCTTTAGTGTGAGTGGTGTGTGTTCAAATGGGAGCAGACTCACTCCTCGGGCAGGCAGAGGAGATTCAGAGCTCTGGACAAAGCAGAGCAGGGACAGCTGAGGGACCAGCAGTGCAGAGAGGCAGGGAAGCCTCAAATGGTGAAGAACAGGATGGAAGCAAGAGCAAAAGAGGAATTTTACACAGTACTGAGGTGTGACAAAGTGAACTGAGGCAGGAACCTGTACAAATTAAAAATTTGTACTCAAAATTAGGACTGACCCACAGGGCAGAGGGTCTGGGGCACCAATTCTGAACAAACTCTTCTACCAGATTCCATATGACCTTGGATAAAGACTGTCTCAGTTTCACAGTAGCTATAAAAATGCTTTCCTTGTCCCCCTGAGGGACACTTCAGCCCCTGAAGCACACCCAGAGGGAGAACTTGGTACCTTCTGGACACAGGTCAGAAAGTGGAAAGAGAAGATTTGCCAGCAGCAGAGCAAAACTTGTGTGTGTACGGCCATCTGCAATTGGGAAAGCAGCTGCAGGAGGCCCCACCTTGGTGCAGGGAATAAAAATAAACTAACATAGAGTAGGAGAAGCTTTGCCAAGTGGGGAACCCCCTCTTCTGCCAGACCAGAGTGGTCCAAGGAGAAAGAGAACTGTTTGTGTATCCCAAGGGATGTGCTGGCATATGACAGACTGGCAGAGAATAAATAAACAGACAAATAAATATCAATGTTTTGCCCTAAAAGGGGTAAAAGCTCATGAAGTAGCATGTGCAGTTTCTTGGTACAGAGTCAGAAATTCCACATGGAGAAATTAATTTTTTTCAGTGTGTTTTGTTTTTATCATACCTGCACACTCTACAGCCCCAAAGAACACAAAGCCCCATAATTTAAGCCCACCTGGATGGTTTAGCTGCCGTGATAAACTTCAAGAACCAGCACTTCCCTCCCCATTTCCACTGTGAACTGACTTGGGTGCTGAACTCTGCTGAAGAACAGACGTCAGAGGAGTGCTTTAAAAGAACAAGTCACAAAGACTCATAATAAACCTGTTTGGATGCACTTTGGGGAATGTAAATCACTTAAATTATTCAAGTGTCGAGCTGTTGGGCAGGTTGAGAGCTGGTGCACTGAAAGCCAAGGCAGCCCAAAGTGAGCAGGGCAAGGAAGGAGACAAAAACATTTTAATTTCAAGGTGCTCCACGTGTGCTGGAGCCTGTAACCATCAACTGCAGCTCTTTGTCTTTGCTTAATGAAGGACAGGGCTGGAAGGGTTTGGGCTGCAAGCTGAAGGAAGAGGAGGAAATGAGGATTGGGCAGGAACAGGAGTGGGAAAAGCCAAGCCTGGGTGTGGAGCAAAGCGTGGGCTGGGAGGAGGATGAGTGTGACACAGGGGTGAGGTGTAGCTGCCTCCTCTATTTAAAACCTGCTATGAGATGTGTAGGAAGGTGCTTTGAAGAAAGGAGAATATCTTATATATTTTCCTGGAAGTGCAGCAATCTGAAGGGAAAACAGTGAAATACTTAAATAAATTTACTTACTTGAGTATTAGAAAGGGATGGGGTTGGACTCCCTTACCTGTCCTTGCCTGCTGGCTGTAATCCAGCTCTTCTGATATTGAAATGCATTCTTCTAATTAATACCCCAATTTATTAAAAGCCTGTTTATTATACCCATTTGTTCTTTCAGCATTGTCCTTTTGATTTAATGGCTCTTTCCCTTCCCTGCTGCTACACCCTGATCTACTTACACACAACAATCCCTCTTCTCTTTCACCCTTCAGTTTTGCTAAGCTCCTTAGTCAGCTCTCATAAGAAAAGATCTTCCTTCCCAGACCATAATTTGGTATTCTATTGTTTGAAAAAACACCCGTCAAACGTTCATTATTTCCTCCTCCTATTTCCCTGGCAAAAATTCAGAATTCTGAGCAAAACCCACCACACCACTTTTTTTCTGTCTCCTGCTACCAGCAGCAGCACAAAGACTGACTCAAGTTACTGTGAGGAGCAGCACAGGTAAACTGTGCAGGCAATTCAGTCATCGGGGGAGTTGAATTCTTCCAGCCCACTTGAAACCTTAATTTGCTTTTCAAACACATTTTTAAACAGGAAATCCTCCCTGTGACAAAAAAAAAAAAAAAAATGCAGGTAGTATTTGCAAGAAATAGTATTTATTCACCAAAGTCAGTGGGAATTTTTGGGGGTTTATACAGCTCAGTTTCTATTCCTTTTCAGCTGGTGCAGTTCAGGGAATATCCAGGCACAGATAAATGCTGGATTTTGTTGATATGATATCTTGTGTCTCTCTGTACTTAAGGGCTTTAGAAATTGATTAACTGAAGCCCTTATCAGGAAGGTAACTATTATAATAGTCATTTTACTGATGAGGAAAATAGAGCAGGAAAAAGCTCAGCGACAGCACAAGGTTACACAGTGAATTAGTGGCAGGAATACTGATTCCATCTCCCTGGCCTGACCATTAGATACACTCCCTTAATCTGAATCTTTCCCCAAGCCCTCTGCCTAATTTTATGTGCTTAAAAAAAAAAAAAAA
>VXBR01005560.1:1067708-1082065 GCA_013400215.1 Cisticola juncidis | reverse complement strand
TTTGATAAAAAAAAAAAAAAAAAAAAAAAAAAAAAAAAGAAAGAAAAACAAAAATCTCCAATATTTTACCCTGCCTTTCTACATTTTCTAGTCTGGCTGGGAGCTATGGGAGAAACCTTGCCTATAACAAAAAGTTGGGCTCAGCAATATTTTAAGTATGACAAGGAAAAAAAAAAAGAAAAACCCTCCCAGAACGAGCACATTCTCCTAAGATCTTCAGGCTGAATTTGCAGCTTCAGAGAATTGAGCTAAGCCACTGAATAGCTGGGTGCTTTATATGAAGCAAACTTCTTAGGGCTTTGCATTCATGCATTATTAGTAGCTTCATTCTATATCTAAGTTACTTATGTGGCTCCTAATTACCACAGGATCTTAATGCCTCGCCTTAATGTGTTTATCCTCGATGCAGCCCAGTGGTGCAGGAGTGTTGAGCCTCCTGCTCCACGGGCTGATTTTATGGTGCAGAAAACTCCAGAAAATTCAGTCTTTGGAGGGATTGATGAGCTGAGCCTTCCTCTACTTCCCCTGCCAAAAGGAGAATTCATGGAATGTGAGCTCGTGGGACCTGCAGGCTCTGGGTAAAGGAGATCAGCCAGCCTGGTGTGGAGAGGGCTTTGCAACCTGCAAATTAGACATTTCAAGGTGTTCAAGGTGGCTATTTTGTTTGTTTGTGGCTTTTTTTGTTGTTGTTTTGTTTTGTTTCCTTTTTTTTTGTTGTTTATTTGTGTGTGTGTGTTTGTTTTTGTTTTATGGTATTTGGTTTTTTGAGAGGCTTTCTTGAGCTGCTGATTTTCCTCAAGAACCCCTGCCAGGGTTTCACAACCCCTTAGGTGAAGAAATTTCCCCACAGTCCTGAGAGCACTTTCCTAGTTTAGCAACAGCAACAAATCCTGACTGAAATTAGAACTAAAAATGCAAGAAGAGGTGAAAACACCAGCAACAGGACTCCATTTCAGAGCTGAAATGCAGGAAAAATTAAAACAAAAGTTGTAAGAGAGCAACCTGTGATTTTTCATGAGCCTGGGAGAAATTTCTTCTTGCTCTCATCTCCTAGCTCCAGTTTAATCACTAAAACAGATTCATTAGCAGTAGGTTCTCTGGATTGATCACCTGTACAAGGAGCCCATTTCATTGTAAGTTTAGAGATTGCAGCCCTGTGCCAAGAAGTGTTCTGCAGGGCTTTTGAGTACCTAGAATGTTGCTAAAATCTTAATCTAGTCCTTTTGCCCAGGAGCAAATTCTACCTGTAATTATTAGGACCAAGAATGCTCACCTAGTCCAGAAGTCTGACTACTTGGACATTTGTCTCCATAAGCTTTACACTTTAATAAATAATTTACCCCCAAAATGCACTTAAATTAGATCTATAATTCTACCATGCGGCTCTGGTGGTGTGAGGAGACCTCCTGACTTTGCTCTGATCATTTATAATGCCACCATAAGTCATCAGTGGAATTGCAGCATTTTTATTTATAGCAGCGCTTATATTGTTCCTTATATCGTTTATTATCCTCATTTGGAATGGCCCCAGCCCGTCAGGAGCAGAAGATGCTGCACAGCCACCAGCTCAGGCTATTCCTTAGCACAGAAATGGGGCCTTCCTGAGGAAGCAGAGATGTTATCAGGGAGAGGAGGGATATAAATTGCCTGGACATCCTGTCCTCATTTCTGCCGGCCCTTCCATCCCATTTGGGGAGGATTAAGGGGATGGCACAGAGCCTGAAGCTTTGGGTGATTTTTTGTTGCTGCTTTCCATTTAGGAGGGGCACTCTGAGCCCCTGCCACTGCTCTGACCTGTGAGGAACCTGCACAGCAAAGGGGACAAGAAATGATCACATAAAGTTGTGATTATTTCCTTTCCCACTCTCCTTTCCCACTCTCCCACCCTATCCAGGTTAGAGACAGACTTCTGCAAATACAAATCACATCCTCTTTCCTGCTAGAAGCAGGTTAAAATTAATAAACCAGAGATTAAAAAAGAAAAAAATAAAGTCAGATTTAAGATCACCCAGGTATCCCCAATGGTTTTTCTTTCCAGATGCATTATGATAATTTTCAATGACATCATCTCACACTATTTTTACCAGAGTTCTTTCTTTTAATGGGTTGGAGATGAGTATGATCTCCAAGGTGGAGGTAGGGGGGGAACAGAACCTTGCCTCACTTTATCTCAGACTGTTCATGCAGAATCTAACTTGCAGCAGCTGCTCAGCCCAACACACCAGAGTCCACATAATTAAAAGCACTTAAAAACAGAGTGCTTCTCTGAAAAGAGTATTTCAATGGGCAACATTGCAAGCACAGCCCCCAAGAAGCCATTGCAGTGCCACTGTCCTGCCTTGCTGAGGGCAGTCCTAAATAGAAGAGGAGCACTGGATGACCTTCAACAGTCCCAACCCAAACTTATCTCTGGTTCTAAATATGTGAGATAAAGTCTCTTAAAAGTTCAGGAAAATTCTGATTTCTGGTTATCCCCCCGTTGTAACCTTGCCTGAATTTGTTCCTGTGTCCCACTGGTTTCCCTAAATCTCCTCTTGGTGCTGGCAGGTTTATCACTCCCCCATTTAGCTGTTAACTGTAGGGTTTGTCCTGGACAGTTTATTCCCATAAAATCCAGGATTGGCAGTGATGAGGGCACAGAGCTGCCTCTGCAGACACTCCTGGCTCCCAGGATGGGGATTTTGGAGCCAGAGGGAGCAGCCCCACTGCCCTAGGGTTCCAAAGGGACCTGTCCCTGCCCCTGGTGCTCTCTGACAGGCACCCACCCTCTGCTCTCCCATCTTTGCAGCCAAATATGAACCAGAAAGGAGCAGAGAGAGAAGCTGGGAAGGGATCAGAGCAGCTGAAAGTGGGAATGAAGAAAATGAGGAGGAAGAGTTTGTATTTCTGTATTTACACTCCTGCACAGCCCAACAAGGCAATGATAATGCAGCACAGAGTTAGTGAATATGTCATGAACATTAGTCAGGATTTTGGGACACAGCAGAATCCCACCAGGAGAGAGGGTTTAAATCTTGCAGCAGGAACACAGAAAATAAGTCATTTTATGGCACTCTCTCTGCAGAAAGCATATCCACACTTTGGAATCAGAAGGCCTTTGCAGGTTAATTTAATTATAATTTTTCTCTGGAGTTTGAGAACATCAGAGTTGAACTCAATAGAACAACAACTCAACCTCTGAAAGAGTTTGGGGATTTCATTCTCCTTGCAGAAAAGAAAAAAGCCCAGGAAGCAGGGGGATATGTCTGCCTTGCCATGTGAAATCATTCATTTTACACTGATCCCCATCAGCCAGCTGAAGCTTTCCTTAAATAAACACAGAGTTTGAGGCTTCCAGTTCCCCCGTTGTCTTCCCATGTGGGCAGACCCCACTGCAGGACACAGGGAGTGCAGGACAGGCTTGGAACAGGAGAATCATCCCCTTGTTTCTCAGTTCTCTTGTCAATTGGCTCTTTTGGGGGTTTTTTAATGTATTTTTGAAAAATTAGAAGTCAGGCAAGGAAGTGAGGTAAGGAACCAACCCTCAGAGAGGGGCTCTGCCTTTAGCTCTGGGGAGAGCAATGTCTGAACAGCTGAAAAAATCACTCCAGAGAGAGCTACACATGATGAAGGCTTAGGGAGAAGGGTTTTTTTTTCATGTCTTGCTGAATATTGCAGATTTGGTGAACTGAGCAAGTGACCATCTGGGATTTTCATGTGAAGACATACGTCAGTGAAGAGCTATTCAAATCAGCCCCAAAGCTGTCTGTGTCACACTTTTGATGTCTTTTCTTCTATCACTAAAATGTAGTTATGCTAAGAACAAAATATCTGGAAAATGTTTCAAAAGGAAGGTAATTTAAATAGTAAAAATAATGATCCCTTTCAGCCTCCTGTATATCAAAGGGTTTGTTTTGGCCACTTAGCTTGGCTTGCTGTCACTGTCATTAGCTGTGTCTGGGTGGGAGCACGGCAGACACAGAGGGATGTGTGAGTTGCACTCAGAGCCATCAAAGCCTGTGAAATTGGACAATTGGCTATGCAGACAGCCCTCAGAAGTATTTGGAGCACTTCTGGTTCTTGGCTGAGGACTGAAAATGGGGATGGAAGCAAGAAATTATCTGTATATATGTATTGGAGCTTTGAAAAAGAAAAAAAGAAAAGAGAATAAAAAAAGCAGAGAATGTGGGACATGGAAACATGAAACTTCCAGGCTCTGCTAAATCTTTATCCCTTCAGAAGTGTTTTTGCAGGTGTAGCTCACAGCACACCCCCCAACACTTAACCAAACTCCTGATGAAAATTCACATTGTGCTGGCATCAGGTATATGAACTTTCTTTACACAGAACAGCAAACCCAACATTTCCATCCATCCTTCCTCCAAACTGAGAGAGCTGATCCCACGTTATGAATGATCCCTGTTTGGAGAGACAAGCAAGGAGAAGCAGTTATCACTTTGCTCCATTGCTGTCACTGAATCTTCCGTGGATTTCAGCCTTTCCCTCCTATGATCCATTGCTCCTCTCATGGTTTCAGCCCTGCCTAGGAAGGGACTGCTTGTGCCATCTGTATCCTCAGTATATTAAAGGAATGGATTAAATTTATCAGCTCTTTATGCTTTTACCCCATAGCCCTGCTGCATTCAGATTTTTATTTTTTGTTTTNTTGTTTTTTTTTTTTTTTTTTTTTGGATTATGCTGTAGGTATTTAGATTATGCCCTTGCTTTCCAGGTGAGCTTTGCTGTCAGGTACACAGAAATGATTGAAAAGCTCTGGTTTTTCTCCAGAATTGCAGGCTCTTTTTTTGTCTATTCATCTGCCAATAGGTGCATTTTCTCTCTTGCTAACATGGAATATCCAGACAGGATGACATTTTTTTCGCTGAAACATTACCCAGCCAAATCCTGCAATAAATAGCTGTATCTTCAGAAGATTTTGAGATACTGATTGTAGGACTCTTGAAAAATCTCTCTGCAAGGAGCAAAGGGTTTGAAATCACGGCTGTGATTAAGCAACTGACATCTTGTTCTCTGGTTTGGGGCACGAAAGTGCAAGGAAAAAGTGCCATACCTTGTTATAAGAGCTCTTCAGTGATCAGACCTCCACAGTCTTTTTTAAATGACCTAAATTTATATTTAAAATCATTAAATTTCCCTTACAAGATCTGACAGTACAGGGGGGTGTGAAGCACAGGGAGGGCTGTGATGGGCAGGGACTCAAATGCAGCTGCAGGATGTGCCCATCAAGGCACCAGGAGGAATTTGGGGCACAGAGGATTTGGTTTCTGGTGGAATCATGATCAAGGGGCTTGGAAGGCTTCCCTGTGAGTGTTGAGTCATCTCAGAAGTCCTGCCCAGCAACAGAAGCCTGACAGCAAACTTCTCTGGAAGGGAAAGGTATTTCCAGCCTCACTTTTTCATTCTCTTGAAAATAGCATCCACCACCTCCTCTCTCCCTGAGTTTTTGTGGTTTTCTATTACAGATCTCCCTAGATTAACATGGGGTCTGATTTCACTCAAACTCTTGCTTATTCTGGAGTGAAATTTGAGGTGACAAGAGGGTAGGTTTTCCTTAGAACATCTGTTACCCTCTAGTCAGCAGGAATGAAATTGTCTGACGATGCCCTCCCCTTGGGAACCTCTCTGAAAATGAGATGTATCTCTCATGAGGACCTCTCAGCAAGCACAATTGAAATATCTTTGTGACTGCACTAGCTCTGTAATGAATGAATTAATTGATTTCACCCTCAGCTGCTTCTTCATCGACCCCGCTGGCCCCACAGTGGGGAAGGAGCTTTGTTCCAGTTCCAGTTTCCCTCAAAGCCCTGTTCTATTTAAAGGTAGATGAAAAGGCTTCAGGGCTCAGAGTGGGAATCCCAAAACCTCTGTTCTGGATGGCAGCCAGAGGGATCATCAGGCTGCACACTAAATTTGGAGAGAGGATGGGAACTCCACCTTCCAGCCTCTCTCAGGGGCTCTGTTATGGGTGGAAAGGGGGTCTGAGAAGTTTGATGTCCTAGCAGTGCCTCTGCCTCAGTCTGTGATTGTTCAAGGGGCTGGTGTGGACATCTCTGGCTCTCCAGGCAGCCCCAGTTGTTCCCTCCCTTTTTAATCCAAATTATCTTCAGGGAAACCTGTCAAGAACCCGTGTACCTATCAGACTCCTTTCCATCTCTAAAATCTTGGTGTGTCCAGCTCTTCCGATCTCCATGAACAGCAGAATTATCATAGGCACCATGCAGATGGGGCAGAACTCAGTGTCTAACCTGGGAAATGGCAGACTGGGCACAACAATTTGAAAAATTCAGGTGAAGTGAGCCACCAGGGACCTTCAACAACGACAAAAAAATTTAAAGTTTTTAAATTAAATAACAAAAGAACTGAGTTACTTGATTTTATCAAGTGGACATGGACATTTTGCAGTTTCATTTTTGGTAGAAGTAAAAATTTTTCTTGTCAGTTCTGGACACAGGAGAGGAAACAAGTCCAAACTCCTTTGCTGAGAGAGGAGTGGATGAATCTTAGGGAGAACATTGTAAAGAAACTTCAGATATCTCTGGACAGCTGCTTCCTCTGTCTCAGGTCTGTCTTCACTCCTGTCTTTCCCCTGTCCCATTCCTTTCCTAAGGCACCTGGGCATTGCCAGGCTTGTCACTCGAGCTATTAGAGTGTCACTAGAGTGTCACTAGAGCACAGTCCCTGTCCCAGTGTCACACAGGAACTGTGCAAACAGTAAATGGGATGTCCTGGGAAGGAGAGAAGGGAATGCCAGGACCACCATCAGCCTGCCCACACCCCTTCAGAGCTCTGCTCCTGCTCCATCTCCAGTGGTGCCATCCCCAGAGGGGGCTCAGATTCAGCATCCAGAGCTGAGCAGCCTGGCCCAGCTCAGCCCCCAGAGCTGCCCCGAGCAGACATCAGCTCAAAATAGCAAAGAGCTGCTCCTCAGGCTCCCTGAAAACTGCCCAGTCTCTTCTCACTGCTTCTCCTCACTTCTTTTTCTGCCGTGTTTCACTTTGGAGGAAGAGAATTGTTTTGACTGTCTCTTCCTCACAGACATTAAATACCTTTCAAAGCAAGGTCACAGCCCCTGGAGCTGTGACAGCACACGAGGATAACAGCTCAGGCTGGGTGTGCTGCCCTTGGTGCAGGCAGGGAGCTGCTTCTCCCTGTGACAGGGAGTCTCTCACAGCTCAGCATCCTCAGCTTCCCCAGCAGGAGCAGAGCTTGGGAGCTCCCCTTTCCTTCCACGTACAGCCTGTGGTGCTGGACTGGTCAGATCTCCCAGGCAATCCATGAGTTGGGCATCTGCATGGATATTTGGGTTTCAAATGCTCCCAGAGGTTCTTGTTTCCAAGGAGGGATAAGGCATCCACAGCATGGACAGGCACAACCTGGGAACAGGGACAGCCAGGGGTCTGTGGCAGACCTGGACAAATCAGAGCACCTCGTGTACCAACAGGGTTCCTGGTTCCTCTTCCCAAATCACACTGGATGTTGGAAAAGAGGAAGGACAGGTGAGTGCATTTCCACAACTCTCCCTGTTAGACAGGCGACCTTTCCAGAGCTCTGCAGCTGCAGGGAGAGGCAGCCTGGGAAGTATTCATGTGGTGCTTGACAAATGGAGGTGGAAAATGAGGGGAGGGATGGCTCTGGAGAGCCAGGAGAGCTCCAGCCAGGAGAGCTCCAGTCTGTCTCACTAGCAAGGGAAATGTTTGCTTTGGCTCCCCTGCTGAGGGGGGCCAGTGGGGTTGGGGTGCAGGGGTTCAGGTGGAGCACTGGGAATGGATTATCCCAGCTGGGAAAGGAGGCCAGGCTGGCAGCTCTCCCTGTCACTGTTCTGCTTCCCAAGCACTCAGGACAGCACAGAGGGTTTGTGTTGCTTCATGCCTCCTCCCTGCCAAGGGGGGAACAGTTCTTGCCCCACCAGCACCATCCTGCACACTCCAAATCCCAGCTCTGCTCCCCCACAGGCGACACCCACTGCAGGAACACGTGAGAGCCAGAGCTGCCTTCACACTGACACTGTGTGTTCCCTTGTGCTCAGCACTGGTGAGGCTGCACCTCGAGTGCTGTATCCAGCTTTGTCCCCTCAGTTTAGGAAGGACATTGAGTGCTGTGTCCAGCTCTGCCCCTTGGTTTAGGAAGGATCTTGAGACTCTTGAGTGCATCCAGAGGAGGCAGCAAGGCTGGTGAGGGAACACAAACCCTCTGAGGAACAACTGAGGGAGCTGGGAGTGTTCAGCCTGGAGAAAAGGAGACTCAGAGGTGCCCTTATCACTCTCTACAACTCCCTGAAAGTTGGGTGTGCTCAGGTGGGGTTGGTCTCTCTCTCCAGGCAGCACTGACAAAACAAGAGGATTCAGTCTCAAGCTGAGCCAAGGGAAATGTAGGTTGGATATTAGGAAAGAGTTTTTTACAGAAAGGGTAATAAAGTACAGGAATGGTCTGCCCGGGGAGGTGGTGGAATCCCCATCCCTGGATGTGTTAAACAAAAGACTGGATGTGCACGGGTGCCATGGTTTAGTTGAGGTTAGGGCTGGGTTGGACTCGATGACCCTGGAGGTCTCTCCCAGCCTGGTGATTCTTTGATTCTGAGCTCATGCAGAGCACAGCCTGCTTTGGAGCCTTCTGTCCCCTTCAGTCACCACTTTGGAAAAGGCCACTAAGCCTGGAAGGGTGGAATGGTTCCCTTTCCTGTTGATAAACCTCAATTTGGTGCTAGAGCACACAACCCACATGTGACCATAATCCATCTCCTCCTGCCTCTGCACCTCCCTTGCCCAGGCCATCCCAGCTGGCCCCTGCCAGCCCTTCCCAGCTGGCTTCTCCCAGGCAGCATTGTCCCAGTGCACCCTGTGCCTGCTGATATGGGAATCTGGGCTAGGAAAGGACTCCTTGGAGCCAGGGATGGCTGTGTAACCCCTGACTACCTCCACAGGGGAGCATCCAGCTCCCGAGCCCGCCTCACCTCATCCATCAGGAGGAGTTTGCCACCTGGCTGCTGCTGCCTCTGCCCCTCAGCAAGGCCTGAGCGTGGGGGATGCAAACACAGCTCCCTGCTGGCTGGGCTGGAGGGGCTGGAGCGATGCCTGCTCAGATCACACCCCGCTGCAGCTCCGTGGTTTGTACACAATCACAGAATTGCACTGGCTTTGGATTGGCAGCTCGAGGTGGCTCAGCTTCTTCTGCATCACTCGCTTCTGGGAATGGTCAAACAAGATGAGTTTTGGTTGAGCAGCTCATGTTTTTGAAAAGTTTTTCACTATGGAAAATGTGATTCATGGGTTGAGGATTTTCTGTCGAGATAAAAAGTTTGCAAACAGATCTGTTTGGCTCAAAATCTCTTCCTGGATTGCAGTTGTTCTAAAATAAATTCAGTCTATAATATATTCTCCCAAACTTCATGTCACTTTTTCAGCAGAACTCCCTCTGCCCCTCCCCTCAAAGGCTCTCAATGACATATCCAGGGATTTTTTTCCCCTTTAAACTAAAAAAGCAACAATCAGTTTCTATGTTGGTTTTCCATGGAAGATGGGAAACCAAAGAGTTTTTCTCACTGGCTCTAAATAAGATTCCCCCAATTTCCACAACTGACCAAGGTGTGTAGCTATCATGTCTTTCCCACATGCCCCATGCTGGATCCCAGCTTCAGGGCCCACAGATCCTTGCTCAGCACTGAAAAGATGCAGCTGATTCCTTCCTCCTTTCCCTTTCATTGTCTCTGCCTTTTGGGGTGCAGCCAGCACCAGAAGGAGAATGAAACAGAGTGAAAAAAGCTGTTTTGTTCCTTGCCAGCTCAGCACTGGAAGCCTCCCAGGTAGGTCCAGCTTTGGAAGAGCTCCAGCCCACTCTGTCGGGGCCTGAGGCTCCAGAGGTTCTGCAGAGTGGCTGAAATTCTGGGAAATGCCACATACAACCCAAAGATTTCAGCTCTGTGAGCAAAGCAGGGCTGATGGGAATTGGAAGAGTGTACACCTGACCGGGAAAAAAAATATTAGTCCAGAAGGTCTGAATTTAGCTATTTTTGCCAAGGCTGCCCCAGCAGAAATGTGTGGATCCAAGTTCCTGCCCTCACTCCCATGGGTGACCCGCTCCCAGCCCCTTCCTGTGGCCATGGTAACACACAAAATTCCTGCTCACCAGGCACTCTCCATCCTATTGATTCCTTGGGAGATTTATGGCGGAGACCTGATCTCCGTGAAGGAGCTAAATCCAATTCACTAAGGAATTACAAGCCTGTCCAATCAATAATCTATTTATCTCCTTCACTTTGCCATCTTTAAACACTCCAGCCCTGTCAAAAGAAATTGAAAGCTTTTTAAAAATAAAATTATTGGAGTCTGGAATGGCTCTGCTAAGGCTTCTGGAAAACATCTTAAATCCAGGATGGATCCAGTTCAGATCCAGTATTTAGGAGAGATCTGTCACAGCTCCAGTGACTTGACAGCAATCCAAAAAAAAGCAGGCAGAGGTGGCAGGGGATGCTGGCCCTCAACAGAGAAAGAGCCCAGCCCAGGAGATCACAGGTGCATGGACACAGAGGGTGCAGGAGACACTGATGTCCAAGAAAGTATCACACAGACTCTGCTGCATTGGAAGAGCCTAGAAGAGGCTCCTACACATGTGAGATAAAGTGGCTCAGCTAAAGAAAGATAAAGAATGAGGTGTTGGCCCCAGCTGGAAATGCCTTGCAGAGACCCCTGGAGCTGCAGGCTGCATTTGTCCATGACTTGAACACACCATGAAGTTGAATTTAATCAGCACATGGCTGCAGAAGCAGCTGCTGAGTCTCCCAAGGGCAGGGATGGGCTCCATCCCAGAAATAATGTTGGTTTCCAGCTCTCATGAGGCACTTCTAATTAATAGATCATAAAGCAGTTTGCATGGCAGCAAACCCAGGCAGAGAGGAGACAGGATGAGCTGGGAGCCAGTGTCAGGAGCAGGACCAGAGCCTCTTTGAAGAAGAGGAGTTTCCATCCATTTCCAAGCTTCCCAGCTCATTTATCTGACAGATGTAGGCCCTTGCAAACACAGGGGGAACTGCAGGATCAGCTCATCCCATGAACTGCCTTCACAGCAGGAGCTCCTTGCCAAAGCACTGTTTGTGCACATAATTAAGCCTTTCTTCAGACCAGCTCTTAAACAGATTATTATTTGCAGTCCCAGTGGGACTGATCCATATATTCTGCTGGCCAAAAGATGGGATTTTCTTTTTGGCAGAGTACAATTGGGGAATCACAAGCACAGTTGCTGGAGAGGAAGCTGGATGTTCCCACCTGGGGTCAGAGGTGTCTGGGGAAGGCAGAAGTTCTGCTGACATTAATGGGGTTGCACTGGTGCCTGTGGGGGATTTGGCCCTTGTGGGGTATTTGCTCCTCAGATTGTCCCATTTTTAACAGGTTCATGTATTTATATTTCTGAAATGGGACTCCTGTGCTGAAGCTGGGAGGGGCTAAAATTCTCCAGAGTGGGAGTGAGACCAGTTCCTCTCACTTCAGAGGTTAATGAACGGAGTCATCAGGATAATTAATGTTTTACTGCTGAATTAGTCTCTCTCTGAAGCAGTTCTGCCTCTCCTGTGCAGAGAGGAAGGGCCCTCTGGAGCTGTGACACATCCCTTGCTCTGTCCTGACAGCTCCTGCTCTTGGAACAGGCTCCTGTGCATCTGCCTCTGCAGCAGGGACTCGTGTTCCTGCAGGAGGGAGACCTCAGAGCCAAGAGCTGCAGTTTGAGAGACTCCAGGCTGCCAGGATTAAGCTTTTTTCCAAACACAATTAACACTTCCAGTTCTGACTTGGAGCTCCTTGGCCTCCCCTGTCCTCAGCCTGTTTCACCATCACCCACCCACCAGCTCTGCCAAAAGGCCTCACGTTTGTCCTGAAGACCCATCTGTCCTTGAGCTTGAATCCCTTCTCCTTGAGATTTTCCTGCCTTCTCCATCCCCCAGCTTTACTCCAGCCCTAACCCTCAGTCTGCCTATTGATCCCAAGCCTGACTTGGAATCACACTCCTTTTCTCTTTCTAAAGAGCACGACTGCAGCACTTCACTAAAGAGCAAATGCCCTTGTTGTTCTCTTGTTATTGGAAGTGTGAGGAAGTGCGTGGTGGCCATGCCAGAGGAATCAGTAACCTTTCAGTGGCACTTTGTACAGCACAGTGAAACATTGCAAAAAGCTGCTGTCACACAAGGACTTGCTCCCTCGGCTGCAGGCACATTTGAACTGTGATATCCAGGGGGTGGAAAGCTGAGAGTGTTTTCACAACATTGTTCCTGAAATAATCCTGCTAAAGCCGAGAGGGCTCCTTGGACAGAGCCCCTGGAGCCCTGCAGTGCTTGGAGTCACAGCAACAACATCCCTGTGCCCCACACAGAGGCTGAGGTGAAGAAAAGGCCCCTCTCCCCTTTGGGGTGAACTTGGCACCTCTCAGGATCACAGACTGTCAGTCTGGTTTGGCACCAGGCATGAACCTCAGCACTGAGAGTTTTTGGCACCATTTTAGGGAAAAAAATTTGTACTGACACCTCAGATAGGATGAAGATATCCTGTAAAAGTATTGCAAGCCTTGGGTTTTCTGGTCAGCTCTTGTCAGAAGGAGAAAGCAGAATCGAAAACTTGACCTTTTTAGTGAAAAATGAATACTACAACACTTTGCTGTTTCACAGGGGGAAAGAGGCAGAGGTAATTTAGAAATCTTGAAGTGTGGCAAAGCAGGGCTGCCACCCCTCAGCCTGCACTCCTGAAAAGCTGAGGGATTGGAGGTCAACTTCTCCCCTGGCTCACCCTGCCAGCACTCACCTCTGCCCCCAGCCCTCAAAACCCCCTTTCCCTGTCCTGTCTCATCTCCTGATGCATTTACAGCTGCCCCTCAGACAGTCCCTCCCTGGGACACCCATCCATCTCCGGGTGGCCTTTCCTGCAGTCCCTTTAAATGCCACCTGTGATTTATGGCCCAGCAGCTCCCAGGCACATCCCAGGTGTGTTATATGGCACTGCTGTAATGCAGCCTCCCCTCGGCCACAGAGGAAGCAAACACTGCTTTAATTTATGCCTGGCTTCGTTTGTTTGTTTATTTATTTATTTTATTCCCAGGCATAATTCTGATTTTAACATTCCATCTACACCACATCAATATCCTTTCACTGCCCAGCGAGCAAAAAGGAAAAGTGAATATTTTATTTTGAATTTTTACTTCCATCCCCTCCTAAAAGGTTTTGCCAGGGCTGGCTCACCTGGCACGGCCTGGGGTGAGACAAATGGGAAGTGACTGTGACCCACAGGGGTGCTCTGTGGGGAGGGCAGTGCCCATGAGTGTCGGGTTTCCAGGATGGCTTCTGTCTGTCGGTGCATGAACAGAACAAACTCAAACAGCTCCTGCATCAGGGTAAATTACTGGCCTCAGCTAATCTGAGGCTCCAGTGCATCTCTAATTTATCAGCCTGCTGATGCTGTTTGCTGTATGGAGCTCTATTCAGAGAGCACGTCAAAGTGCTCCAGAAAAAGAGAATAATAATAATAATAAATAAATAAAAAATAGAGAGAGGAAGAAGGGTAACAAAACATTATTAAAAGGCTAAAATGAATCTCTGTCCAGGGGCAGTGACAAAATCTCTTGGCAGCTGTAGGGATTCATATCCTGCTGGATCCAGGACATCTGACTCCTCCTGACTGAGGAGCATTGAGATTCTCACAGAGCCCCACCCTGCTCCCCAGGCTGAGATACAAGCCCTGTAGTCCTGGGTGCTCTTCACATCTCCCTAAAATGGTGGGTCAGGGACAACCCACTTCACTATCCCTGCATTTTTTGGAGAGAGGTTAGAAACAGAGTGATTTTGCTAAAATTCTAGCTGAGTCCAGGTCTCCCAGAGTGCTGGAAACACAGAATAACATTCCACTGATCCAGCTACCCCAGGGTTTTCACTTAGTCTGGAAGGAGATTTGAGGTCACTGGGCAGACCCTCAACAGAGGAGGCTTCCATGCACACACAGCCTGTAAATTATAAAACTCCAGCAACTCAAAAATATCATTGTATTGGGATTATACCACAGCCAGAGACTTCCTGCACCCCTGTGGGTCACTGGTGCTGAGCAGTGCTGAAGGGGGGACACAAACCAGGATAACTCCTGATCCTCCCTGCCCTGCTGAACACAGAGCAGCAGCCAGAGTCTCCTCTGGAAATCAGGTTCCTGCTCTGGAGCTGCTTGAGATCACTGTTTGTTTGCCTCTAAAAAGAGACAAATTCCTCTCTGCAGACCAGTGAAGTGGGACACATTAGACAGTGCTCTGGAGAGTCTGTCTGACACTTCCCCATCAGCAGCAAGGACTGCTCTGCCCCTTCCCTTCCCTTCCCTTCCCTTCCCTTCCCTTCCCTTCCC
>VXBR01005560.1:1010526-1066674 GCA_013400215.1 Cisticola juncidis | reverse complement strand
CTTCCCTTCCCAAACCTTCCCTTCCCAAACCTTCCCTTCCCAAACCTTCCCAAACCTTCCCTTCCCTTCCCCTCTCCCCCATCCCTCCTCTCCCTCCATCACTCTAACTCTGCAGGAAGGGGACTCTGTGAAGGGGAAACATCTCAAGGAAAATCCCTGCTCTGCTTTGGCAGCTGGAAGAATCGATGCTAACACAGCCCTGACTGCAGACAGTGACTTGCCCTGGCACAGCATCATCAAAATCCTGATGGGATCGAGCAGAGCTGGGCAGAGCTGGGCAGGGCTGGAGCCCTGTGGGCCCCCAGGGAGCAGGACTAGGGCATAAGGGCTGTGGTAGAAGGTCAAACATTATTTAAGTGACAGCCATCAGGCACTGGAGCATCCTCAGGGGTTTTATTTGCTCTTCTCCAGAGCTGCTGGACAGACATGAAGGGTTCTCATGCCAAGGGGGTGAGCAGGGCCATCCCAGCTGGGTGCTGCCTCTCCTCAGGATGAAGGAATGATCCCATCTCCTCCCCAAGGGCGCTCCCAGCTCCAGCATCACCTCCAGCACTGCTGTCTGCCCCTTCTCCCCCAGTGCCAGCTCATGGTGCCCAAGCCAGGACTCCCAGACTCCTCACTTGTTCTCCAGCTGGGAGTGACCAGCACAGGGGCATCCTCAGGCAGCTCAGGGCTGGAATTCTGCAGGGGTCTGACACCCCAGACAGGCAGGATGAGTGTGAGTTAAACACAGGTACTTGTTTCAGGTTATAAATCAGCACCAGGCTCCCCCCAGCCCATGAGACAAGCAGATAAAGCAAAGTTTGTGTGATTAAATGATAAAATGTGAACATCACAGCCATGGAGTTATGATTGGCCAGAAAAAGGCAAAAAGGCAACAGGCGGTGTTTTTGTTTTGGTGGTGGGTTTTTTTTGTTTGTTTGTTTGGTTGGTTTTTTTGTTTGTTTGTTTTGGGGTTTGTTTTTTTTTTTTTTTGTTTGTTTTGTTTTGGTGTGTTTTTTTTTTGTTGTTTGTTTGTTTGTTTGGGTTTTTTTTGGTTTTGGTGGTTTTTTTTGTTGGGTTCTTTTTTTTTCCCTTCTCTTCCTTGGGCACTCTGCAGAGCTCAGGCAATAAACCCACTGTCCTCTCCTCTCCCTGTAAAGGATGTAACACCTCAGACCCCAACTGCATCCCTGCATCCAGCATTTCCATGGCATTCCTGATAAACAGAGGGTCACAGCAAGAGCATTTGAGGGCTTAGAGCCATAGGAGGGAGTGATCCCAGAGCCAGCAGCTCTCAGGCTCTCCACTGGGACAGAGAGACAAAAACCCCAGGATCTCCTGCCTGCAAGAGGGACCACAGCCCCAGCAGTGTGTTCTGCTCCCAATAATCATCCAAAATCTATTCTGGGACTGTCTGGTCTTGAATAGGGCTGTGCAGATCCAGCCCTCGAGGAAATGCAACCAGGATTATACTAACAAAGAGCAAAATTAATTCACTGGCTTGATGCTGTCTGAATTTCGAAAGAATTTTATTCTGGATGTTTAGGGAGCTTCTGTCTCTTGCAGATGAGCTGCATCAATTGCCAAATGTATGTCCTCTCAGAGGGAAAAATGAGGTTTATTTCTGTTACAAATCCATGGGACTTGTTTCAGTTTTACATATTTCCTTTCTAAATGGGAGCATTTTAGAGGAAAAGAAAATACTTCAAAAATCCTTCCCCCAAAAAAGTGATTCTGAAAAGGTTTTGATCTGATTGATCCATCAAGCAGTGGCTGAGGGAAGGGAGGAGATGACAGCTGCTCCTTTTGTTGCATGCTGTTCTGATTAGCCTCAAATAAGATGCTCCCTCTCACCCCTGGCCCTCCACATAGGGAATGCACAGAGCTCTGCAGGTTCTGCTGAGGACACCCCATGTGGGAGCAAATCTCCTGCTGGAAGGAAAAATTTCTTTTTGCCCAGGACTATTCAGAAAGCCATGGTTGGGTTTAAATTCAGAGTAAAAATAATGAAAATTTAGAGAAGGTTTAAGGCTTTTTCTAAAGGTGTTCAAAGGTAGCTCTGTGCATCTGTTTTCCTGAGGACAGGGGTAGCTATTCCATGTCAGTCCTGGATGGATGGAAGGGACTTTTCTTTGCTTCTTTTCCTTCTTTGTGCCTCCTCTATCCCCAGCTCCCTGCTCCCACCCAGGAGCAGAGGGTGATTTGTTTACTGGCTGGAATGAAACCCACTTAATGATAAAGTCCATGGCTAAAGCCTGTGGACATCAGGGCAGCCTTAATGAAATTTCTGTGCCTGAAACACATTAGTAGGCACGAGCTGAGACTGGAAAAAAGATTAGACTGCTGAAGAGCTGGCAGAGCTGGAGCTTTCAGTGTGAAAATCAGCAGAGAGGGCGAGGGAGAAAAAGTAGCCAGACACACAAGGGGCTGCCCTGGCTGTGCTAACATCCTGTCTGCCTGGGCCACCAACCCTCCCCTGTGCTCATGCCTGTCCTTTTCCCAAATCCCTTCTGATCTCCAGCCCTCCTGTGGGCCTGCAGAGCCCCCACAGCTCCCCATCCTCACTGGCCTGCCCAGAGCTGGCAGAGAGGACGAGGTGCTGTGGTGATAAAGGCAATGACCTGCTGCTTGTTTTGTCAGGCACAGGAGCCAAGGCTCTGGGAGCTCTGTCGAGATTTAGATTCCCTTGAAGGGGAGGCTTGTGGGCTTTTGCTTGATTTCCATTCCAATTGTGAACTGGATTTTAGTCCATTTCACACTCGGGCAGCAGGGATGCCCAGGGGCCGTGTTTCTGTGCAGAGGGGGTCAGACACAGGGAAGCTCTCAGGATGTGTTAATGCCCCTCTGAGGGGCAGGAGCAGAGCCCTGTGCCCACACCAGCAGCTCTGAGCCTGCAGCTGGGTCACACACAGCTCCCAGGGTTACACCAGGGAGGAGGGCACGGCTGGGGGGTCCCTGCAAGAACAACTTCACTGCTCTGAGAGGAGCTGGCAGCTCCTCCTGGTCGCTCCAAGGTCCTGGTTCCACCCTGGAAGAGGGAGCCAGCTGGGGTTTGGGATGGGGGACATTCCTTCCTGAGCATGTCTGTCCATGTGGCTCCAGGAGTGCCTGGTGCAGTCAGACATGGAGCTGGGGTGGTTTGCTGGGAACGGGGCAGGAGAGGACTTCTCTGCCTGGTGCCACACAAGATGTGCCCCTCTCAGGCCACCAAACCCTGGTGGCACAGCTGGCTTTGCCCAAATCCCCTAGCGACCCTGAACTGCTGGGATTTGACACAGGCACAGTCAGCATTGAGTGTGGAGTGAGAGGACAAGGGGGAATGGCTTCACATGGACAGAGAACAGGTTCAGAATGTATATCAGGAGGGAATCCTTCCCTGGCAGGGTGGGCAGGCCCTGGCACAGGGTGCCCAGAGCAGCTGTGGCTGCCCCTGGATCCCTGGCAGTGCCCAAGGCCAGGCTGGACAGGGCTGGGAGCAGCCTGGGACAGTGGGAGGTGTCCCTGCCATGGCAGGGGTGGCACTGGGTGGGCTCTGAGGTCTCTCCCAACCCAAACCATTCTGGGATTCTAATTTGCATAATTTCTCTGTGCCTTGAAATGTGGCCATCAACCATCAGAAAACCCTGTTGCCTTTCTTTAAAAAGCAATGAATAATTATCAAACCATTGCAGGATTGGTCCTTCAGTTGCTCTATTTTCCTTTAATTCCAGCATAATCTGTCTCTGTCTCCCAGAAGAGAAACGTTTGACTTTTCTGCTGTTGCCTTTCAGATGCGTTACAGACCTGTGATCTTCTCTGTGCTCTTAATGGCTTTGTCAAGAGATCATTTCTGCTGAAACCTTGTTAGTCTTAATAAAGATTAAATAAAGCCATAAATACATTTGTGGTTTCCTTTTTGCTGGGCTGTAATTTGACTAACAAGTTAAATTAATTTGGAAGCTAATAATTATTTGGTTAGAAGTCGATGGGAGGAAGTTTAAGTTGAAAATGGACTTTTCATGGGAAGAAAAGAGATACCAGTTTTTAGAAATAAAAACTGAATGTGGGAAACAGGATGAGTGACATTTTGAAAATCCTTTCTCATTAACTGGCTTTAGCTTTCAGTGGATGTCATTTTTATCCCCATTTGTAAAGCTAATATTTCTTTCTGTCACATCTGTTGGGCAGACAAATCCACAAAGCCAGAAAATGTTGGTGATGGAGTCACAAAAGCAGAGAGATCATCAGAAAGATAACAATCCATTTCCAAAGCTTGAATCCCAGAATGAGCTGCTTTCCCCTGTGATCTCCAAATCCACATCCAGGAAAACAATGCTCATGCTGTGCTACCACAGACCCTTCTGTGATCTAAATGGAGAGAGTGCCTTGGCACTCTGTTTTCATTTGTTAATTGACTCCTCTCTTCCTTAAGATAGGAATTGGAGTAGTTTGTGATAAATGGATTACACAGGGCTCTTTGTTTCAGTGCAAAGCCTGTGAAATAAATGCAAATTCCTCCCCACACCACCACAGCAGGTAAATGTGTGCAGGGATCTGGGTGTTCCAGGCACCTGAGGGTCCTTTCCTCATCATCACTGGTGTTTAACACCACAATTACCTAAAAAAGTGAATAAATAACTCATGGAGCACAGTCCAGAGTCCAGCACTGTTTCTCCTGCATGATTTATAGCAATTCAGTCCCTGGGAGGGCTCACTGAAATCCTTCACAGCCACATATTTTGCCCATCAGGTCTGGCTTCAGCAGGAAGGATGGAGAACCTCCAGTTTCTGCACAGTGCCCAGGATCCTGCCTGGAAGGGAGAATTTACTGGTGGGACACATCTCCACACCCAATCTGGTGAATGGGATGGAAGGTCTCCCTTCTCCCAGGGGGGCACTCCCACCAGGGAAGGAGCCTCAAAAGCTTTTTCAGACAAAAAGAGGGAGCCTTGCACAAAGCTCTGTCCCTCACTCCCAAGTGTGATTATCAAAGAGGCCTTTGGATTCTCTAAACTTGACCAGAAATTCCCATTCTCTGGTGCTGCTCACAGGTTTCCTGTTTTAGCACTGGTATCTTAGATCCAAAACACACAGTTCAGTTCACTTCCTGTGCTGGAAAGAAAACAGATCTGTGCCTCACCCTGTCCTTGACACTGGTCCTGACCCTCAGGAAAGCAGAAGGTGCTGGCAAACTCTGCTGCAGCTCCATATGGCCCTGGTGGCTCCCTCTGCTCCTTGGAGGGGAAGGAAGAAGTGTTCCTGCTCCCATCCAGGCTCCACTGCCAGGCTCTGATCTTCCAAATTATCACCCTTCAAGGAGACCTTTAACGAGGGCTGGCTTGTCCCTTCTGCTGGGTCTCCAGCCAGCATTTCCTCACTGTCAGGGCTGGAATTCTGCATTTTTCTGCCTCCTATTATTAACCATGCCTTCCTCTCACTCCTCATCCCTCTCCTCTCTTTCAACTCACTCCGTCATCAATACTTTCTCACTGAGGAGGATCTCTCCTATAGTTTTTTTTTTTTGCCAGCCCATGCTGTCCTGACATGAAAAGCTGATTAAAAATAAGACTTCTTCTTCAGAGGGGATTGAAGACTGTAGCCATATTCTCAGCTTTATGTGGGATCAGAATTTGCCAGAAAAACATAAATCCTAAGAACTAGAGCTGATTTGCAACAGGCAGAGCTTACAGTCCCTGGCACAACAGCAACACATTTGAATTTGGCTGGTACTGAATGAGAGCCCCTCTCACTGATCCCTCTAGGCCCTGCTCCCACTGGGTGGTGAGAACCACTCCTGGAGATGGACTGACAAGAAAAGGGCTGAGGTTGTGCCCCACTTCACCTCACAGAAGCTGGATCCTAAAATTCAAACACATTCTGCTTTTTCATCTTGCTGCTCATTGTTTTAGCTCCACCAAAGGCTGGGTTCATGGGAAATGAAGTTTCCCCCTTGCTGTGCATATTTCCAATTCTTACTTTCTCCAGTAAGCCTTTGTAAAAAACAACAACAACAACAAATCCATCTCCAAATAAACTTTGCAGAACAAATAAACGAGGAAAGTCCTTGTTGCTCCCACCAACGACTGCACAGGACTGATGGGGAGATGAGACAGAGCTGTAACTCCCTGAGGGATGGCTGATGTGACAGCACAAGCAAGACAGAAGGAAGCAGGAGTGGTGTTGAGAAAAAAGAGAGAGGATTCTGCAGAGAGGAGGGGGTCTCAGGTCGATGCTCAGACCTGCCCTTGCCAGCAGAAAAGGAGATGCAGGAGCCCTGGAGCTCTCAGCTCACACCAGAGCAGAACTGCAGGGCTGTGAAATCCCCGGGGACAGAAGGAAGAAACATTTGCCTGCAAATAGCCTCACTGCACCCCTTGGAGCCTGGGTGAGGGTGGAGGAGCTTCAGAAGGTGTCAAATGGCTGGCAAGAGCTCTGGCACTTGGGCTGGCATTGAAATTCAAGGAAAACTTAAGCAAAGTCTCAGGCACCACCTTCTCCCTCCTCTCAGGCTTCATGACACCCCAGAGCTGAGCCTGGGGAACAAGCCCTGACCCCATTCCCTCCCTGCAGCTGGTCCCAGGCACGCCAGGGAAGGGGTTTGGCCCCCAAATGAATTCAGCCTGTGGTACCCAAAGTCCTGGGGAGCTGTAATTTGTCATTCACCACAGCTCCTGCTGCTGCAGACACAAAGCCTGGCCCACAGGCTCAGCTGAGCCTTCTCCCCTTCTCCTGGGATCTCTCCATCCCTTTCCTCTCTCTACTACCTGAAGTTAAAATAAAAATGGTAGGAACAAACACTGGGGAAAAATACCTCGAGTCAGATCAATGGATTTCATTTTTACAGCAGCCTTAAAAGTTTCCTTTCTCTTTAACAGCATTTGTTTTGATTTTCTTTTGGTTTTCATCATAATAAAGTTACAACCCGAAACAGGGGGATAAAAAAAACAACTTTCAAGCAGGGTTTTTCTTGGTTTCTCTTCTCACTTAAAGCTGCCGCAATATTTAGAGTTGCTAAAATGAGGAAAAATTGCCCTTTTATTCTCGCAGAAAGCCTGTTTCAAAGAATCAGCATTTCCCAATGAAAAATGGGTTGCTGAAATTTCCCAACAATTGCTTTTCCTGAGAGCACTGAGCTCTCCTGCTAATGCTTCGTTTGCGTGTGGAGGGTGTGGACCACCCTCAGCCCTCACAGGAGATGTTTGCGGGTACCAGGCCACACAAAGGCTACAGGAGGATTTTTGTGCTGGACTTCCCATTTTCCAGAGACTTCTGCAGATCTAACTTTTTTTTTGTTTGTTTGGTTTTTTGTTTTGTTTTGTTTTGGGGTTTTTTTGTTTGTTTTGGTGGGGTTTTTTGGGGGGTTTTTTTGGGTTTTTTTGGGGGGGGGTTTTTTGGTTTTTTTGGGGGGGTTTTTTTGTTTTATTTTTCCCCATACCCAAGCATTATTTTTCACCTCCATCATGGCCAGCTCCAGCAGTGGAGACAGCCCCATGTCCCAAATCCCAGCAAGGGTGCTGTGGTTCCTCAGTGCATTTCTCCTGCAGACACAACTTCTCCTCCTGGGTGTAGGATGGAACAGACATCCCCCTGTTTCTCCCAGCTCTGGCAACAGCCTGGACATGGCCAGGCTTTACAAAGTGCAGACCTGTCCTTGAGGCTGTGAGGGTCACTCTGCTACTGCTGTGGTAGAATGGGAGCTCCTAACTCAAGCCAAAATTCTCCCTGTTGGGGTTTGGATAACCACGCGAGGTCGGCGTGACCAGCACACACCTTCCCTGCAGGATGATCAGTGCCACAGCCCACTTTAAAGTGCTGGAGTGTCAAAAAGGATGGGATTGAATCCTTGGAACAGCCTCCCTCCCTGCCCAGGCCCTGCCTGCTGCCTCCAGAAGCGGCTGCTGGCAGAAGATGGAGCCAATCTGCAAAATGAGCATCTCCATGGAGATAAGGCGGGAGCGCGGGAAGGTCAGAGCAGAGCGCCAGGAGCAGCAGAGGAGTTCTTCAAACTTCATTTCCTCCCAGAGAAATCACCCGGTGGAGATTTGCTGAACGTGACACCTGGCTAGGAGACAAAGGAGGGAGCTAATTGTTTCCAGTGCGTGCGAGTTTAATGTGGTGCGTTTTTAATTAGGGCTGGGGAGGGGAAGGGAATCGATGACCTCCCGCAGGGGCAGACACCACTGGCAGGAGGTGCCTGCAGAGAAGAGGGATTGTGGCAGGATGCTGAGGCTGCCTGCTGGGGACAGGCCAGGCTGCTCCTTGGGGAGTCCAGGATGCTCTTGGTGGCCCCAGGGAAGCTTGCCACGAAGTGGCACTGTGACACCATCCACCAGGACAAGGGGAAATGCTGCTGGGCCACCCTGCCCTGGGGATGCCCTTGTGCCTGGGGAGACTTTACAACCCCTCATCACTCTCTGCAGCTCCCTGAAAGGTGGCTGGGGTCAGGTGGGGGTCGGTCTTTTCTCCCAGGCAGCAGCTGACAGAGCGAGAGGACACAGCCTTATGCTGCACCAGGAGAAGTTTAGGTTAGATGTTAAGAAGGAATTCTTCACTGGAAGATTGACTGTGCACTGGAACTGTCTGCCCATGGAGGTGGTGGAGTCACTGTCCCTGGAAGTGTTTAATAAAAGGCTGGATGTGTCCCTCAGAGCCATGGCTGAGTGGATGAGAAGGTTTGAGATCATAGGTTGGACTAGATGATCTCAAAGCTCTTTCAACCTCGTTCATTCTATGATTCTGTGATTCTGTGGGGTCCTCTCCTCTGGAGAAGGAGATAAAGACACTTGACAGAGAGCTCTGTGGACATCCTTTCCCACAGCTCTGGTGGGATCTAGTCCCCTCCAGGACACCCTGTTCCTCAATTGAGCAGGACTGGGGTAGCCCACTAAGTATTGTGTGGTAGGTGCTTGGTGCCCTGTCCTGAGGGAGAGGGAAACAAAGGCACTTTCATGGTTGGGATGCAGATCTCTGGAGAATTCTGTGCTTGCAGATCCATGCCAAGGATCTGGAACTGAAGGGCTGCAGTGAACAAACAGCAGTCCCAAGGACTCTCAGAGAAGCAAATCCCCATGGCACAGTGTGAGACAAGCACACAGACGAGGAGCTGCTGCTGCTGAAATTGTGTGTTCAGATTGTTCAGCAGAGCGAAGCTGAGGTCTCCAAGTAGCTCAATTTCATGCCTTTAATGAGAATTATATTTTCCAAAGGAAGCATCCAAAGTCCTTCAATTCAGTGTAATATTTTGCAACAGCAGAGAGGTCTCAGGATCCTGCATTCTCAGAACCCTCAAAGTCTTTTCCAGGCAGAAGTCACAGCTCCTCCATGTCCTTCAGCAGGACACTTTGGGAAGGGTTGAATTTATTCTGCTTCGTTCTGAGTGACTTCAGTGTCTATCAACATCCCCACAACAGAGATTTCTCTTCAAGGCCCAAGGGGACCAATCCAGCTGGCTGAAATTAGGATCAGCAGCACCATCTGAGGGGCCCTACAGCATCCTAACACCTGCATGGCATCCCTGCAGCTCTCTGGGGTACTTGATGCTTCCCAAAACGTACTGGACACCTCTTCTTAGCCAGCTGAGAACAACCAGTGCTTGGCCAGTCTGGTGGAAATTTGATGCAAAAATCTTGTTGAGTGTCTGTGTAGGACAAGGGCTGTAAAATGCTGCAGTTTGAGGATGGAAGTGATCTCCTAGAATTAACTCAAGATATTTTGAAGTTGGAGATACATTGGTAGATGGCACTGTAAAGCCAGAAAGAATAAAATATAAGCAATATCCATTAAAATCAAATGGTGAGTACAAAGTGGGTGCCAAAGAAATAGATCCAATGGTGAAATTCACCTTACACATGTAAGATTGACCTCAGGCTTTCACTGCCAAGAATTGAATTATTTTTCAGTTTGTATCTTTCTATTTCTTCGTATTTTCTCAATGAATCTCTGGAAGATGCTGTTTATGGACAAAATGCAGCACGATTCTTGAAAGATTTATTAATCAGAACTGCCAAATTCATAATTACTGTCTGGGCACTGAAATTGTTTGGCCTTATCAAATAAATGAGAATAACCACCGATAATTGTTTTTGGAGAAAGGAGTAGCTGGTAATAAGGAAAAAACATGCACATATGAGAAAAGGGAAAGAGAATATAAATGGTCAGAGACTTGTTCATGGTGAAGTTTGAGTGGTCAAATGACTCCTCTGTCTGAAAAAAAGAAACATCATTTTCATATTATGAGGCAACTCAAGTAGTCAGTGGTGCTTTCACTCCAGCACGATGGATGGACTTCATTTGTTTCCCTGATCCTCTTCTGCCACTGCCTTTTTATGGTGCAGAGGTGTCTGGATTTTCCCTCTGTTCCTTTTCGTTCAAAAATACGAACTTCTGCCCAGCAGAAATTACTGGGATTTAATGCCAGCACCAAAGTTGTAAAGACCTCGAGTTTTTAAACTTTTTCCACTTCTGAGCCAGAACAGCCCCACCTGATACACAGGGTTCTGATACACAGATGCAGCCCTGCAAGTTTTTTAGGAGTGTTCAGGGGCTTTTTGCACTGGCTCTGAGGTTCTTGAAAGGTATAAAATCATGTCAGCTTGCCATTAGAAACTCTCACCACACCCCGAAAATCCAGCCAGCTGTTCCAGGAAACCTCATCCACAGGTATGGGATACCAAGCCTGGAGTGCAAAAAGTTTNAAAAGAAAAAGAAAAAGAAAAAGAAAAAAGAGAGAAGATTTGCCCATCTGCTTTTTTTAAGCATGGGAATGGACATCTGTCTTTTCTGCCGTGACTTCGGCTGCTCTTCACAAGGAGGGGTAAGGACCGGGTGCTGTCCCAGGTGCTGCAGCCTCAGCCCTGGGCTCGCTGTGCTCCTGCAGGGCCCTGCAGTGCCCCAGTGGGAGCAGGGTTAAACCCTCAGGCTGCTGACTTGGGGATTCCTCCCTCTCCTGCTTCCCAGCTTTGGCAGATTTTTCCCCTCCTCTCTTCCTGTGATGATTTATGGGGGGAAAGTACAATTCTAAAATGAATAATTGATATTCTTTCAAAGCTATCTCCTTTACTCTACTTGTTCTCTTAATTTACTCGGTTTATAGCAACTGATGACAGAAGCCTATTGTTTTGCTGAAACATTAACTTCACAAAGTCATTCTGCTCCCATCTGCAGCACTAAAATTAATGATTCCCTCTGCAACATCTGTTTAATTAACTATCGGCACCATAGAAGAGGCATCCAAATACCCCAGCGACTAAATCAGCCTCAAATTAGGGAAATAAGATGTTAAATCGTATCAGAGAGAAGCAGAGATTATCCTTTGGAGTACTGACACTCATTAGCCACCAGCCACCCCATGTATCTTCTCCACGAAGAAGTGTCAGCAGCTCTTTGCCATAAAGTTTTCATTTAAGGGCTGCAGTCACGGGGAAGAGGAGGGGGTGGAGGGATGGGAGCCAGCTGAAGGCAGCGCTCCATCATCTGTGCTGAGGGATCTGCTGCTGGGGTGGAAGATAAAGGTACAAATGTGCTGCCACTGAGCGTTGCCATCCTGCTCCTGGGGTCTCCTGCCAGCCTCCCAAATGCCTGACCCTTCCCTGCACAGGCAGCAGGACCTGCTGGAAAAGCTGCCACGGAGAGCAGGAATGTCCAGGGATACTCCAGGAGACCCAGGGAGACAGAGAGGGGAGAAGGGAGGACAAGATATTTGGATTTCCACTCTCTGTAAAAAGATCCCTGGCAGACCCCGGTGCTGATGTCGCTGCATGGCCAAATCTGTATGGGCAAGGCACAAAATAAGGGGCTGATCCAAGAGTTTTGGGGGAGTTTTTTTGACTTTCCCTACTTTGAACTCCCCCTTAGGTTGCCGTGGCAACAAATGCAGCGTGAAATTGCAACTTTGCAAAACACACTCAGTCAGCAGCAAAGTGGTTCCAGGGAAGGGAAGGGAAGAGCAGCAAGGTGGGAGATGGGCAGGGAGGGATCTGGATCCCACCAGGGATGAGGAGAGGGCTGGGTGGCTGTGCAGGGACAGGGTGGGCAGGGCAGGGAGGGGGGCAGTGCAGGGGAGGCGTTGCAGCTCAGATTTCTGCTCTGTAGTTATTAAAACACACATCTCCACCCACACAGTCTGCTGCCTATCCAGAGGTGTTACCTCGTGTGAACTCTCTTCAAAAAGGGAACCCTCTGGGGATTTTCACCACTTCCCAGCAAACTTGGGAATTGTTCACTTTAAAGAATGAGCCTGAGCTCCTGGAAGCACTGAAATAACTCCAAGGTTCTTCTCTAATGCATGAGCTCAGGTCAGGAAAGTGCATCCATTGAGTCCTCTGGGGTGAGATTTTTCAAAAGCACACCAAGCCCGAGGTTCAGTGCCCACAAGGGCCAGATTTTCATCAGAGCTGAGTTCCCATTTAGGCAGCTAATTAATCTTTACAAACACCTCGAAGTATCTAAACTGCATCTGCAGCTGTGATGTTGCCCTGAAGAATGGCTGTGGCTAAACTAAAACTTCACAGTTTAAAAATCCATTTGCTCCCTCTTCAGAAGAATGTCTGCTGCCTTTCTTGGCAAAACTGAAATTTCTGATTGCTGTTTTCTGGCTTAAAGAATCAATGCACATCAGAAAGTCTGGTCTGATATCTCACCTTTACATTGCCCTCAAATCAAACATAAACTTAAAACTACCAGGGAGGAGTAGAATTTAGCTCCTTTAAGCCCATATGACCAATTCAAAGGCAACATGTGGGCACACTGGGCACAGCTATAAATGATGAATAAATTTCGAGGGGAGTGAGGAAAAACAGGACAAATGAGAGCTGTGAGACAACAAACAGTAAAACCACTCTTGATTCAAGAGGTGCTGAAGTCAATAGACATTATTACTCTTATACAATATCTGTGTCACCTTTAATTTCCACTTATAATCAGATTTGCACCCTTTCCTTCTCATCTATTCCCAAAGATCCTGTTGTCTGTGTCTTGGCATTGTCTCTCAGTGGACAACGCCAGCCCCACCCATAATTCTGGGTTTTCAAAGGTTCCTTTCCACAGCCCTGCATTCTCTTGTTTGCCAGCAAAGATGCAGTTGTTGATTTGGTTTAGTTTAAGGAAAGCCAGGGGTTTTGTGTCTCCATGGAAGACACTCCTGAACATTTATTTTCATGAATGTTCAAAGTGGATTTGTCAAACCTTGTTCAAATTTAAGATAAGTCTATATCATTCTTGGTGAGAATGTTTAAGACCGTTACAAGAAGTTTTGACTTGTTTGCTTTGCAAGTTAATTCAGACTAACATGGTGAAGCATCCCTTTGTAGCCATGTCCTGTGGATGCTTCTTGCCCAGGACAGAATTCCAGATGAGTGACCCAGTTAATAAAACCCTGCCTTGTTGCAGGAGACTCCTGTGTGGCTCCAGCAGGAGGAAGAGTCTCTTCCCATGTGACAAATATTCCCATTTGTGACATCCCCACACTTCAGCACCAGGGAAGCAGAGCCAGGAGCTGCTTTCCCAGTGCTCATGTTCTGAGGTTATTGGCAGAACTCTACTGACAGAGCATGTAGAATGTACCAAACCACATTTGAAAGTGTGACATGAAATTCAAAAGCAGCCAGGGGAATTACAATGCTCTGGAGCAGGATAAGATGCTAAAGGAGCATGAAACACATGCTATACTTAATGTGATTTTTTTTTTTTTATAGGACTGTTTCCTTTCCAAGCCTGCCAAGGAGTACATGGAGCTGTCAGAGTACAACCTGAGACATGAGCAGCTGTGGCAGGAGCGGGGAGATGGATCCAGAGACAGAGCCAGGCCAGGTTATTCCTGTCCTAGATCAGGGAGTCAGGTGAGCACAACACACAGAAACCACTCCACATACAGAGGGATGAAGAACAGAAGTGTTATTCCATGTGCACAGGATCTCCAAACCTGGATATTACTGATAATGAGTGAGAAGGAAGATAAGGAGGCTGAAGGCTTCAGGTGAGAGAGTAGCCCTGGAATAACCAGTGCTGGGAAATCAGGGATCAATATTTACTTGGTAAAATAGTACCTGGCTCTGAAACTCAGTAGATGGGGAAGGCATTGCTTGGATGATGCCAGAGGAGCCAGCAGGGTCTGGATTGCCTCTGTGATTGGGTCTGCACACACACCCAGGGGAGCAGAGGCACTGCCATGTTGTATTTATAATTTTAAACACAGTGGATAAAATAATAGCAGGGGAAGATATAAGGGAGAAAGTTGTCCCAGGACTACATAATAGATCAGTGCCAGAGCTGGGAATTGATTCCTGAGACTCACAGGCCTCAGCTCATTATAACAAAACCCACTGAACACGAGGAGTCCCTCTCTTTGCTATTATCCTCCAAGTCTGGGTTTATGTATTTATTTATTTACCAGACACAGAGGAATGATAAACAGAATGAGAAGCACAGAGTGCTTGAAAAAAACTCATGAAGTCTTTTTCATATCTTTAATCAATCATGACTAGTGTGTCTCCCATCCATTTTTTTCACTTTAAAATAGAATAAAGATGTCCTCTCACATCATAATCTGTCTCCAGGCAGCTGTGCTCCTTACATCAGCACAATGACCCAAACTGCAGGGCTGTATTAGGAGATACCATCTAGGCTTTAATGGAGTTCAGCCACTGGGATTAGCTCCCTGGAATGGAGTTTGGGCTCTCAGGCACTGCATGCAGCTGCCAGCACATTACAAGTTACAGGCATCAATTCCATCTAAGTGAGAAGCCATTCCAAATTCAAAACACTTCAGACCTAATAACAGGAAATTATCTTGATGGATCCCCTTCAATGGGTTAAAAAAAATAAAAAAAGAAAAGAGATGAGGAGAGAGGGTCAGACATCTGATCAAAACTGAATAGTATCTGCTTTTTATCTGTACTTTAGAGCAAAGCAGGAGTGTGATTTTAGATGTCAGGGAGGGAACAAATTGTGGAAATGTAAGATGGAATGAGAAAGAAAGTTTGTAAACTACATTTGAAAGGAGAAAGGGAAATTTTCTTTGCATATTTGGGTCAGAAGCAAAGTACCAGAAGCGTCAAATTTGACACAGCAGAGACTTTTCTGAGAATCCTGAAAAGTCTGCAGCTCCTTAGAGCATTTTCCCAAATGGAATCAGGAGTTAGTTTTCATAGAATCATGGAATAATAAACTGATTTGTGTTGGAAGGCACCTTAAAGCTCATCTCATCCCACCCTCTGCCACAGGCAGGGACACCTTCTGCTATCCCAGGTTACCCTGTGTAATCCTGGGCACTCTCAGGGATCCAGGGGCACCCACAGCTGCTCTGGGCAACCTATGCCAGGGCCTCACCACCTTTTTTTTCCCTTAGCTTTTGTATTTCAAGGATGTCCAGTGTGGGTATCCTTAACAAGACCAGATTTTTCCCATCATAAGACACTCAGTGCCTCCTGAAAAGCAGATCCCTTTCAAAAGCATCTTTGCTCAAGTACACAGTGGCAGTGCACTCTCTGAAAGTGTTCAACATCTGAAAATATTGTGCATTTGCCCCTTTAATCCCTAGCAATGATCCAGGGCTAGAAAACCCCAGAGGAGAAGAGGAAGGGTCAGAGTTGCAGTGATGAACGCTGACAAGCTGAGTCACTGGTGAGCTGCATCCTATAATCCATCATTTTTAAACCTCGCTTGCCCAGGAGCTTTCTGTGGTGTCAAGCTGAGTCATTTTCACCCATGAAATGGGGAGGAAGGGGGGAGAACCTTATTTCATCTCCCAGCACTGTGGCCATGCCCCAATCCTGCTGCTGCCCCGTTTTCCCCTGGTCTGTCCCACTCCTCCCCAGCACACGCATTGGCCGAACCATCCTCTGACAGCCCTGAGAGAACAAAACTTCCCCAAGCCAGCTAAAGTCTCCCCTAAGGAAAAGGGACTGAAAACAAATTGAAAGCAAGACACACAAACCAAAAGGCAGATTTTCCTTTCAGCACATTTCTGGAAGACGAGGGGAAGGAAATCCCTTATGGGCAAAAATTTGCACTGCCATTGGATTTCCAGCTCGAGTCAGAAGCCCAGGGAAGATTCAGCCCTTCACCAGCAGTCAGGAGGGACTGCAAACACAACAAAGCATCTTGTAGGCAAACAGCACAGGGAGTCATCAGGGACTGCCTCGTTAGTCAGACAGCGTTTGCACACTCTGATGGCTGAAGGCAAAATGTGACCTTAAATTCCATTATCACACCAAACAGTGTCTGTCAGTGCACGAGGAGAACAAGGCAGAGCAAGTGCACTGCACGAGATGTGAAGGACAGGGCTCTGATGGGACAAGGTGTGACAGCAGCTGCAAAGGGGATGGCCTTGGTTGTCTGTTCTAGCAGGGAGGTGCCCCAGACCTGAGCCAGGTACTGGAGAAGGGCACTCTGGAGTAAACATGGTCATCTCTAAAGAGCTTTCATCGTAAATAGCTAAAATCTCCCAGTGGGTGAATATCATCAACAGATGAGACAGTGTGATGATGTTAGAGCTGTTGGATATCTAATTCTTCATGAAAATGTCAAAGAAGAAACTATGACAGACTATGGAGGGAGGGGAGTGTTTCACAAAGAGTAAAGCAGCCAGTCCAGTGAGAACTCAGAGTATTCATAAAGTCCCTGAAAATGCTCTCTCCACACCCACTGAGGGTGATATTTGCCTTCACACAGGGGCTGAGCCTTGAGTACTGTTGCATTCAGAAAAGAGAGTCTGACTGAAGTGCTGGGAAAAGCTGGGTGCTGGAAACCTTCATAAAGATCAACTTCATGGGCAACTCTGTTGTCTTTTTCTGGTTTCACATGTCACCTGGATAAGTCTTTCTTCCAGCACTCGGAAAGATATTAAAGTGCTAAACATCCTGTGGCTTTCCATGAGATGACCCAAACTTGTTTTCTTTTTGCCTGAGGAGAACAAGGGCACTTTTTATATTTGAAATCAGATTTCGAGTAAGGTTTCTCGAAGGGACCAAGGTTGCTAGATCAGATGAGTTTGGGTCTGCTGACCAGATCAGCAGAGCTCTGTTTAAAGCTCTGAGGGCTGCAGATGTGAAGTCCTCTGACACTCATTCAACCTCTCCATTTTCTTACTTAAGAATAAATGCATCAATATAATAAAGAGAGAACTTATAAATAGAGGCTTAATCTCACAGAGTGAATCCCAAAGTGCCAAGGATGGACTTGTAAAGACTTCTTGAAAGTTTTCTCATCAGTAACATTTGCATGTCTCCTCTTCTGGGTCTTGACATATTTTACATCTCTTTTGAGGCTTTGAAACATAGGAAGAACAGCTTTAATGGGAAGCAGTGGCCTCCTGCTTCCAGGAAGGTGTGGTCAGGGTTGGCTCAAGTGAGGAAGGATCACCAGCAGGTTCTCAGAGCTTCTTGCTGTGACACTGAGGAAGATTTAGCATGTTCTGATATCCATTTCCTTCCCAGCTCTAATCTTAACACCCACCTCCTGCATGCTAAATGAACATCCCAGCATTCATAATGGAGACAGGAAATTAATTCCTCATAAAGGGCTTTTTTTTTTTCTTCCTACCCCTCAAGACTCCTCAGCCCTGTCAACAGCCAACTGAGCCTCCAGGAGTCATCAAGGTGCATTTCTGCAGCCTCATTTCCTCAAGTCTCCTGCTTGATGGATGGTGTCCATTAATAACCTTCACCCTGGAGGAGCAGGGATCCACGGGACCTCGTTGGGTGGAGTAACCCTGACCTTCAGCAAGGGCATCCTGAAAAACACAGACACCAAGCAGGGGGACTGATCTGGATCTGCTCTGCTCTGTCCCTGTTGGAGGCAGCAGTCAGAGGAAAAAGCCCCTCCCTGACCCAGGATTCCCATGGAACCCCCACAGCTGGACCACCCCCAACATCAGGAACCAAATCTTTAATCCTGAAATCTGGTGTCATGTTGCCCTGGTTTTTCTGAGATTTTTCAAAGCTTTCTATTTGCTTATAAGATGGAGTCACTTCTTTAGCTACTGTACAATATTAAGGGTCAGTTTTTCACTTTCTCACACTTTAGAATATAAACAACCTTTCTTGTTTTTGTTCACTGTCCTTTGCTTACATATTTCCAGCCTGAAAATAATGTTGGTTGACAGCTGGTCTGGCCAGTGGGGTGAAGGGGTAGTAACCCCAAAAGCCAATCCACTACCAGACCCACAAAATTATAAAATGAAAAGAAATAAACAGGCTGGGCCCTTTTTGCTGGGGAGCAGCTTTTCACTGCAAACCTCTGCCTTCGTGTTGTTGATTTTGTGATCCAGGCAAGAGTGTAACTTTTAGCATTCCCACATCTTCAGCACCCACTAAGGGCATCCATCCATATTTTCAGGATACGGGATGTCCAGAACCAGTTTTAAAAGGAAAAATCCCATGGAGATGTCTAAAAATAATCTTTTCTTGACATATAAATTAACCAAGAAGCATAAAATCCCTATGTTTTTTATCACAGTTTTTCTCTCCAACCCATAATCTGTTGTGATTTTTTTTTTGGTGGATATGACTAATCCTTAATTATAAAGAATATATTTTATGATCATTAAATGGACCCAGCTGCACTGAAATGACAGATCTGGTTTAAAATTGTGCTGTTTCTCCCAGGCTTGAGCCTAGCACTGGTGGACAAGTGGAGATGATGTTTAGTGAGATGGATGCTAAAACAGCAGGCAAAATTCCTGTGAAATGAAAATGGATCTCTCCATGTGATACAGATTTGGAAGCAAACAGGGTGAGAATTCAGAGCTGATATCAGCAGCTGCAGGGCAGTGGAAAAAAAAACACATATTGCATCCCAAATTTTGGTAGAAACCTTACAAAACCAGTAACTGATGTACTTCTCAAAAAATAAAAGCACAAGACCAATTCAAGGATCTCAAAACTAGGGAAAACATCCCAGGAACTGAGTGTTTGCAACTTCCCTCAGTTCCCTTTGCAAATTGTTATGTAACATTTAATTTTGATTTTTTTTCACATACCTACACCATGTAAACTACAGAACAGCAGCATAATGTGGCTCTTCACAGGATTTTAAAGCTTTTCTAGCAGGCCTAGATGAAATGTTCTGTAGAAAAGAACAGTTACCCTGTGGTTGCCTAGCAAATGTCTCTGAGAAAGTGTTTCTGTTTAAAGAGAAAAACAAATTAAGTATAAACCGCCTGCAAGGCCACTCTCCCTGGGGACAGTAGATTTCTGTAAGACTCAGAGGGCAAAATTGTCAAAATCTCTTGTTAAAATAGAGGCAGCACATTGCAGCCACGGCCACCAGAGATATTAAAGTGAAAAACCCTGCTAGTTCTGGCTCAAAGTCAGAAATAACTGAGTGCTTCAGGATCTCTTGACCCCAGGGAGTTATTAGTAACATTTTTAAAGCAATTTTTAACATTATGTGTCTTTTGTTTTTAATACATTAAGAAATTACACCCCAAAGGGGAATGGACTCCTCAGTTGCGTGCCAGTCCCTGAATTCTAAGTTAGTGTCTCTAACTGCAGAGCCAAATCTGTGTGTCCATGGAGGGAAACACACCCTGAGTCTGCCTCCTAATGGGCATTAAACTGTCTCTGGCAAGGGATTAATGGACTGGTTCAGCTTTTCCAGCTCTTTCTTCTTTTGCTGAAATATTTATTCAGTCATTCGAATTCCCTCCTCCCTTCCAAGATCTTTTCCCACCTATTAATAAAGCAGAGCTTTTGGCAACGTGGAGTCTCTGATGTTGTGGGCTCTGCTTTGCACTCAGGGGGATCAGGTGAGGGCCACAAAAGTCCACTGGGGTCTGTAATTGAGGAGAGAAGAATAAAATGATTTTAGAGGGATGTCCAAAACCCTAATCCTCAAATCCATGGAGTGGGAGCTGGAGAAAAACTCTCCTGTTAGTGTGGCTTCCTTCTGCTCCAGCCCCTTCCTCTCCAGCTTTTCATAATGATTAGGTGTGGAATTCCTAATTAATTGTGGTTAAACCTGATTGCCCACCCAACAGCAACGTGTTCCTTACACACTGTCACCAGGAGTCCAAAAAGAAAGATTTCTGGAGCTCTCAGTGAGAGCCTTTGACCTGTTCACTGCCCATAAAGCCCTTCCAGTACAGATTAAATCCAGGAATGCTTTATCCTTTAGCAGAGGACTCATTTATCCACCTGGGGCCTCTGCTCTGAGCTCAAATCATGAAGGTTTTGTCTGTCAAGGGCTGTTGCCCACATTTCTTCATTCCTTCAGAAGCAGGGGATAATCTTCTTGACCTGGGTTTTTGAGACGTTGGGACAAGAGTGAGAATAAATATTCTCCTTCCTTATCGTTCCAGGGGAGCTTTAATTTACACATTTTATGTCTGGGAGTGTTTCCAATCCGTATTAAGCTTGCTGAAAGGAAATAGTATCATTTAAGCCAAGGGATCCAGGATGAAACAGCTCTTAAAAAAAAAAAAAAAAAAGACTGTGTGTTCCTTCCCCTATGAGCTCTGAACTGCATTATTAACAAACGTTTTGGAGTCTCTTGGGAGAAAAATCTTGAATATGTGGCAGTGGGAAGATGGCACGGACATCCCATGGGGATGCAGAGGATCTGACTGGTTTCCTGCTTGCTGCAGAACAGATACAAACACAAAGCAGAGGATTGCTTAGAGCAGGGGACTCTGCCCCTCCACTGAGGGGTCTTAGGGCACAAAGACAGGGCTGAGTGGCCTCTGCAGCCCCGTGATTGAGGGGGGCACTCCCAGGCCTTCCCTAAACCCAGAGGAGGCAATTCCCAGATGGGTCATTACTGCAGGATGGCCTCACTGGCTGGTGAACATGCTGGGTACTCCTGAATAAACCATACCTTGGCAAACAAATTAATTATCTCATTGTAAATATCTGTTTCCAGCCTGGAAAACGGTTCATCGGGCTTGTCTGGTCTCGGGGTCGTGTTTCCCTGAGATTCTCCTCGGGGTTTCTGTTCCCCGAGGCAGTGGGGTCTCCCCCAGGGTTGCTGTTCCCTGGGGATTTCCCTGGGGTTGCTGTTCCCCGGGGTAATCAGGTTTTCAGTCTTCTCTTTGCCCTGGGTGTTTCACACCAAAGCCAGAGCAGACAGGCTGAGTCCAGCAGTGTTATCAAGGCTGTTTATTCTAAATTATCTCTCAGTTCTGTCTCAGCTCTGCAGGGCATCCCCAGCAGAGCAGGACACGCGGGGACTGGGCGGGTCAGAGATCCCCAAACCTTCAGTGCGGGATCTCCGACCCAACCACCGTCCAAAATGCACTTTTTATTTACAAAATTTTACCAATACCTACTACCTACACTAACATGGCATTTCTACTCTAAACCAATCTCTAAAATCCAACTCAGCAAAAGATGGGGGACGAGAGCAAGAACAAGGAGCACAGGGGCCACTCCCCAATTCCTCCAGCTTGTCCCTTCAGCCCCATATGCTAACAATCCTAATTTCTATATTTATATTCTATAACAAACTAACTACTATTTATTTTTTAGTTCTTAGGACTTGTGATACTTCTTACATGTGAGTATTCACTCCCATGGACAGAAGTCAGAATCAGTGTCCTCCTGGGCTCTGTGTGAGGCTCTGACCCCCTGTACAGGTCCCAGACCCCCTGTCCGGTCTCCAAATCCTCCAGGGCTGCCAGAGGGATGTCCTGGACTCCGACAGTCTGGAGCTTCTGATCCCAATTCTTCAGCTCTCCTGGCTTCCAGTGGTGACAAGATGGGACATGCAGCACACAGGGAAAGCTGCTCCATTTTTGTGTCCTTCTCAGCTATTTACAGAAATGTTCAGATGCAGGGGGAGTTCGATTTATGTGCCTTATCTTCCTCAAACCAGAGAGAACTCTTCCCTTCCGTCGCAAACACTGCTTAATGGATCTCTAACAGCCCTGCTTTCACAACATCAAATACAGCAGAAAATAAGGGGGAGCAGGAGGAACCAAACAAACAACTCTTTATTGTTTCCAGGTGTCCCTGATAATGGGTGGAGGAAGAAGTGGAGAAGAAAGAGGGGAGAGAGATAAGAAAACCGTAATTGGGTCCTTGGCACAAGCTCATCGTGCATAAACACAGCAGACAAAAAATCCTGAGTGTCAAAGAAGTTCTTAGCTCCTGAAGATCCCAAGTGTTCAGAGGATGTCTGGAAACAGATTTGCAGCTCTCTGCCAGGCCTGTTTGCCCTCTCAGGGCTCTGAGATCAGCAGCAAAGGGCCAGGGTGGTGCTTCCCCCACATGGGGGGCTCCATCACCCAGCAAAGCAGCCTGGGGACAGCACTCACTAAAGGGATGAACCAGCTGGGGAAAATCCTTCCCCTTCAGTCTCAGGAGGATTAAAATGCACCCAATTCATCTTTTTTGGGGTAGTTGTTCTCCTCCTTTGAGAGAGGCTGCTCATTACACACATTTTTATTGATCTTTGTGCACTCCTGCATGCAGTTATGCTGAAAACTGGTACAGAGAGTGGCACTTCCTTCCCTCAGGCTGTATTTCTGTATTTCCTATCTCCTCTGAACCAGACTGGCTCACAAACCAAAGCAATCCCAACCTCCACACACCCACCCACATGTGAAATGGGTTGGCCAAAGTGAATTGGAAACATTCATTATATTATAACAAAATTTTCTGCTGTATTTTTCCCTGCCTCCTATGCAGCCCTTTTTAACTTTATAATAGCCTCCATTCTCATTTTCCTTTATGATTTTTTTTCTTCACTGACTTGAAAAAACACTCAGTTTGACAGCATTCCGATTGGAAAATCAAGGAGTCCATAAATAAGACTCAAGACAGACCCAAATAGAGTTGCTAATAGAAATGGTAACTTTTATGAGGCTGGATAGCAACTTTTCAATAACACATTTTGACAGGCAAATGACACTGAATGGCATGGCAGCACAGAGAAGGGTATTTTTAAAAATGAAAAGTTCAGGTGATTTTGGTCAAAAGCATTGCATTTCTCCTGAAATGCAGGGGAGAAGTGGAGAGAGAAAATAGAACAAAATATGAAAAGGTGCAAAGAGAGGATTTCATCTGATTTGATCCAGATTCTTTGGTCCATTTCTCTCCCACACCAATTTAATTTTGACTTTACTGTTACCCTGATCCTGCCTAGGAAAAGCTACTGACAAGTCTCATTTTCTGGAGGTGGGAGTAGGGAAGATGAGAAGGCTCCAAGGCAGCTGGAGCAGTCCAGTTCCCTTAGAATATAAATGAGAATTAAAAGCTTAATTCCTGATGGTGCTTGAAATCCATGGTGGATTTGGTGGAAATGGAATCCATTTCTTGCTGAAATGCAGAGGAGGGAGGACTGGGATGGGCCTGGGCTCACTGGGGTCTCTGAAACCAAAACTGGAGATTACTGGAGAGTTTCTCTAATGGGCACCCTTAGCTCTGAGCACTCCAGGAAAACCTGTGACACACAAGGACTCCCTTGTAAAAACGTTTTTTCCTCTCTTTCCTGTGGCTTCTCTGGATCTGAGCTCAGTCTCAGCCTCTCCTTCAGTAAATTCTTTCATTTCTTTAGAGATCTCTCTCTTCTCCTTTGTTTCCTTGTAGAAAATGCATAAAGAAATCAATAGCTTTTAGGATTCCATCTTCCTGTCCTTTTTTTGCTTTAAATGGGACTCTTTCAAACAATAATCAGGAGAAACACATGGCCAAACAATGCTTTCAAGTTTCATTTTCTTTGAGAAACAAGCTTTTATAAGTCGTATTTTATTTTTTTTCTGCAAGACGGGAATTAAAATCAGTAGATTTTGCTCATCCTGCCCAAAAGCTGTTTTCAGTGAGGAACTTAGATTACTCTGTTAGTAAAAGCCAAGGTGTGGCAGGTTTGAACTCTCCCTGCCATGTCCACCTGCAGGATTCTCAATACACACACGCACAGGAGAGATCCACACACCCAATAATTTGTCCTTGATGGTTTAATTAGGACCACTCAACACGCACCTCTTTACCTGTCTTTTTCATTCAAATGTCACCTCACAAACCAGTCTCTCCTAAGGAGTGAGAAGAAGCAGGAGAATTTTCAAATTAAGGAATCCTGCTTTTTCTTCTGGATGAACCACCCATTTAAAATGAAATTTGCCCATCAGAGCCTGGAAGGGGAAGGAGCTCTCCTAATTTGAGCTATAAAAATTGGTAAGAGGGACAGAGGGTTCACAGCTGAGGAAGAAAAGTGCTTGAATGATGCACAGAGGGAATCCAGTGCAATGAGAGACCTTGGGATCCAGGGAGATTTTCACTAATGGTCTCTGCAAGTCTTATTATTTCATACATATTCTCATCCCTCTGACAGAGACACTGCATAAATCACTTCCCCTTGTCCCAGGCTGACCCCCTGACCTCTGAGAGATAATGAGGCACTGTACCTGGCATCTCCTAATGCTGCCAAGATCCAGATCAAAGAACATTAATTCTCCATGATAACATCTCTATTTATTAATGCAAATGCCTTTAATCCTTCCCCAGCCTCTGCTCCGCTCGCCACCTTCACTTTTATTACCCAAATTTCTTTGGAATTAGGTAAATTGGCTCAGTGTCCCCAGGAGGAGGATGTCACTAAGAGCTGAAGTCTGATGTGTCCCCCTGGCAGTGACACTCACCCTCTGGACAGATTAGCTCCCAGACTGGTTACAGGGGCAGGGGCTGCATGTTGGGGCTTCCCAGAGGTGCCAGTGTTTGTGTTCACTCCACAGAGTTCAAGAAATAATTTGTAATGATATTTTTCCCCCTTTTTTGCCAGCTATCAGTGAGCAGACTTTGATTTTCCTCTTCCCCCTCCAATCTCAACATCCTGTGCTGCTCAAAGTTATTTTCCAGGTGTTTCTGGGGAAGACAATGCAGGCCAGCTCTCCACGTGTGCTGGGATGTTCACTTTTCTTAGAAACAGATCAGGGATCTCCGTGGATTTAGGCTAAATGATCCTCTGTTCCAATCACAGGTTTCCAAGGAAGTAGGAAAAAACCCTTGACCTCACAAACAGGCCAACAGAGAAAGAAATTAAACTCCATCTACTCAAACAGTGCTCAGAGCAGCAGACACAGGGTGGGGTTCCCATGTAGGAGCTCCCTGCCACAGCCCCACACACACCTGGGCAGGTGGGATGTGGAACAGAGAGTTCTGGGGCTCTTGCAGTGCCACCACACCCTGGTTTGGGCTGGAACCAGCCTGAAATGCCACCTCATCCCATGGCCAGGGACACCTGCCACCACCCCAGGCTGCCCCAGCCTGGCCTTGGGCACTGCCAGGGACCCAGGGGCAGCCACAGCTCCTCTGCGGGAGCCTCCCCACCCTCACAGGTAAGATATTTTTCCTAAAATCCACTCCAAACCCACTCTCTTTCAGTTTGAAGCCATTTCCCCTTGTCCTGCCACTCCCTGCCCTTGTAAATCATCTCTCTCCATCTTTCCTGCGGGCTCTTTTGAGTGCCATCCTTTCCTGTGTGAGTGGAGAACCCCCCTGGGGCAGTGCCTGGTGGGGGGAAGGTGACAATGACCTTCTGCACCCTGGGGAGCTGACAAAGGGAGCAGAGCAGCAGCCTGGGGGATGCTCAGGAGCTCACAGGGGCCAGAGACAGAGCAGAAATCAGGAAACCCCACAGTGTGAAGGGTTTGCACATTGCTGCTTCAAAGCAGGGCTCTGCACTGAGGAGTGAGAAAGAAATGACCCTGAGGAAGGAGGTGACAGGAAACTGCTGGGTTAATTATGCCCCTCTCTCTCCAGTCAGTGCTGGCTGTACCCTCAGGCACAGGGGGACAGGGATCTAGGCTCTATTACTGCCACATGAAAAGCATGGAAAAGTACTTTGCCTTCCTTCCCCAGCTCCCTGCCTGTGAGGGAAGTTTATAAAAACTTTCCTTCCTCTCTTTTTCCTTTGGCTGCTCTACTTGTCAGGGCCCACACCTTCTGCTATTAAACTCCTCTACAGAGAGCAGCCCTGCAAGGTTTGGGATGCAAATTCAGCCTGTGAGTGCTAAATGCTAAATGCTTATACCTAATAAGCATTAGACATCAGCCTGTAAGCAGAGAAGAACAAATGCTTCCTTCATACAAACTGGGATTATTGTCCCATAAGACACTGACAGACAAAAGTGGAAAATCGATGTAAGAAACTGAAAATCTGGACTGAACTCCAATTTGTCCTAGGGTCCAATCTGGCATCTATTCTCCTCTTCCTATTCAAGCCTGAGTCCTGTAGACATCAGTGGAAGCTTTTTGCAATTATGGAAGGAGGGTAAAAACATAACACACTCTGTAAGACTGCAGCTCCATCACCTTTTCCTTTCTTGGCCATCAAATGCTGAAAGAGTGACCTTGTTTTCATTAAGAGGAACACCTTGTGAATGAATACAGGATGTCAGGTGGGAACACAGGCACACAAGGCAAAGAATTCATTAGAGAAAGTTTCAGTACTGCAGAGTGAGACATTCATTATTTTACATCTAGTCCCTGTGAGTTTTAATTAAGGAGACCAGGCAGTTTGTATATAAACTGCCTAATATTGTACCTTAATATCTCACTAAATATGAATCCAAAGTTTTCCTGGTTTAAACATTTTTTTTTCTATCACTGCACAGTGCATGGCCAATTCCACCCTGAAAGCTGGGAGACAAAGCAGTTTGGAGGGTGCAGGCCCTTTAGAAAAACTGTTCTTGGGAGACTCCTGGCCCAGTTTTAGGGCCTCTGGAGATTTACATAATTCAGGACAGCATTGGAGATTTCAGTTGTATGGATGTGTAGAATTGAATCTGCAAACACTTCAGTCTCCCTGGCACTGCAAGGTGAGAAAATCACTATAAAAAGGGAGCTCTCAGGAGCACTGGACTGGATTGCAACCTGCACACTCATCTCAGGGCTGAATTGAAAACCTGGGAGAGGTGCTGGGGCTCCATATTCAGGCAGCATCACTTTCCTCAGAGGCCTTGGCATATCACAGAATGGGATGGGTTGGAAGAACCTTAAAACTCATCTTGTTCCACCCCCTGCCATGGTAGGGACACCTTCCCCTGTCCCAGGCTGCTCCCAGCCCTGTCCAGCCTGGCCTTGGGCACTGCCAGGGATCCAGGGGCAGCCACAGCTGCTCTGGGCACCCTGTGCCAGGGCCTGCCCACCCTCACAGGGAAGGGTTTGTTCCCAATATCCCATCCATCCCTGCCCTCCTTCAGTGAGCAGCCATTCCCCCTTGTCCTGGCACTCCAGGCTGTTGTGAACATCCCCTCTCCATCTTTCCTGTTGGCTCCCTTTGGTTACTGGAAGGCTGCAGTGAGGTCACCCCAAAGCTTCTCCTCTCCAGGTGAGCACTCCCAGCTCTCCCAGCCTTTCCTCCCAGCAGAGCTGCTCCATCCCCCTGATCCCCCTGTGCCTCCTCTGGGTCTCTGCAGCAGCTCCAGGTCCTTGCAGGGCTGGCCCAGGGCTGGGGTCTCAGCTGAGCACAGGGGCAGAGGGGCAGAATCCCCTCCCCTGCTGCCCAGGCTGGGTCTCAGCCTGGGGCAGGGGGAGTTTCTGGGCTGCTGACACACTCACATTTACAGAGAATTTGGGGTTTACTCTGCAAGGGCCAGGGAGCTGCTCTGGTAAAACAGGCTCAGGCTCACACCCCTCTAACCCCACACAATGAACCTCAGCAGTCACAAATCCCTGCTGCCCATGACAGGCAGGGGAAGCTCCCCACATGCAGTGGGGCTGCTGGATAAGTCCTTTGCTAAAACCAGCCTTCAAGACTTATTATTCTGGATTGAATAATACAAATTCCTGCAACCTGTATTTTCCTAGAAACCATTCCATTAATCTTACACACTGGTGGTGACCTGACCATATTCTGTTATTTTGGGCCATATTCCATTCCTTTCCTGGCTCCTGTGGGATCTAAAATTTCACCATCACTCCCACCCAGACATCCCTGAGGTGACCACAGGGCAGGCACAATAACCTGGGGAATCTGAGCCTTCCTGCTGCTGTTTCTCCACAGAATCACAGCTGCTCGGGGTTAGCCAGGATAATTCTTGTGCTGGAAACTAAAATCCAGGGCCCCTGCAGCCCAGCCCTTCTGGGCAGTGATAATTCTTCAAGTGTGGCTGCTCAGCAAGGAACCAACACAGGCAGGGGACTCAGGAGCATTTTGTGTCAAAGAGAAACAAAAAGGAAGGATCATTTTAGGCTGATTCACCTCTGTGTGTGTGTGTGGGTGTCTCTAAATCCCTGTGTGCATATGTGTGTCTGTGTGTTTGCCTTGAGTGAGTGAATCACCCTACCTGTTACAGTGTAAAACAGCAAACATTAGTAAAACCCATAATAAGCCTAGTGGTGGTGATTCAACCAAAGCTAGCACATCTGTCACTGAGCAGCAGACTGCCAGGCTTTTCATCAGGGGAAATACAATTGAATAATAATGTAGGAAAGGTAAAGCAGCTTCAACAGAGCTTTCTGCCAAATTAAATACAAGGTGCGCTAAAGAAAAGGGGGGAAAAAAGCTACAAGAATGTCTAACCCAGCTTGAATACAAATCCCTCAGTAATGGGGACTCTGTGGCTGCAGACATCACATCTGCAGGGTGAGCAGCTTGCTGGGGGCTGGGGGTGGATGTGGGTGGATGGGTGAGCAGTGAGGATGCTGAAAAATGTCCAAATCTGGGAACACGAAATCCTTCCCGTGCCAACAGCCAAATAAGGGATTGGAGGGGAGGAGGAGATGGGTTTTTGGACTAATATTTGGAGGCCTGATTCTCCAGTGCCATCTGGTCACTTGGCAGTGCTCTTGGCAGGGCAGAGGAGACTTAACCCCATCCAAAGGGGTCTCAGAGGGATTTCCCTGTGATGAAAAGTCCTTTGATGGCAAAGGCGTTCTGCAGGGCTTGTAAAGCACAGAGAAAAGACGACATTGCTGGAGGCCCTCTCCTCAAGCCCTGGCTGTCCCCAGCCTTGGCTCACCAGATAAAGCCAAAGGAAGGGAAGGATGGGCTGAGATCCTGGCCAAATCACTGCCTTTGAGCCTGCTTGGTGGATCAGAACCAAACAAACAGAGCTGTGAGGTGGGGGGAACAAAGTCAGGATCTGAGGAGCCAGAGGAGTTCCCACCCACACTCGAGGGCTTGGGGACCTCGAGCTTGTTCAAACCCATAAACCTCAAGGACTGCAGTGGCTGTTGGGGGCAGCAGCACTGACCCACGGGGAGGAGCCACTGAAGAGCCCTCCCAGACACTTTGGGGGTGTGTCATGGTGGCAGGGCCACTTCTCAAACCAACCCCAATTCCTTTTTGTGCTGCTGTGGCTGTACAAAGGGCCTTTGGTGGGGGTAACACTGGGAGCGACCCTGACTTGTTTCTGCCAGAGTGTGAACAAGAATAATGGCCCATCAATCCATCAGCTACAGATGAAACCTGTCTGCAAAGACAAAAAGTAAGGAAGAAGGAAGGCTTGTGGTGTAGACACTTTCTTGTCTACACAGGCATTCTTTTGGGGCATTTCATTTTAAACATCCATTTTCTTTACATTTTCTCTTTCCCTTGTATACAGAGCATTTTCTTCTGTTCGTTTTTGTTGTTGTTGTTGTTGTTTCCATTTACTTCTTCCTCTTTTAACCAGAGGGGAATTAAAAATCCCAACACCTTTTAAGCACTTGTGTTTACCATTTGCTCAGCTTTGAAAACCGCTGCAGGGCTGGAGATAAAACCACACATGCACACACAAATAACCAGACCCCTTCTGGCTGGAGCGGGAGGCAAAAATAAACCCTTTGGACTATTTCAAGACGAGGCAGATTTGCAAAAGCTGCGACACAAAACCCAAGACAATCAGCACAGACACAGGTCCCCCAGGCTGAAAGGAAGCCCTCCCTCAAATTTCATTGGGAAACGTGCCTTGCCATGGCCTCTCCTGAGCTCACAAACAGTTCCAGCTGAGTCACCACTGCAGGCCAGTCCCTCTCCTGCTTCTCCCCCTTTTCCACTGCCTGGCAGCAGAAAGATCAATGCTCTCTGCCCGGGCTATCAAACACACTGCAAAAATTCAGGCTAAGGAGCGGCGTGGGATGAAGCAGGAGATGATAAAGCCCCAGTGCAGAGCAGGGCTGGGCTGGTTTTCTTCATTCCCTTCTGAAGGTGGATGATGATGAGCTGTCTGGGTTTGGAAAGACAGGGATCTGTCAGGGAAAGCTGGAACTGCCCTTGGAATGGAGAATGTACACCCCCCTTCCTCCAAATTATTAGAATTTTGCAATTAGAGGCTTTTCAGGCAAAGATATGTGAATAGGAGTAACAGTTCTTTACTAGGAATATTAAAAATACAAATGTAGTGGTACAAACAAACAAGAAAGCAAACAAAGAAAAATCCTAGAAAATCCCTGACAGAGTCAGGAATACGACCTGATACCCTGTTGGGCAGGGTGTTGGAAGCAGTCCAGATAAATCCTCCTGCAGTGACAGATGTGGTTCTGTTGGAGTAGAGATGATCCTGTAGAAAGGGTCCAGTGATGGCAGAGTGGGTCCAGTCTTCCTCCAGGAATCCAGTGGAAATCCAGATATCTGATATTCCTATGTCTCAGTTTTTATCTGGGTAGGAATGGTTGGCTCCTCCCCCTGGGTGTTCCATCTCCCAATGGATGATGCAATGTGTGATGTCACTGTGACCCTCAGTGGCCCATGAACAGAAGATCTCCCCGAGGGTGGGCAGTGGTGACAGAGATCACAAACCCTGCCCCGCCTGGTTTAACAGCCGGGCTGGGATCAGAAGGCTCCGCTCTCCTCCCCTGGAGTTTCAAGAGATAAAGAAAAAAGAAACCACATCCCAACTGCTTTCAACAGATGAAATAGAATGCACTTTTTTTTGGTTACATAACCCAAGACACAAGCAAGCAGCCGCAGAGAGGCACTGAAAGGTGCTGTGGCAATTTTACCTCTGGATGGGCAGGATGATGGAGGGCCCCTGGAACAGACCAATCAATGGGGCAAACTCACAAGAAGGCAAGGAAAAGGACAATAAAAAAGCACCAACTTTTCTGAGTGAGAAGCTCCCCAGTCATATTTACTCATTATTGCACATGAATTGCACTTCACTGTGGGGCACTGAAGTGCAATTCTTTTTTCTAGGGTCAGGATTACATGTGTGAGACGGAATTTCTTGTTCAGACTCAGATGTTTATTAATTCTTATCTGTGTTACAGTCTCACAAGCTGTGAGTTCTGCTGCACTTCCAGCTAACAAACTAAAAATGGAGCCGTATCTCTCTCTCTACAAGGCCCTTTTAAGGATAAACTGTCCAATTAAGAAATGACACCTAAATTATTTTTTATTTTTAACCCCATAACCAACCACCTGTGGCTTGCAACGCAGACTTTTCTATTTAATTACAAAATACCAACCAGAGCCATGAAGAAGAAGGTGAAAAAGAAGGACTGGCCTCTGCCCTAGAACCTCCATTTTGCTTTATATAAATATTACTGTGTTCTAAAACCTTAAACTCCAAGTTTTCCACCATGAATCCCCCCACAGCCAACACCTCTGTGAAGGGGCTGTGCCACCCCCTGGCAGAGCCCTGCCTGTCCCTCCTTCCCCAGCTGCAGCCACAGATTTATGGCTCCACAGTGCCCTCTCCTCACACACCTCCCTGCTGTCCATCTGAAAGCAAAAGCAATAAAGGAGAGGGTTTGGAGCAGTTCAGTCCCACTGCTGAGCCAGGGAACAGCCACAGGATCCCACTGCTGGGCAGCTCAGGGTGGGTTTGTGCCATGGGCAGTGGCCAACACCTGGCACTGACAGGGGAGGGGAAAATAAACCTGCAGAGTTTGGCAGAGTTTGACCTTTTTTTGCCTCTATCACTAAAAAATTATTTAAGCAACCTTTTCTAAAAATATTTTTTAAGTTTTTTCATTTATTAAAAAAAAAGAAAATGTCATTGCTACTGATTTTTATCCTTCCAGTTCTTTAGAGTTTGATAATTCTCCAAACCAATTTTCTCAAAATTGAGTGGATTATTGAAGAGAAATTAAAAAAAATGCAGCAAACCTATAGATGTTTTCAGAAGCTGCTGAAATAATTATTTTGTATTTCATATTTGGTAAAAAGGAGGAAGAAGGAAAGGAAGGAGACCCAGTTAGGATGTCTGGGGTTTCCTTGCCCATCCCAAATGTTCTCAGGATCTTCTTAGATGGAAAATACTGGACTGTCTTCATGCCATGCCATCCAATTGCTTGGCTCCTCTCACTGCAGCCAGGCCTGATGTCCTGGGCACCAGAGAGCCCAGTTCTGCCTTCAAACATCAGCTCAGGCTGAATCTGCCACTCAGAGGATGTCTGGGAGCCAAAACCCCAAGTTTTTGCTCTTCTCCACCAGAAATGACTTTGCATCAAGCAAGGGAACTGCAACCACCCAGCTCACATTACCAAGACTAAAATCACTTCACAAAACGAGCTCAGTACACCCTCCGAGCCCTGGGTTGGATTTGAACCAGGATTCTGGAAGAGAAGGCTAAAAAATTAAAAGAAAACAGATGCAGTTTGGAGAAAAACAGAATCATCTTGTGTCTGTTTTAGAGCAAGATGATTTGCTGTGAAATATTACTGCTTTAAGACACATCATTGCATCATTCAGTGGTGCTTTCAGACTGTTGGCCTCACCCATTTATTTTCACACAGAGACCAGACTGTAAACCCCTTGGGGTGATGGAAAAAAGGAAAAAGAGAAGTCATCTGTTTTATTCTCAATTCTTGCAGATCGATTATACCTTCTTGTATCTCAAAAGCAAAAAAAAATCTACTTGGGCCAACCCTTTACTTGTACAAACAGACTTGGGGACATCGAGGTGCAAATGTGAGCAAAAAGTTCTTCTTGTGCCACATGTTGGGTAATAACCTGGTATTTTTAAACCAAAGCATTAAAGGATTTTCAGACTGTCTCTTTTGCAAAAATAACAGCACAATTCTAACCCTCCTCGCTTCAGTAAGAGGAAGGGGAAAGGTTTAAAAATGCAGCTCCTACATTTACCAAGCAAGTTCTGCCAAATAAAAGCAATCTTCCATATGCTGGGTTTTTCTTTCTTTCTTTTTTTTTTTAACATTTCATGATTTTGGAGTTTTACACCACGGTTTTTGTATGCTCAGGGCTGGCAGTGTTGCAGCAGGGATGTGTCACTGTCAGCCCAGACAAGCAGCTTTGTTTTGGGCCATATTCTCTTCATTTCCTGGCTCCTATGGGATCTAAAACTTCACCATCACTCCCACCCAGACATCCCTGAGGTGACCACAGGGCAGGCACAAAAACCACAATAACCTGGGGACTCTGAGCCCTCCTGCTGCTGTTTCTGCACAGAATCCTGGCACAGGATCAGAGCAGCACCAGGGTTCTGCCGCTGCATCTTACATGCCCTTAGTGCATTTTAAATATTAAGTGATAAAAATATGTATAAGTAAAGAGTACATCCATAAATAAAGCAAATGTATAACTCAGTGAATTATTTCATTACTAGCAGCCACATTCTCTAGCAGAATAACTAAGAGCAGAATTTCTCCTGACTTAGCTTCTCATTATTAAAATACTACCAGCGATTACTTGCAGGACATGCATTCCCGAGCTAATCATTTGAGGATTAATTTTATGTGTGCATAAATAACTCCTGTTTTGACTCAGGGCCTTGAAGCAATGTATTTGACAAAACAGACTTGTGTTTGGATACCACTGGCTCAGCCAGCACACACACACAGAACTTGTGCTTTCATGCAGCCATGGGAGGATTAATGTCCTTTTTCTTTCCTCTCTCACCTAAAGAAGCTGTGGAAGTGTTGCTGGAAATGTTCAAGGACAGGCTGGACAGGGCTTAGAGCAGCTTGGTCTAGTGGAAAGTGTCCCTGTCCATGGGAGTGAGGTCAGAATAAGATGATTTTTAAGACCTATTCCAACCCAAACCACCCTGTAATTCTTAGAAACCTCCATATTCCACAGTGTGCTGAGGTTATTTTTTGAAAAGAGCTTGCAACTTTGTTGCCATCCTCTCATAAAAATTCAAAATATTTAAACACAGCTTTTGAAATCAACTCACAAACCCCGCTCCACCTCAGAGAGCAGCCTCTAACCACACAGGCAGGAGGGATGTGGTGGCCAAGACACAGCAGCAGAACTTGGATGATGTCAGGACAACTTTGACCCACAGCAAAGCTGATGAGACATCAGGGCACCAGTGCTCCACGCACTGCTGGCACCCAGAAGGGTCCAGCAAACTCCCCCTAGCACCTGCAATAAATCTATTTTTCAATATGTTTTTTAAGCCAAAGCTTTCCTGTCTTTCCTGCTGCTGCCTGTGAGCAGAGGTGTCCCAAACATGTCACAAACACACCTGCACCTGCCTGGGCAGCTCCAGCTTTCCTCTGCCTCATCTCCTGGGATTTTAAACACTGCAAACATGGAACATTTAGCACAGAAAGGGTTGAGCACTACGTCAGTTACTGTAAGTGATAATATCTATATCCACTCCCATATTCACACGTACATTTGTGGCCTTACCCTACCACTCAACTTCATAAAAGCACAAGTTCCATCAGTTTCTAATCTGTTGAATAAATTATTTCAGAATTGTCAAGTAGGTTATTTCTCACCTCTTTCTCTGAATCAAAATTACTTGGTTGGGAGAATGAATTATACAGAAAATTGTCTGCCTTTATATATCTGACTCAGGGAAAGAAGTTGAAATTTTCATATTTATTGAATTAAAATTTTAGAGATGATTTGTTGCTTAAAATATTTTATTTCAATTGTGTTGCATCATTACATTTTAATAGGGAAATTTTGGTTACATTGAAGTAGCATAATATATTACAGAACACTGGCCGTAGACATTTATATTTATTACAGTGTGAACTGTCATAATAAATGCAGTTGACATATTTTTTTTTATTTTATCAAAACAGTGGAATGGTATCAAAACAAAAATCTAAATGATTTGTTTCAACTATTCCCAGCTGGAGCTATCATTGAAACAGACTCCTTTCAGCAAAATATTTTGGTTTTGACAAAACAAAAATTTTTGGACCACATACTATTTTCTCAAGATACACAGTGGAAGACACCAAATGTATCTTTGATATTGGCCATGAACTGAGCTCTGATTAAAAGAAAATGGAGTCAAATCCATGGTTTTGTTCTCCTCAGTTACAGTGAGAGTGCTCTAATGCAGGCTGGGATATCCACACCTCTGTGAGATTCTCTGCCCTGGGATGAGCATCCTCAAGGAATCCCCCCATGGCTTAATTCTTGCACCTTATTGATCTTCCCATTGGGAAGTTGTGTCCATCAAATCAAGCGTGGGATTTCTACATTCCTAAGGCTGGCACACTGATCAGTCCCCTGTGACCTGTGAGATGCCATCAGGAGGGCAGAGATGTTCAAACCTCTGGAGGGGGTTCCTCCCTGGGCAATTAAAGGGCAAAGCTCAGCCACAAACCAATTCTCCATCTTCCCACTGTATTAGAATGAAAACAAAGGTTCAAACCTTTATATTTTGGTTGTGGAGAGAGGCAACAGAAAGCTCTTGGGATTTTTTTTCCCCAGAGGGGTTATTCAGCTCCCATCCCCTCCCATCCTCAATCTCTCCATTAAGCACAGGGACACTGACAGAAGCCAAAAGCAGAAAAATAAGGAGCATCCACACTCCTTAAATGTTACAGACGGCCACTGCTTGACTGCCAAGCAGTGTCTCCAGCACTGTTAGTTTGGGGCAGGATGGGGAGTGATTTGGGAAAAAAATGGGGTTTTGGACTAAACCCTTTTCAGTGCTTGCTTTCAAAGCCTCACTTGAGACCCCAAAGCAAGGGGGGTAACAGCAGTGAGCTCACATTTTGCCTGGACCCACTGAAGAGTCAGGAGTGAGAAGGTCCTAGAGCCACCCTTCAGCTGCTGCAGACCCTCTGCTCCTGCCTGCTGCAGGGAGGGAGCCCTGCCTGCTGCAGCTCACCCTGCTCAGCCAACAAACCACCCTGGGGCTTCCAGCCACCACCACACCCACCCCAGAACTCCCTCAGTGCCACTTCTGCACCTTGCCTTCACTCTGAAATGCTTCACTGCCCTTCTGCTCCCTCCTGGTCACTGCTGTGCCCTGCACAAGGCCATCAGAGATGTGGCTGCTGTTGTTCTGCAGGGCGTGGAGCCCCCACATCTCCCACAGCCCTGGGGGGACAGCCAGCACTGTCCTCCTCACCAGAGAGGGGGCACGGGGTGTTTTATGGCTCTGCTCCATCCCAGAGCTGTGGCCCTTTGCCTTGGGCTGTGGCAGCTCTTGGATTTAGAGGGGGAGGTCAGCGAGTTCAGTGCGCAGCGCTGGTGACTCACACGGAGCCTCACGTTATAAATCCTGCTGAACTTTGGGATGCAGAGCTGTTTGTAAACTGCAGAGCAGCTCAGCCAGCCTGGGCTCTCACCAGCAAATCCAGGCAGCTTCACCAGGAACAGGGGCTGGAGAAGGACTGGAGAAACCTTTCAGGAACTGGGGATGCCTCTGCTGCAGTAACCCCACCTGACACTTTCCTTTCTCCCACCATGAAATTCCTTCTTCTTGCTTACCCCTACCTGCACCTTTCCCTTTGCCTCCAAACTGGCTTCCAAAGCAAATTCCTTGCTTTGCCTATTTTACCTGCACCATTGCCCCAGAGGTGCTGCCTGCAACAAATAAACAGCAAAAAAAAGGGTGGCACAGGAGCTAGGACAGCCAGGACGCCCTGGAAGAATGTGACACATCAGAGACTGAGGCAAAGGAGTGAAAAAAGGAGGAGAAAGAGAGAAGGCTGGAAATGAATGCTTCTCTTGTGTCAGTGCCCCCACGGTGATGTGAAAAGTCATTAAACACCTCCACAGACTGGCACAGTGGAGTAAACAGGAGCAGCTAATAGGACAAAGGCACTGGCACTTTATCTCTTGCCTCTCTTTGGGTTCAGAGCAGTGAAAGTTTCACATTCTCGTGGCATCCTCCTGTGTTTTTAATATTATCCTATCAGCAAGATAAAATGCTCCTCACTCCTTTCCTTGAAAATTTCTTCTTGCAAGAAACTAAAGAAAAAGGGGAAAAAAAAGAAAAAAAAAAAGAAAAAAAAAAAAGAAAAAAAAAAAAGAAAAAAAAAACCCCAAAACAACCAAACCTTACTCTCACTGCTTGGGGAGTTTCAAAGCCAGAGTTGTTTATTTTCTCCCTGTCCCTCACTTGACAAGCCTGGTTGGAAAACAGTTTCACTATATGTCCTTGGCCTGGACTCCCTGCAAAAAAGCCACCAGAAGAGCAGCAAGCCTCAACAGGAGAAAAGCATCTCTAAAAACCTGCAAAATGATTCCCTCTGGGGCCCTCTGTGAAGATCAGCAGGGAGACAGGAGCAGAGGAGCTGGAAATGGGATCAGACAGGGAAAGGTTTCATCACAGGATGTCATTGCTGTAAATAATGACAATAATTATTTTTTCTTTATTAGAAGTCAGAAAGAGCAATCACATGTGAATCTCCACTGTGCTACATCCTGTGCAGAACTTACTCAGCATCTGAACACAAAAAAGCCCTCTTAAAAAAATAAATACCCTTGAGAACCTGGCAGAAGGGTATGGAGGACATGGCTGCACCAGCAGAGACTTCAGGGTGTGCACACTCGGTGTGAGACAAAATGCATGGAAACCTTCCTGCAAAACCTCCAGAAAGAGAATCAAATGTCATTTTCCTTGCAGTACTCCACAGAAGCCATACACTCAAGCAAGTTCCAGTCCACTGTGTCCTTACTTTCTTCTCACAAATATCTCATTTAAGCTACACTGTTCTTTTTTAATATGGATTTTTAGGCAGTTCTTTCTTGCATTGTGCCTTTTCACAGTAGAAAACTACGTCCAGCTTTCTTCCTGGTGAGTGAACCTCTGAATTACAGGGAGTATCTTTGCTATGCTCAGAGCAAGCAGCAAAAGTCCTGAGAGCAGAGAAATGGGGAAATGCCTGGAAAATATAAAACCATGAATATTTTACCCCAAAGTGCAGGTGTGGAACGCTTCATCCTTCATCTCCCTCCCTGTCCTGGAGCTCCCCTGGCCAGGGAGCAGGGTCTGGGGACAACCCAGCAGCAGAGCAGCTTCCTGCTCCTGTGCCTGCCCTGCCACAGCCCAGCCCTGCTGCCTTCAGGCCCATGAAGTGGATCTTTCACAGCCCATCCTCTCTCGATACTAGTTTGAATGCTGCTTTTAAAGCCTTTTTTATTCTTCCAGCAGAGAAATAATTTTCTCTCCAGGGGTGTATATCAGCTCTGCCTTCAGCTGTCCCTCAGCTGCCCGGAGAGCTGACTGCGGGCGGGTTCTGCTTCCATTCCCTACCAAGGACAGCGGAGGTTTTGAAGATGCTGATGGTCCTTGACCAGCAGTATTAAGACACTAAATTACGCTGACATGGCCCATAAATTGCTAAATGAGGGACTCCCAGACAGGGATGTGGCGTGAGCCGAATGCCTACGAGGGCTGCCCGCTTCTTGGCACACCAGGGATGCTCCAAGTGCCCTGCAGGTCCCCAGGACTCCCCTGTGCCAGGAGGGGAGCACAGATCACCACAGGGCTTGGTCACTGCTGTGGGAGTGTCCCAGTGGTGCAGGATTAAAGGGTTTGGTTCTATTTTCCTGCTAATGCTGGCTGTTATTTGCGTACGTTGGGTAAAGGACAACTCTCCGGGCACAGGCACACAGAGACAGACTCCACCTCTAAAAATAGAAGGGAATGACTATTCCTAAAGAGGAGGGAAAGCCTTTAATCGCCTTAAGATTGTGCCACCTGCCCACCAGCAGGCAGGAAAATATTATTTGGATATTTCTATTTTATTTGGGTTTATACATAAGTTGATAAAAGACCCAAGGCAGCACAGGGAACTTTTCCCAGAATGAAGGGGATGGGAACGTGGTCAAATTTCCAGGAGTGTGTGATGAAGGTCTTGCATGTGAAGATGAAACAAAACTGACCCTTGGCGAAAATAAAAGCATTACACTTCAAAGCCCCAACAATTACAGTGAGGTAAGAGACAGCTTGTCCTAGCTGGAAATTACTCACAATTTCATGATTTTGGGGCTGTGTGAATAACAAGTCCTATTGGCCAGACTGGAAGGAGTTTTGAGTAACCTGGTAGAGTGGAAGGTGTCCCTGCCCATAGCAAGGGGTAGGAATAAAGTGATCTTCAAGGTCTTTTCCAACCTAGACCAGCCTGGGATTCTGTGGAGTGACCTTTATGAATTTCCTCCTTAATTGATATCAGCCAAGGAAGAGCTAAATGTAAAGGACAAACAGGCTGTGCCTGCTATAAAAGCACACTCTGCTCTAACAATGTGCTCAAGAACATTTTCTCTTCAAGGAAAGAACTTTGTCTAAAGTTACCATTAAATAAAGGACAGTGGCTTTCTTCCTTTTAGGAAAATATCAGGGTCTTAAGTTTTGATTTAGGATGAGGCAACACAGGGGATTTCTGCTCTGCCAGGGGTTCAAGGATCCACAGCTGACCAAGTTCAGGAGTTTCAGTGGTACAAGCAGAGCACAAATTCCTGTTTACAGCAAAACAGTCAGGAGTATTTCACATGGCACACAGCACTTCTGTCTGCTGAGAAATCAACTTAAACTTTATTTTTAGGATCTCCTATTTGCTGTTTGTCACAGCTGGAGAAAACCCTGGAGAGAAAAGACAAATTTTGTTGTCTCTGACCTGTCTAATTGGTACCTTGTTACAACTTATAATAACCCCACCTCTCAGGTCCTGCTCAGGATTGAGACTTTTTAAAATACTGAAACTGTCCCAATAAACATCCCCATTGTCAGGATCTCACAATCAAAGCTCAGATATAAGGAGGAGGGTGGGGAAGACACTGAGACACAAGCAATGGTACTCATTTCCTCCCTGCCAGCCTTTCAGATGATGTTTCCCTGCTCCACCTGCATTTTTGGCTGGCAAATGATCCTTTGACAACAAACCTAAGTGTGAAGGGAGAATAGGCAATCTCAATGACAGTAAAGATATTTTTTCCCCACCTAAGCTATGCAAATTCAGACTATCTCTGAGGCTTTCTTGGAGAGAATTGTTTTATTTTGTAGTGTTTAAACTGAAGCAGATAACTACCCATCCCTCTCCCCACGGCCAAGATTGAAAATGCTATGGGAAAGATGTCCAGAGAGCTGATAGAGTCTGGCATCATTTACTGTGGGTACAGAGTGTGAGGAGGAATAAAAATGCAGACTCGACACTTTCAGAAAAGTACCAGCACAGCAAGAAATGCAGGAGGACAGATTGCTGGGATAGACTCCTTCTTAGCAACAAGATCTATGGCAGCACAGGTTTTCTGTTTGTTGTATGGTTTTAAGAAGGATGTATTTTTGCTAGGATTAAATAAAAAGGAATATTCTGCTTTCCCTAATTCTCCCGCTAACCTTCATCCGCAGAGCTTGAGTAGAAGGAGAAAGATTATTTTATGCTCCAATTTCAGAAAGCTGCTTTCAGTTTGAAACAGCTGCTAAGAACTCCAGGACTGGGGTGGGAAGAAGATTTTTGCTGTGGGAGGAAGGAGCTGATCTGGGTCTCAGAAGGTGCTGGGTCCATCCCACCCTGCCATGCCTTCACTGGGCAGCTTTGGGCCAGTCTCACTTGGACCAGTGAGGTTTCCCCACCTGGGAAGCCCAGAGAATGATCAGATTTTGGGGTTTTTCACTGCCCTTTTTGCTCTTCAGCACAGAAATTGCCACTGGACTGCAGACACTGTGATTCACTCTGGATTCCCACTTTGTGGCAGCAATAACCCCCAAACTTCTGACACGCCAAGAATCTCATCCAGAGCAAAGGTGTGCTCAAGGTGGATGTGTCCTGCTGGCTCCCATGCAGAACTTTAATCTCTTATTCTTCAGCTGGTGAAATGCACTGCTGAACCTTCCCTTTATTCATAGGAATATCCAGCCTTGCTCCAAGCCCACGCATCCTATAGCTTGACCCAAATACCATCCTCTTCCTTTCCTCCCTTTGTGCTGAAGCATTCCAGGGTTTCACATGGAAATATGGATCCTGGAACCATCCCATGAGCCCTCAGCTTTGGAGACCTTTTACAGAGCAGTACACACCTCCAGTCCCACTATAAACACAGAAAATCCTTATTTATTCTCCCATTTCATTTGCACCCCACACTGCAATGAGGTGAGCAGTTTAGCATTGCCTCCTGATGGGGTGGAAGGAAAGAAAAGGGAATGAACGACACAACAGCACCATCAGCTCTGTGTTTGTGTGTGCCTGGGTGTGAAGAGGAGGGAAAGTAATTTTCCTGACTCGCCAGCAAGAACGTCTGCAGTCACTGCATTCAGCTGCCCTTCAGCAGAGCAGAATATTTCATCTTTCAACACCATGGACAACATGCCTGATCTCAAATAGAAACTGTCCTTCCTTTTACACATCCCTCATAATAACCTGATTTATCCCAGACAGCTTTTTTTCCATAGGATGTATCTGATGCTGACTCTCACATTCTCTTTTGAAGGCAGAAAAGCATATTGCACCTGTTATGAAATATTCCTTTGATCTGAGGGAAATCATGAGCAATTTGTGTGTGACATTTACTAACTAATGTGCTGAGGGAATATTACTCCTAGAAAAACACTCTTTTCTGGTACTTTCAATATCCTGAATAATGCTGTGCCAGTGGTGATTCATCTGGAAAAGGTAACTATTTCAGCATGATGAGCAATATTAATAACAACACATAATACACAGTGCTTCTCAAGCAGACAGATCCTAAAGCCCAATGCAAACCTTTTCTATAAAGACCATTCAGTCATTCAATGAATTGCAGGCACCTGTGACTAAAGGAGGAACTCAGTTTCTGTAGGTTCCACACAGCAAAAGGGAAAAGGAAAGTGGAATTTGTGTTGAAATAGTAATAGAAGGAGAAATAATGAAAACAAATGTCCCAAGATGAAATCTGACATTGAGTAAATGCTCCCAGAACCTTAAAAAAGGTGTATTGGGTTATTAATTGTCCAAAGTGTTCATTGGGGTCTGCAGGAAATATAAATGTGGCATAAACTTTAATTATCCCTTCCTTATAGATTGTATACATTGCCCAGCTGCCATCCAAGACTTTTCAGGATCCCTAGAATCTGTGCTCTAATACCAAAACACCCAATAAAAAATCTGCTGCAATTTGAAAAAAACACATGAATGTATTAATGCATTGTGCAAGAGATAAAAAATACAGTCACAATCCTTGCCTACAGGAAGGATCTAAAGCTTTGATTCAGCAAAGTGCTTAATCAAGCACTTTGCATTCAGACAAGCACCAATGCACTTCCTTTGGGCCTTGGCTCCACCTCGGAGAAATCCTTCCCCCCAGACTTTGCTCCTGTGTTCCCATGCTTGTAATCCTCCTGAATCCAGCAGAGGATTTTGAACTAATTGGTTGATCCACCCAGAGGTGGATTCAGCTCGTTTTGGAGTGAGGTGGTGCAGGCAGCTGAATTCCCGTGAGGAATCAGGAATCCCACACTCACACAGCATCCTGAGCCCTCCCTCCTTCCCAGAGGTCAGGGTGACCCCTGTGCTTCACAGCCATGGCCAACACCACCTCCTGCATGGTTCTCTGAGGGGATACACCCCAAACTAGAGGATTTTTGCTTTTTTTAAGGTTGGAGAATACGATGTTCCTGCTTTGTGTGCCATAGGCACAAAGGTTTGGGTGAGTGACAGCTTCTAGTCCAGGACTAGGGGAGGTGAGAGAGAGGGGCTTTTTCAGCCTCGAGAAGAGATGGCTGAGAGGGGATTTCATCCCTGTCTGCAGGGAGGGCTCAGGGCAGGGACCAGGCTCTGCTCCATGGGGCACAGCAATTGGGCAAGAGGAACGGGCAGGAAATGCTGCCCAGCAAGTTCCACCTGAACAGGAGGCAGAACTTCTTCCCTGGGCAGTGCCCGAGCCCTGGACAGAGCCCAGAGAGGGAGGGAGCCTCCCTCACTGGGGGCACTGCAGACCCACCTGTGCCAGGTGCTCTGGGCTGGTACTGGAGCAGGAGGGTTGGATCAGCTGCCCCTCTGTGGTCTCTCCCAGCCTGAGCCTGACTCTGGGGCACAGTCTCTGCTCTGGGCACTGGGGCAGCAGTAATGTCCATTTTTCTCATGTTGGCTTTTAGAAAATATCTAAAATTCCGGTCCTGGGTTGCTCAGTGCAGTTATGACACCTTTGGAGAGGGACAGCACAGTGGGATCTACGCTCAGCTGGGACCTCAGCTGCCACCACAGGCCTGATCCCCAGACATCCCACACAACATTCTGTCCAGCCAACACAAAGCCAAGCTATATTTTTAAGCACAGACTATTTTCCAAAGACTATTAACCAGGTTTTGCACCTCCCCTTCAAAGTTCACTCTCAAATCTTCTTTAGTTCTGGCTGTCTAAGAGAAACCCTGGGTTTATTCTCCCATTCCTTTCCCCTGCTCACTTTGCATGCTCAGTGCTGTTTCCCTCCCATGGGCTGCTGTACCCTCTGAGGAGTTGTTAAAGCTGAATGTGTTGTAGTTCTACTTTGGTATGTTAATTGATGCACTTTTTAATTTTATTTTTTGCATATTATTTGAGTTTGTTTCCTTGTAAATTAGATTCTAAGGAGCCCCTCTAAACAATTGCTGCTTGCCAGCAGATCTCAGACAAGCACAAGCTCCTTCAGAGGAAATGTTGATGAAATTCAGTCTGGTTTTTGAATCACTGATGCAAAAATCCCACTTTTAAGAATGAAGAAGGGAGGGGAGAGGCTCCATTAATATAAATACCTAATTTCCACTGACATTTACAGGGGTTATGATAGCTTCATGAAAGCAAAATACAACCCAAAGGATTATCCTTAAAAAATCTCTACAAGCCCACCTGATGTTTTCTAGTGCTCAAACACTTACACAAGGCTGTTCTCTTAATACTAAAAATTAACTCAGGGAAATAGGGAAATGATTCAAAAAGATTTGTTTTCAAAGTTATTTCCTCAGACTGCTTCATAAAAGAATGGTTAAAATCCACAGGATTAATTGTCCTATTCACTCTGATATCTTACAGTGTCCCTGCCAGCATTCATTTCTCCAAATATACACGGAAAAAATTCTTTCCTGTGTGACCTGGCCCAGTTTATCAAGAAAATCTGTGGCTGCCCCAACCCTGGGAGTGTTCAAGGCCAGGCTGGACTGGGCTTGGAGCAGCCTGGGATGGTGGAAGGGTCCCCTGCCCATGGCAAGGGCTGGGAACAAAATTATCTTTAAGGCCCCCTCCAAACCAAAGCATTCCAGAATTCTGTGATTCTAAATACTTCAAAGAGATGGTAAAAAAAAAAAAAATCAATACAGGATTGGTTGCAATGAAAATTTTATGGTTTTTTAAACTGTAATCTCAAAAACAAACAATCCAAAACAAAAACCACAAACCAACCAACGAAACAATCAAATAAAACACAACCCAAAACGAAAAAACAAACAAACCAAACAAACAAACAAAAAAACACATGAAAAAAACNGACCTGGCCCAGTTTATCAAGAAAATCTGTGGCTGCCCCAACCCTGGGAGTGTTCAAGGCCAGGCTGGACTGGGCTTGGAGCAGCCTGGGATGGTGGAAGGTGGAACAAAATTATCTTTAAGGCCCCTTCCAAACCAAAGTATTCCAGAATTCTGTGATTCTAAATATTCCAAAAAAATGGTAAAAAAAAATAGTCAATACAGGATTAGTTGCAATGAAAATTTTATGGTTTTTAAACTGTAATCTCAAAAACAAACAACCCAAAACAAAAACCACAAACCAAACAAACAAATAATCAAATAAAACAGAACCCAAAACAAAACCACAAACNATCCAAAACAAAAACCACAAACCAACCAACGAAACAATCAAATAAAACACAACCCAAAACGAAAAAACAAACAAACCAAACAAACAAACAAAAAAACACATGAAAAAAACCCAAACTATTTTGTCATTTCTCTGAAATAGTCTTGGACTGGAGCACATCCTGCCAGGTTAATGGCTCAGAGCAGGCTGTGTGCCAGGCTGGAATGCAAAGCCAGTCTTAGCTAGACTAAAGCTGGTGCCTGGGCACAGCTCAGCTCTGCTAAATCTCCTCAGAAACCCAAGGCACACACACCTGGTATGTGCTGAAGCCCCAGCTGGCAGCCAGCCCCTTCTGGATGACAGGTTAATTTAATCTAAATTAGGGAATGAGGGAGAAAATTGCTCAGAAAGCTACACAAAGCAGCAAGAGTCCCATCTTGGCTTTCCTCTAAGACTCTCAACAATATTAAACATGTTAAAGGATGAAACCTTCCTCCAAACATGTCCTTCAGCTCCTTAATGGATCCTGAGCACTCTGCAGGGAGCAGGGAAGGCTCCAGCCAAGGGGGCTGCCTTCCAGCAGACCTAGCAAGGGCACTGATCTGCTCTGACAAGCACGAACATAAAAACAGGGAAAGAACAAACTTTGTGATTCACAGTTATTCCCTTCCCTTCCCTTCTCCCCTGTATCTTCCTCTTGCCTTGCTGTGTTCAAGCTCTCACACAAAGGAGATGGGAGAATTCTCAGTGCTAGTCCTTACCCTTAGTTTTCCGCTTAATTTTAAAGTTCAGTAGAAATCAAAGTCAGTGGAGCTTGAAGGAGATGAGATTAAACTAGAAAATATTTTGAGATCCAAGAAACAAGAGCTTGTCTGGGTACCAAAGTGTTTTATCAGCTTCCCACGCCAAGCTCTCCATGAAAGCAGCTGAACTGTATCCCCTGCTTTATTCCAGCTCAGGTTCTACTATAGAGTCCCAGGTTTTGGCTCCCAATGAGACAGATGTTTAGAGAGAAACCCTTAAAATACTCTCTGTATGCACTGGGCACAGTAAATTAAAGAAAAGAACAATTGGCTGAGCAATTATTGAACTCTATTTGTGTCTGAGGCTGGTTTTCCAATACGCCAGAGGCCTGGCTTGCTTCTCTGCAGTGTCCCAGGAAATGTGAGCCTGGGACAGCTCTGTGGGGACAGGCTAGGGTGGGATTTGGTGTGGGTGGGAAGAACCCAGGTCCTGGTGGGGCTGTTTGCCAGGGGAATCAGGCTTTGCTGTGAGAGGCTGTTGGCAGCCAGCTCAGCCCTGTAAATCTGACTCAAGACTTTCACTCCCTGTGCTATTTTCAGGTCTTGTTCCCTCTCAGAGGGAAGAGCAACTCAAACCATTTCCAGCCCCTCTATCATGAAGAGATAACTGGCTTTTCCTCAGCTGTTTTCCCTTGATCTCCTTTTTCCTTTACTCCATGTGTAAAACCTTTATGGCCGGACAGATACGGGTTTGCAGCATCTCAAAACTTTCTGCAAAGGACAAAATAGTGACTGAGGATCTTATACACTGCCAGACCATGTTTTCCTCTGTAAAAATATTGGATTACCAGAGTAAAAAGACTCTCTGGGATTCAGCAGTCGCACTGACTGGAGCTGAGGACAGAAAAAGGAATGACAAAGCAAACAAGAGTGGAAACTCTTCCAGAGCTGTGCTTACTAACCAAATTTCCTTCCCCTCGGAGGCAAAAGTTCCAACAGATAATTTTCTTTGCTCTCCACCTCCAAGATCAATAGGCAGACTTTAACTAGGTCACAGATGAGATACCCAAAAAAGAAAACTGCTTTCTAAGGAATATTTTCTCCTCAGCAAATAATTGGCAATTTCTTTGCCAAAGAGCCTATAGAGACGAGAAGCAATGCTGCAGGTAGATCAGTCATTTTGACCACAGAAGAAATGGAGGACCAGCTCAGGTTCTCAGGTTTTAATTACACTTTTCCCTAAATCCATTAGAGGCAAATCCCAAAAAATTCTTTTCATCCAGCTGAACTTCAAATCAGACACATTTCTTCAAGAGAATTTGGTGTTCCTACAGAAATGGAACCAGAACCTTCTGTCACAGAGGGAGGGAGCTGCAAGTGTGGAGAGACACAACATTTTCTCCTTCCCAGTGTAATATTTTCAGTGCTGGTTTTTCCTCCACTTGCTCAAGTCCAAACCTGCTATTTGACAAACACTTCCTCTGCCACCACAATGTCCATGGGGTTTTTCAAAGTGTTCAATATATCTTGAGTCCAATTTTCTCCATGGATGTTACAAATACCCAATTTAAGCCATTTTTATCCTGCCCTGTGTTGATTCTCCAATGTCTCCAGACCAAACTACTGAAACTGCTGATACAGGTCCCACTGCAAACTTCTCATTAGAATGAATTGATAGAGAGGACAAAGTAACCAAAAAAAGCCTTTTTGCTTTTGTTCTACCACAGGTGATAGGACCAAAAATGGTGACCCAGGCTCCAAAGAGCAGAGATGAACCCTGAATCCTCAATGCCAACCCCATCCTCCAGCCATGCTGGGGTGTAGGATTCTCCCATCAGGATGGGGCAGTAAGGAGAGGCCCTTCCATGAGTTTTGAATGATGCATTTCTATCTCCAGCTATGAATAATCCAGATCAATGACACCAGCATGTTTTATTGGGCCTCCTGTGCAATGAATTGGGAGTGAGACAGGCAGGGAGATGGAGCCGACATGCAGATGAGATTTGTAAGTGAGGACATATTGATTATTTCCATCTCACTTCAGGCAGTAATTCCACACAACGCCTCTTCCCCTGTTTCAGCTCATTATTTATGCCATAAAAACACTATCTCAATGATAATAACAGGCTTCATTTACAAGGCAGAGCATAAAGCATTGATGCTTAAGATTTCAGGAAGTGAGTTAAAGGAAGTGAGAGAGATTTAACAAGTCCAGGAGATGCACAAAACTGCTGAGGCTGATCTTGTGGCTTTTTATGCCCTCCGAAAGGAAGATTGAGAGCAGGTGTTAGATTACCAGGTTTTTTTATTAATAACTCCAGGCTTGTATGAGGGCTGATTGATGGCCCAGTCAGCACTTTCCCAGCAAATAAAACTCTCCTCACTTTGTGCCATCACTAGACTGTCCCTTCTCAAACAGAAAACATCAGGGCTGCTCCTGATCCCTCAAAGGAGATTCCCCTGGAGAAGATCCCATGTGATCCCTGCAGCACAGACAGGATTTATGGCTGTGACTTGCCCACAGTGAGATTTTTTCCTTCATTGTAATGACCACTATCATAACCAGAATGAATCATCCAGCAACAGCCTCACCCTCCACAGCACACGAGGAAATTCCTCCACCAGAGTGGGTCCATGAAAACATCTGGACTGCAACCTACATGAGGGAACATCACTCCAGACATCCACAAATGAAGGAAAAAGACCTCAAGTTTTTGGAGATATTTATTCTAATTGTTTTGCCACACCCATCCCATGTTAAAAGAACAACATCAACCTCAGCCTGCTTCCCAAACAGCCAAAGGGCAGCTGGGGTTAATATCCTTTAGAAAAGCCTCCTGCCTTGAGTTCTCTCCCTGAATTGCTGGGAAATGGCCCTTGAGCATTAGAACAGGGCTGGCACTTGAGTGTTTCAGTCCATGGAGTCCCCACGTGGGCACAGAGAGCTGGGCACCAGCCAGGCAGCCCAGCAGCCTCCAACTGCTCTTAAGGCTGTGCACGTGTCTGGGGAGTGAGGACAAAAGGAACAGCAAAAAACCCTCTCAAGGCAGCGAGAAATTGGTGACTAAAGCAGGATCTGTTAGAGCCCAGAGTGGAGTTAAGGTGCCCTGGACACTGCTCAGCTGTGCCACCCCCAGGGCCGGGCTCCTGATGAGCCCTGGTGCTCTGCAGGGTGTGATTGGGGTCTGCTTCCCTCACTGCTGCCTCACTTATGAGCCTTTAAGTGCTTAATGAACCCAGGTAAGAGGAACAGGGCTGAAATATTTATAGCTACAGCACTAAGCTGAGTGCACATGAGCGATTAGAACAATACCAGACAACGTTATTTGCACAGCTACTGCCCAAGTCCTCCCCTGCTCCAAGACGAAGCAGCATCAGCACTTTACAGGACAGCAGGTGCATGGATTCAAATTCTCATTGGGTTTGTGTTCCTGACAGGACTTTAGGAATTCTTCTTCCAAAGCACATCAAGGGATGCCCTTTTCACCTGGCTGTTGATAATTAGGAGAGCTAAGAGGGTCCCCAGTTGCCCTAGGAGCTCTAACTTGTCCTTGTACATGACTTCAGGACTAAGATTCTCTTCAGATGTTCTGGAAACTTTAATAGTTTCAAGTAAAATTTCAACCCAGTGGTCTCAGTACAGCCAGGAAAGTGGAGCAAGGGAGGAAGAATTTTCTTAAAAATATTTAGAGCAACATGGGAGAAAAGTATCCCCTCACAGAAGCTGCAGATTTGCTCAGGGCAAACTCTGACAGCAGAGGCCAGGCATTGCTGAAGGGAAAGAGATGGCTTTGTCATTTCTCAGGTATGAATGACAACCCTTGTAATGAAGGAAAGATAAAAGCTGTTCCAGAACTTGCCTAGGAACCAGAGATGAGCCCAATCTCAAGTATTCAAGAGGCAAATCTCACATTTCCCCAAAGTCAGGGGAACGGGTGAGAAATGCATTATTGATGAAGCCAGGCAGGAACCGCAGCAGGTTATAAATGCAGGTGGTCTTATTTAAAACCTTCCTGAAGATAAGGGATATGAGCAAGGAAACTGAGAAATTCTAGATTTTATTGTGCCCCTGCCAGTCACCTGGGGGCACAACCTGGCCTCTTCTGAGTCCACAAAGTTAATAGGAAACAAAAGCTCATGGCATCTTTGCCCTTCCCTGGTCTCTGAAACATCTCAGGTCAGCGAGGCTCTTCAGGACATGTGACCAGCCACACTGCTGGGCAGGACACTGTAATTATTCAGTGAATTTTTAAATATGAAACCTGTGTGCATGTTATTACAGCACATCAGCTGGAAACCTGCCATCCCCAAAGGCCAAGCACAGCCCTGAGTTAAATTATGAGACTGAGAGCAATGAAAGGAACACCTCCCTGTCAGCTCCTTCCCTTATTGCAGGCTTATGCAAATGGAGCAAATACAGCCAGAACTGACCCCAGACACAGAATAAATCCATCTAATAATAGCAAGGAAGGAGGGGGAGGTGAGGAAAGGATCTGGACTAGGGAGATGTGCAGTTATAGAGAAATGTCTGTGGTACAGCGTGCCCTGAGAATCCTCTCTCTGACCACACCAAGCTTTTCTGATTCATTAAATCTCCTAACCTGGAACGTGTTTAACTATTGTGAACGTCACTGCAATCAGTGGCAAGAGGGAAAACATCTCTGGAGAGAGACAGCAGAAATGATAAAGGTTTTACAGCTCTACCCAAAGATACTCTCTTCTCCAGGAGAGAAGATGAGACTCTTGAAAGGGAAATGAGAAGAAAGAAGGGGGAAATGGGGCTGTAACAAAATGAATCTTTACCCTCCTGAGCCATCACTCTCCTCTGGACCATCCTGCTTCTGCCCTGCTGCCCCAGCTCTCTGTTCACCCACAAACCTTCCCTGCCCCCTGCCCCTGTGCAGAATGGGAGAATGAAAGAGGTCACTCAAAAAGGGACCAGGGACTGAAGTGGCCTTGGTGATTTTGATGTGGTTTGTGACATCTTTGCTACTTTCAGTGCCTGCCAGGGTGCAGCCTCTCAGGGACTACCAGAGTCTGATTAGGAAATATTGAACAGCTTCCCAAGGGCACCAAGGGCTCAGGGTGGGTGGGTTTGTGTGCTGCAGTTTACAGTTCACTGTGATTAATACACACCGACTAAACACAGGAGTAGCACAAGGACAAGCCAGGGGTCTTTTTTGGCTTCCTCTGTCCCATAATGGAAGCTTTGCATCCTGCTCTTAGAAACCAACTTGTATTGTTCTTTTCACCTTTTTAAACACTTGTGTAGCAGCAACTTCTCCTTTCTCCTACTTCTGTTTTCTCTTTTGAAAACAAAACTGTGAGCCATTCTTATACAACAGCTACAGAAATTAAACTGTTGGGTTTTTCTCTGGCCTCTGATCTCAGCTAAATCACTGAATTAGAGCTAAATATCCCTTCTGCTAAGCAGGTAGCTAAGCCACAGTGCTCTTCAGTTCTTACTCCACAGAGTGACAGTTACCACAATATTTGTCATCTGCTTTGTTGTTACCCACTGGCACATCCAGCCTTAATTAGACAGGTACAAGTCAGCACATTAACTGCAACAGTGCTTCTTTTATTTTGGTTCTCTCCTGCCTGCAACCACAGCTCAACGCTGCACAGATCCGTGTGCAGATTTCTCCTGCAGCATTCCCCTGGAGCCAGGCAATTTGGGTTTAATTAACCTGTTTGGAGTCGTTGTCATCTCCACACGATCTAGAGCAAGGGACAGAGGTCACTCAGTACTGGGCTTTGCTTTCCAAGCAGCAGATGATGAATCTCTTCATTCTGTGGAATATCTGGTTTGCACAATTCTTTAGAAATGCATCAGGAGAATTTGTGCCAGCAATCCCCCTCACACAACACTCACCAGGTCCTGTGCACACAGGCTGCTTCTCCACAGAAAGGTATGGGGTTTTTAAAGACCTAAAAAAGTCCCAGTCCTACTCCCACAAGTGTCTGGGGTGTCTCTGGGGTTAACAACCCTCCAGGAAGTTCAGGCTCATATTCAGAATATTTTGGTAGACAACAGTAAAATTTTACTCCCTTGATGCTGCCAGCCTCTCTTTTTCACATTAAATTCTCCTATCTGTAAATGCTGCCCAGCTCTTATCACCCCAGAGAAGGAAGGCTCCTATCTGCTGCCTGCTGGGCTCTGCTCACCTCCACTCTGAGTCCAGCCCGCTCCTCTCCACCTCATTTCTATGCACTGGTGTCAGAGGGGCTCCTGCTCAGAATGACAAACCCGTCCACAAATCACTTGGGAATCTTCTGCACTCAATTTGCTCCAGCTCTGCCTGGCAAACAAGGGACAGGAGGCACATATACATTACTACTGATTAGTCCGTGTCACCAGTATCAGCAGCCAGGCACTGGGGCTGACCGGAACTTTAAATATTGATAACCAAACTCATCTATCATAGGCCTGGGAGAGTGACAGTTTCAGTGCAGAACAGCAAAGGCTTTCTACAATCATCAAATACTCAATAATTCATGAAAATATATCCCTCCCAAATCAAATTGGAAGCTATTTTGTGTAATATATTATTTAAAATTCAATATCATAATGCACACAACTCCTGCTCCTACCACAGAGGACCATTTCAAAATGTGATTATGTGCGGACTCTATTTAAAAGTGACAATTTTGCTTTTCATTTGTTTAACAGCTTAAATGGAAGAGCTCAACTGGAACTAAGTCATCTGACAATGAAACCAAAGCCGACATAAGCAACTTTGCAAACTTCATGACAGCTAAAAAGGCTGAATCTTGCTCATTGGTAACTCAGATGAGATCCCCACTCTGATGCTCATTTTACAATTTTTTTAATGTTTAGTGAAAGGAAATATTCTGAAAAACTGCCTGACAAATATTTTCAGTTCTGCTGGTCTGTCACCTTGGACTGGGAAAAAAGCAAGAATAATTATTTAAAAAAATCTTCTTGTAGTCCAGGTAACAGAAAACAACTTTGCCTTTGCATCTGTTTGTTCCTGTTGGAAAACCCATTTTTGTAAGGAAAGGCTGCCTGCTGCAAAGTGCCAAGAGGAGGGGGTGTTTGCCCTTGTAAACTGAATGCACTGGAGCATAAAATACAATCGAGATTTGTGACAAAATCCGTGGCTTGCAGACACCACTCCCTGGGGTGGTGGGGCAGGGGTGAGGTGGCACCGTGGGATGGAGGGGGCTTGTGACAGAGGGGAGGTTGGCAGCCAGGAGCTTGAGCTGCTGCCTCCAGTGCACAGAGCAGCCCTGAGGGATTAAACTGCTTTGGGAAGAGGAAAATCTCAGCCTTTTTTTGGGAGTGCTCACAAGGAGAGTCCACAAGAGTTCGGGGTCAGGCACCAGCTCTCAGTCAGGTCAAATGCCAGCCTGTCCTTATATTGCTGCAGGGTAAATCTCAATCTCAAACAGGGGGGTTTAAGGAAAGCAAATTTGAGGGAACCAACACTCAACTCTCTCATTTATTTCTTAAAGGCAAAAGATGAATGAATTTTCTCATCTGTTGCTCTGTAATGACCACTCCCCACTGCTTTGGACACCTTGGATATTTGATGTCCTTTTGCCTATTTTATTCCTTTTGCTCTGCACTCCCAAATCAGAACAAAGCCAAGTGTGAGCCCAAACACTGCTCATTTCCACTGCAATGGGGCAGCTGAGCAGGGCTGTGCCTGCCCCAGGCAACAAAACAAAAACAAACTTGGCAAAGTCCTCTCACTGCTGCTTGGGAAAGGGGGTTCAGGTTCTGGGACAGAGCTGGTGACCATTAGAAGCAACTGGTCCAGCTGGAAAGTTTTGGTTCAGCTCTGCTCCCACCCCTCTGTGTTTCAGAAATTTCTAAATTAATGTATCTTAGCTGAAGACACTGCTCTTGTGCGCAGCAGTGTCAACCAAACCATGTCCTAGGACCAGTCCTGCCAATACTTTAAGGTGGTTTTTTGCACCAGAAATTCTTCTTTCTCCTTCCCTCTCATTACCAGTTTCCTATATACTCCGTGAGACATTAGAAATCAAGAATTTAAAATATTTTCCTTAGCCTTTTTTTTTTTTTTTCATCTCATTAGAGGTTCTCAGCCTCACATCAAAGGTGCCTGGTGCTTTGCCACTGAGATTCTGCATCAGGTTAGAGCTCAGCACAAATGAAGGCACAGAGAGGTCAAAGTACTCACTTAAAGGTCTGATTTCAGAGCAGGTAAAGACATTTAATGTGTTAAAGCAAAAGATTAAGAGGTGGTGCCATGACAGTGAGTGGAGGTTCTGAATAGGAACATGCCAGATGTGAAAAATCCTCTGACACAGAAAGGCAAAACAGAAATTGTGACTTCAAGTTTTAAAGAACATGTGAATCACCACCTGTTCCAGCAGAGAAATGAGCTATTCCCATCTCCCTGTGGATGTTTGACAGCAGCAGTGACTTAATAGTGGGGAAAGACAGAGAGCAAATAGCAAGAAAACAATTCTGTGGAATGGCATTACCAGTTTGAGTCATATTTGGGAGGTCAGAGTGCTTCCTAAACATTCAGAAAGTGTAAAATTTTTTATCAATGAACCTCCAGACTGCCTGTGCTCTGACCAACAGCTGCCTCTGAGTTTTCCCTGTGAGCTACCAGCTCAATTCCTGCCACCACAGTTCCAGAAGGAACTAAAGTACAGCAAAAATTCCACACTTCCAGCGCCATGACCATGAGTGTTTCATGAAATTTCCATCACAACAGGACTTTGCAGATGTGTGCTCATGGGTAGAACCAGGAGAAACACCCATTCTTCTGCAGAGCTCCTGAGACCTAGGAAAAGCTCCTAGGAAATGGCAAGAGATAAATATAAAAAGAAATTCAGAGTTTTGGTCTTTATAGCAAAGTCCCCAAACCACAAAGCTGCAGACATGGGAACAACGTGTCTGCAAACCTCCTGTGCCCAAACAAGCTGAAATAACTGGGAGGAGGTGATAGATTTGGGAACCAGTGTCCCCCTGGATGATGCAGGCAGTGTGGGTGAGTGAAGAGCCTTGTCTGAAGGGCTGACCACAAAGACCTCCCCAAACTGAAACAATCATCTTTGGGGACAAAACCCTGGAATCTGCAGCCAAGGCAGCATGTGAGCTGCTGGAATTGTTCGCTGTGACATGGCTCTGTAGATGCAGGCATTCACACATGGCTGCATCTCACTTTTAAATGTCTCTCAAGAGATGTATATTAAACAGAAGAAGGATTTTTCCAGGAACTAACACAGTTGGCAGCCTTTTGTCTCTATTTTTTTTTCTTTTTTTAGAGTAATTTATGAAAGAAGAAAAGTAGCAGAGTCAATTTAAAAAAAGGCTGCAGCCTGGACTTTGATAGATGAACAGATCTACCAACAAAACCTCTCAGTTTTCACTGAGCACTCCATCTTCTTATCTGTTAATCCCAGTGAGGAGAAAATAAGGAAGGCAGGCAGCTGAATAGAGGAAAGACCTGGGTAATGTTTAAACCAGGGAATAATCAACTGAGGGATCAACCTCCCTGCTTTTTATTTCCCAGATCCAACCAGATAATCAGCTGAGCATTTCCTCCGCCCTTTCAGGAGAGCTGAGTGAGATGACAGCGATTCACACCCCATCCTGATGGAAGAGTCCGAGATAATTCCCTGCACAGCAGCCTTGGAGCTCCAGGGGCGGGTCCGTCTGAGGATCTGGGACATTGTGCCAGGGAGCAACAACAGCTCCAGCTGGAATTTCTGGGAGGTGACAGCAAATAACAGCATTTTCCCAGCTGGCTGTGCAGAGCTGCTCTCAGGCAGCACCGGCCTTGCTTCTTAGGGTGTTGCTTGAATAGTTCTACATCTGTGCCGATTCCTGGTGAAGCTGCCTCAGCCAGGAGCAACCAGAACTTTAAAACATTGGGATTAATTAGGAAAATGACGTTTCCTATGCAGAAACGTAGTGAGGGAGGCTAGGCACTTCCAGGTAAAATTTTAGAGGAGCATTTCAGGTTCAAGATAAGATTTCTGGGATGGGTTGACATCTATTGGAAAAGGGAACAGTCCCAGTGTTTGGGTGCCACTCCAGAACTGATGCCCACAGTCCCAGCTCCATCAGCAGCTCTTTCTTTCTGCATCCTCAGCAGAGCTCCTGCCCACCACACAGCCAGATATCCTCACACAGATCTCATATGATATTTTTAAACACATTTCACATTTCTCTTCTATGTTTAAAATCTAAGTAACTTCCAAGGCTCAGCGTTTTTTGTTCAGTGAATGTCTTGATTTGTGACAAGTGCTATAGGAGGAAGCAACACACTTGTGCTTCAAAATCTGTTCCTGTCCCTCAAAAAGAGCCTTTCTCCTAAACTGGAATTTGTAACCCCCTAGTCTTTAATGAAGAAAAACCCTGTAGATATTTGAAAGTAAACAGAAATCAAGTTAAAAAAAAAAAAAATCCCATTCTCATGACTTCAAGTAGGTTGACTTCAAGTTCTGCTGAAATTCCACCCAAGCAATAACACCAACAGAAGACACAACAAACAAAATAAATACAATCCAATGTGTAATTGGAAAAGGATCTGCTTGAGGAGGACCTCCTGTATTTCTGCAGCAATGCTGAAATGCTGAACATTCCCTTGTCCAGTGAAGCCCTTATTGCACCACAATGAGATGGAAGAATCTTATGCAAGCCTGGGTGAAAGCAGTTTTAAGCAAAAAA